>JAZGQO010000014.1:34597500-35007500 GCA_036850965.1 Patella caerulea | reverse complement strand
TTTGTCCCGATTCTTCGTGAAAAAGTCAATTTTCCTTCCGTGAGGCCACTGCGCGCCCTCTTTTGCAAGACCCCAGCTCTGCGCTCGGCTCGTGCCCCGCGGGAAAAAAGAAGAAAAAAAAAAAAAAAAAACTAGACCTGCATGCAGGAATGACGGGTTTCACTGGTGCCACGTTACCCTTAAACATGTCACTTCCGGTGCCAAGTTACCCTTGAACATATGTCACTTCCGGTACCAGCGAAACCACTAAACAGGTTTCCAAATTAACATTGCACACAAATAAAATGGACGCAGAATCAACAAAATCCAGCAATATCAATTCATTTTATACCTTTGTTACTTGTAAATGATCTTGACAAAATTAAATTACTCCCGGTGTTAATGCAAATGTTCAATTAGTCTTATGAAATCAGAAATGGCATACGATATCATATAGTGAAAATTTTATGTAAATCGAATAATAATTGCCACTTTTAAAGACCAAAAAACTTGAAAAGTGACTTGTAGGAAATCGGCTATTTCTCTGCAACCGTACAAGTTAGAAACCATTTTATGGTATCTGTATGATCGTATGGGTTCATTCTATTTGTTGATTGGCATCAAATACTATACTTTGAAAAAGATTTCAAAACAGACTCATTTGAATAAAATATCAGTTTTAGAGGCTAAAAATACAGTTTTTGCCAAAATGATGTTACTTCCGGTGATAATGAAAATCTTAAATTACTTGTATGAAATCCCAAATGGCATTAGGTATAACATGGTGTGACGTTTATGAAAATCGAATAATAATTGACCCTTTTATGGCCCCGAAACCTTCAAAAGTGACCTGTAGAAAACCGTCTATTTCTCGGCAACCGAACAAGTTAGAAACCATTTTATGATATCTATATGACCATATGAGTTTTGTTTATATGTGAATTTAAACCAAAAGTTAAAATTATTAATACATATTAAGTTATTCTTGGTTGAATAAAACATTGATTTAAAAAGTTTAAAATGCATTTTTTGACCAAATGATGTCACTTCCGGTGTCAATTTTAAATTGTAATCAACTTGATATGACGCTACGTGCTTTTTGAATCAAATGATGTCACTTTTATAAAAATCCAATCATAATTGACTATTTTACAGGCAAAATAACGAAAACAGTGACTTGTACAGAACTGCCCATTTCTTGGTAACTGCTTATAGTACAAACGAATTTTAACATACATTTTCTTCGTATGGATTATAGCTACAAGTTTATAAAAGTTACGAAGAAATATTTTAAAATCTGAAAAGCCTGAATAGGTTGTAAATAGGCCAATTTTACACCATTTTTAGCCTCTTAATTGAATTTGCTCGAAAATGAAATCGAAATTAAAAAAACTGCTTCCTACATTTTTTGCGCCTTGAAAGGGCACACACTTTGAGTCAAATAATTTTTCCAAAAAATAATATTTGTTTTCGAAGAAGGAAAATAACTGTCAAAATTGTAGTTTTTGGTAAAATTATGCCACTTCCGGTGCCGACAGATAAAACTTTTGGTAATAAAAAAAATGACAATTGATACAACGAAGCATATGAACTTTGTTTTATACAAATCGAACAATAAAAAATTAATCTAGGACTTAAAAACTGAATTAGCCAATGGCGGCCAAGGTAAATTACTGAGACAAAATTCTTTAACATTTTTGCACTAGTCAGATGACCCTTTAATTCTGTGCATAATACGACTAAAAAATATTTATAAATAAAAAAGTTTTTTGTAAAATTTTAAATTTTCAAAATTTGGCGCCTAATATCTTTGAAGATTTACCGAAAATCAAAAATCGAAAGTAGTGTAACTATGTGCCCTGTCTCCGGCTATGCCAAAATGTATCGAAAGTTAAAATTCAATGATTATTGTTAAAATTACTGCAATATTTTAAAAAACGATAATTTGGTGATTTCGGACATTTCGCATTGTCGCAGAACGTTCAAAATAGCTTTATCCTCTAAGTCACACCCACTTTCCCAGTAAAACCGAAGAAATCGTAACGATGCGACAAGCAGTTGCTGAGATCTACTCAAAACAAAAGAAGAATAATAATAATAAGAACTAGACCTGCATGCAGGAATGACGGGTTTCACTGGTGCCAAGTTACTCTTAAACATGTCACTTCCGGTGCTAAGTTACCCTTGAACATATGTCACTTCCAGTACCAGCGTAACCACTAAACAGGTTTCCAAATTAACATTGCACACAAATAAAATGGACGCAGAATCAACCAATCAATCCAGCAATATCAAGTCATTTTATACATTTGTTACTTGTAAATAATCTTGACAAAATTAAATTACTTCCTGTGTTAATGAAAATGTTCAATTAGTCTTATGAAATCAGAAATGGCATACGATATCATATAGTGAAAATTTTATGTAAATCGAGTAATAATTGCCACTTTTAAAGACCAAAAAACTTGAAAAGTGACTTGTAGAAAATCGGCTATTTCTCTGCAACCGTACAAGTTACAAACCATTTTGTGGTATCTGTATGATCGTATGGGTTCATTCTATTTGTTGATTAGCATCAAATACCATAATTTGAATAAGATTTCAAAACAGACTCATTTGAATAAAATATCTGTTTTGAAGGCTAAAAATACAGTTTTTGCCAAAATGACGTTACTTCCGGTGATAATGAAAATCTTAAATTACTTGTATGAAATCCCAAATGGCATTAGGTATAACACGGTGTAACGTTTATGAAAATCGAATAATAATTGACACTTTTATGGCCCCGAAACCTTCAAAAGTGACCTGTAGAAAACCGTCTATTTCTCGGCAACCGAACAAGTTAGAAACAATTTTATGATATCTATATGACCATATGAGTTTTGTTTATATGTGAATTTAAACCAAAAGTTAAAATTATTAATACATATTAAGTTATTCTTGGTTGAATAAAACATTGATTTAAAAAGTTTAAAATGCAGTTTTTGACCAAATGATGTCACTTCCGGTGTCAATTTTAAATTGTAATCAACTTCATATGACGCTACATGCCTTTTGAATCAAATGATGTCACTTTTATAAAAATCCAATAATAATTGACTATTTTACAGGCAAAATAACGAAAACAGTGACTTGTACAGAACTGCCCATTTCTTGGTAACTGCTTACATTACAAACGAATTTTAACATACATTTTCTTCGTATGGATTATAGCTACAAGTTTATAAAAGTTACGAAGAAATATTTTAAAATCTGAAAAGCCTGAATAGGTTCTAAATAGGTTAATTTTACACCATTTTTAGCCTCTTAATCGAATTTGCTCGAAAGTGAAATCGAAATTAAAAAAACTGCTTCCTACATTTTTTGCGCCTTGAAAGGGCACACTCTTTGAGTCAAATAATTTTCCCAAAAAATAATATTTGTTTTCGAAATAAAAAAATAACTGTCAAAATTGTAGTTTTTGGTAAAATTATGCCACTTCCGGTGCCGACAGATAACACTTTTGGTAATAAAAAAAATGACAATTGATACAACGAAGCATATGAATTTTGTTTTATACAAATCGAACAATAAAAAATCAATCTAGGACTGAAAAACTGAATTAGCCAATGGCGGCCAAGGAAAATTACTGAGACAATTTTTTTTAACATTTTTGCACTAGTCAGATGACTCTTTAATTCTGTGCACAATACGACTAAAAAATATTCATAAATAAAAAAGTTTTTTGTAAAATTTTAAATTTTCGAAATTTGGCGCCTAATATCTTCGAAGATTTGCCGAAAATCAAAAATCGAAAGTAGCGTAGCTATGTGACCTGTCTCAGGCTATGCCAAAATGTATCGAAAGTTAAAATCCAATGATTATTGTTAAAATTACTGCAATATTTTCAAAAACGATAACTTCGGTGATTTCGGACATTTCGCATTGTCGCAGAACGTTCAAAATAGCTTTATCCTCTAAGTCACACCCACTTTCCCAGTAAAACCGAAGAAATCGTAACGATGCGACACGTAGTTGCTGAGATCTATTCAAATTGGAATCTGAATAATAATAATAATAATAATAATAATAAGAATAATAATTTTAACAAAAACAATAGTGTTTCACACAAGCTACGCAGTGTGAAACCCTAATAACTAGACCTGCATGCAGGAATGACGGGTTTCAGTGGTGCCACGTTACCCTTAAACATGTCACTTCCGGTGCCAAGTTACCCTTGAACATATGTCACTTCCGGTACCAACGAAACCATTAAACAGGTTTCCAAATTAACATTGCACACAAATAAAATGGATGCAGAATCAACCAAATCCAGCAATATCAATTCATTTTATACATTTGTTACTTGTAAATGATCTTGACAAAATTACATTTCTTCCGGTGTTAATGAAAATGTTCAATTAGTTTTATGAAATCAGAAATGGCATACGATATCATATAGTGAAAATTTTATGTAAATCGAATAATAATTGCCACTTTTAAAGACCAAAAAACTTGAAAAGTGACTTGTAGAAAATCGACTATTTCTCTGCAACCGTACAAGTTAGAAACCATTTTGTGGTATCTGTATGATCGTATGGGTTCATTTTATTTGTTGATTGGCATCAAATACCATAATTTGAAAAACATTTCAAAACAGACTCATTTGAATAAAATATCTGTTTTGAAGGCTAAAAATACAGTTTTTGCCAAAATGATGTTACTTCCGGTGATAATGAAAATCTTAAATTACTTGTATGAAATCCTAAATGGCATTAGGTATAACATGGTGTAACGTTTATGAAAATCGAATAATAATTGACACTTTTATGGCCCAAAAACCTTCAAAAGTGGCCTGTAGAAAACCGTCTATTTCTCGGCAACCGAACAAGTTAGAAACAATTTTATGATATGTATATGACTATATGAGTTGTGTTTATATGTGAATTTAAACCAAAAGTTAAAATTATTAATACATATTAAGTAATTCTTGGTTGAATAAAACATTGATTTAAAAAGTTTAAAATGCAGTTTTTGACAAAATGACGTCACTTCCGGTGTCAATTTTAAATTGTAATCAACTTGATATGACGCTACATGCTTTTTGAATCAAATGATGTCACTTTTATAAAAATCCAATCATAATTGACTATTTTACAGGCAAAATAACGAAAACAGTGACTTGTACAGAACTGTCCATTTCTTGGTAACTGCTTATATTACAAACTAATTTTAACATACATTTTCTTCGTATGGATTATAGCTACAAGTTTATAAAAGTTACGAAGAAATATTTTAAAATCTGAAAAGCCTGAATAGGTTGTAAATGGGTCAATTTTACACCATTTTTAGCCATTTAATCGAATTTGCTCGAAAATGAAATCGAAATTAAAAAAACTGCTTCCGCCATTTTTTGCGCCTTGAAAGGGCACACTCTTTGAGTCAAATAATTTTTCCAAAAAATAATATTTGTTTTCGAAAAATGGTACCTAACTGTCAAAATTGTAGTTTTTGGTAAAATTATGCCACTTTCGGTGCCGACAGATAACACTTCCGGTAATAAAAAAAATGACAATTGAGACAACGAAGCATATGAACTTTGTTTTATACAAATCGAACAATAAAAAATTAATCTAGGACTGAAAAACTGAATTAGCCAATAGCGGCCAAGAAAAATTACTGAGACAAAATTTTTTAACATTTTTGCACTAGGCAGATGACTCTTTAATTCTGTGCACAATACGACTAAAAAATATTCATAAATAAAAAAGTTTTTTGTAAAATTTTAAATTTTCGAAATTTGGCGCCTAATATCTTCGAAGATTTGCCGAAAATCAAAAATCGAAAGTAGCGTAGCTATGTGCCCTGTCTCAGGCTATGCCAAAATGTATCGAAAGTTAAAATCCAATGATTATTGTTAAAATTACTGCAATATTTTCAAAAACGATAACTTCGGTGATTTCGGACATTTCGCATTGTCGCAGAACGTTCAAAATAGCTTTATCCTCTAAGTCACACCCACTTTCCCAGTAAAACCGAAGAAATCGTAGCGATGTGACAAGCAGTTGCTGAGATCTACTCAAAACAAAAGAAGAATAATAATAATAATAAGAATAATAATTTTAACAAAAACAATAGTGTTTCACACAAGCTTCGCAGTGTGAAACCCTAATAATTTTAACAAAAACAATAGTGTTTCACACAAGCTTCGCAGTGTGAAACCCTAAAAAAAAAAAAAAAAAAAACACACACACAGAAAGAACCGAGGTACGCATAACTACGGGTTGTGTCAGCCTTCTCTCGTCTACGGCCACACCACGTTGAAAACACCAGTTCTCGTCCGATCACTGAAGTTAAGCAACGTCGGGCCCGGTCAGTACTTGGATGGGTGACCGCCTGGGAACACCGGGTGCCGTAGACGCCCTTTTAATTTAAAAATCGACAAAAGAATCGCCCACTATTTATTCGGGTAAGCATAGCTACGGGTTTCGTTCACCTTTTCCCGTCTACGGCCACACCACGTTGAAAACACCAGTGGTTGGTCCGAATGCATTGTTTATGTTTGGTCGGTGTATATGAAGCTGTTCATAAAATCGATTAATCTTGGCAATCGTTGGTCTTGTTGACAGTAATTCTGCTTGAAGTTATACATGAACATTTCGTGGATTGGGTATGTAACTTATATTAGCGTTATAGTGTGTATTCAATAACTTATTGGGCTTTATTGCCCTACTCTGTCGAAATGACAGAGAGTCACTCGGCTCGTAGAGGCGAATCTTTCCATAAAACACCTGTGTTTTCGAAAGACTGCACGGTTCTTATTTCTGTTAAAAGTAAGCAAGATGTTACAGCTCGAAGGATTATTAAGGCAGTGCGCGATGTCTGTGGTGAAGATGCCATACTGACGTGTATTCCACGTAATGGAGATTCTTACGAAGTAACCCTCATTGACTCAGATTGTGCCACTCGCTTGGTAGAGTCCAATCTGTTATTTGACGATGATCCAGCTTTTGTGAGACACATATCTGCAAAAATAAAAGTTGTATCCTTTATGCATCTGTCTGGATTAATATCCGACGAGGAAATAGAACGTAAATTGAAACAGTGGCGTCTAGAGGTTCTAGGGCCCATTTAGAGACGTCGTTATGAGCATGACGGAATCTTTGACGGTACACGTTTTGTAAGGGTGCGTTTTCCCCCTGATGTATCTTCCCTCCCCTACTCAGTCGGCTTTCAGTGTGAGACGGGAGTAGAGTATTTTAGTATTCGACATGACCATCAAGAGAAGGTGTGTTTCCATTGCCTCTCGCACGAGCATCTACTAGCAGGCTGTCCGAGCAGGGTATGTCGACGATGTAAATCTCCTGGTCATATTCAACGCCACTGCACTGTTTCTGTTTGTGGAGGTTGCAAGTTAACTTCGTCAGAATGTAGATGTCGTCCTCAAGCTCAGTGGGACCTTGGCGCGACTGATGTTCCTAACAGATCGGTTGTTAATATCATGGAGCCATCCTCAGGTTCTGATGACGTAAAAATAAGTGATGGTGTTAACCATGATGTTGAAGGACAAAACCTGAATGGTGAAGCTATAGTTACGGGATATGATGCAACAGAGGATAATAAAGGTGACCCTGGTAGTACAAGTATAGAAGATAATCTGTCTGATGATGATACCGGAATCATGTCATCTGTCGATTCTGTTATCGGTATAAACCCAACTGGTGTTTTTGGGTCATCTGTTATTGACGAAACGCTTAGGAAGTTCAACTCAGCAGACCATTTTGTTGATGATAGTAGCTGTTTGGCGGAGGACTGGGTAGATAGTAAGGGGGATTCTGACAGTGTGAGTGCTACAACACCTTTTGCAACTAAATCATTTGCTAGAAGAAGACGGCGATTGGTAGTTAATCCGAAAGTTGAGGTTGTAAAGGGCATTGTTAAGAAGCGTGTAGTGAAACATGGAAAGAATATTAAAAAATAAACTTTCTATTTGTATCATGCTTATTTTATCAATAAATGTTGCCGGACTCCGTAGTGTTTCGAAAATGCAAAGTCTATTCGCGTTAGCGAATTCACTATCAGCAGGGATATTATGTCTGCAAGAAACATTTTGGGATGCTGATTTTATTAATGAAAACCGTGATCTTTGGGATGGTTCCATTTACCATTCTTGTGATGGAACTTCGAAGCGTCGTGGATGTGCAATACTAGTATCAAAACTTTATACTGATAGTATCTCTTCTCCTGTTTCTGATAATGTTGGTAGATTTGTCAAATGTTCTTTTAAATATGATAAGGTCGAATTTGATATCGTTTCGTGTTACGCCCCGAACAGTGTGAAGGAGCAGAATGAATTTTATAGGTATTTGTGTGACTCTATCGATCATGACTCTTCCTATGTCCTCTGTGGCGATTTCAATGACGTTGTAGACCCGTTTTGTGATAGGTCCAAAACACTGGCATGCTATGGTTCTGCTACGTCCCGATTAAATAACCTTATTAGTAAAAAGAACCTAATCGATGTTTGGCGCTATTTTCACCCTAAAAAGAGTGTTTACGAGGCGCCAAGTTGTTGAAACCGTTCTGAAACAGTCACGGATCGATTATATCCTCTCTTCAAACAGCCTGGAGTATGCATTAACTAATTCTTTTATATATCATACAAGTTTAAGCGATCATAGCTTTGTATCCGTCGTCATTAACTTGCGGAATGTTGATCGCGGGCCTGGTAGCTGGGTACTCAACAATTCTTATCTATCGGATCATGCCTACAGAACTGTTATTGAAGAGGTCTTGAATGAGTCACTATTGTGTCCCCTTTTTAACATAGATGTACTTGTGTGGTGGGACAACTTTAAATATGCTATTAAAAAGCAAAGCATAGCCTATGCATCTAGTGTCCGATATCGACAAAAAGAACAATATCGGTTTATTCAAAAGCATTTGAACTTTATATATGATAGAGCTTCCAGAGGACTAGAATATGACAAATGTCGTCTTGCAGAATTAGAAGTCGAGCTCTCTGACTATGAAAAACGCGAGTGTCGTGGTGCAATTATTAGGTCCAAATCCTTGGATGCCTTAGAATCGGATCGTTGTACCAGCTATTTCCTGAAATTAGAGAAACAAAAACAAAAAAGTAATGTAATTAGTGAAATAAGGAAACAAAATGGGCAACTTACCTGTGATACTTTTGAGATTCTTGAGGAAACCAGGTCATTTTATTCTAGATTGTATACCAGTGACAACTCCGTCAGTGTTGATAAGAATCGCGTGGAAAGCCTCGTGGCTGACGTACTAGCCCCGGAAGATAAGGACTTCTGTGAAGAAGACATTACTAAAGATGAACTGTTAAAAGCACTGAAAGGTATGTCGAAAAATAAATCGCCAGGCATTGATGGGTTAACTGTTGAATTTTACCTGGTGCTTTGGGATCTCCTTGGAGAAGTTTATCATAAAGTAGTCCTTTCTGTGATTTCAGATGGTGAATTGTCATCCAGTATGAAAAGGGGGATGATATCTGTTTTCTACAAAAACAAAGGAGACCGGTCTGATCTCAAGAATTACAGACCGATTAGTCTTCTGAATGTCGACTATAAAATTTTGTCAAGGTGTTTGGCGCTCCGTCTGAAAAATGTCATATCGTCGATTATTTCACCTTCACAAACGTCTTGTATACCTGGTAGGGACATAGCCTTTAATGTATGTGCTATCAGGGACGTGATAGATTACTGTGACTATGAAGATCTTCCTCTGTACTTGTTGAAGATTGATTCCCAAAAGGCCTTTGACAGGGTTGCTCATACTTACCTCTTTAATGTAATTGAATGTATGGGTTTTGGCCCTAATTTTCTTAAACTTGTCAAAATCTTGTATAATGACATTAGAAGTTGTGTAAAGGTTAATGGCCATATTTCCTTATCTTTCCCGGTATCAAGGTCAGTTCGTCAAGGGTGTCCCATTGCGGCTTTGTTATATGTAATGTCTGTTGAGCCCCTTCGTTCCCTTATAATGTCTAATTCTAACGTTCGTGGTATCCCGATTCCGTTTTCCACTGTACCATCTGTAATTTATCAGCATGCTGACGATGTAACCCTTACTTTGAATGACCTTGAATCAGTTAATCACGCCTTCAAGAGTATTGAGGTCTACTGTAGCTTGTCCGGGGCCAAGGTTAATGTTGAAAAATCTGAACTCTTGATAACAGGCTCAGCCTCTTGTACTACAGATATGTTAAACTTGCCTCTTAAGATTCTGAAAGGTAGTATGTTAATACTAGGTATTTATCTAGGACCAAATAAACGGGAATGTGAATCACTGAACTGGAACTCTAAAATTGTTAAGTTTAAAAAAGTTATTAACATGTGGAAAGGTAGAAAATTATCAATAGTCGGGAAAAGTGTTATCATAAATACATTTTGTCTCTCCCTGCTGTGGTATGCGCTCCGGATAATAAGTATTCCTGAATGGGCATGCTCGGGTATACAAGATGCCATTAAATCTTTTTTATGGGGCACGAAGCCGGCTCTGATTAAAGAGTCTACAATTCTCGGGCATAAAGATGACGGGGGTCTAAACATTCCTTTAATTCATGGCAGAAGGGATTCTTTTCGACTGTGTTGGCTATCCAAATTTTTAAATAATGAGTTACTTTCTTCTTGGAAATTTTTCATGCAGTATTTTCTCAATAAATATAACGATTTGTCATTATGTAATGAATTATTATTTATAAAATATAATAAACAGTCTCTTGTAAAGTTACCCGATTTTCATAGAGAAATGTTATTAGCATGGAATAACATTAATGGCAGTGATAGATTAGTATCAAATGATTATAATTTTATTGTTAACCAACCATTGTTCTCAAATCCTAATATTGTATTACATTTGTCGTCATCTATAGTATCTATTTTTCAGTTGTCAGGTATTGTTAAAATATCGGATATCATTTATGGTGCAATTGTTGGATTTCTCCCTAAGTCAGCCATTGTTGAAATTGTACAAGAAATGTTTAATGATATATCCTGGCAAGCTATTATAACATCATATGATTCTATTTTAGGAAGCATACCATCTTCTTGGAAAGCAATTATAGCCTCAGAATGTCATGCGGTTACGCCATGCACCGATTTTGGGGTGGGACAGCCAAGCGGTGATGTATTATTGGTGTCAAACTTTACGGCTAAGAATTGCTATTCAATTTTAAGGCATAATCTCTTTGCAAAACCTTCCTCTTATGTCTATTTTAGTAGTCAAGGCTTCAATCCTGACTGGTCGAAAGTGTGGAAATCCGTTCATTGTAATTTGAAAAGTTCGGAAATGATAGATAATGATTTTAACATTTGCCATAATATTGTTTGGACGAACAGCAGGAAATACACCGCACGTATTATTGCGAGTCCACTTTGTACATTATGTAAAAGTAACGCGAGTGAAACAATTATTCATGTTCTTTGTAAATGTCCATCTGTCAAGACATTTTTAGATAAAATTGAAGATATTCTTTTAACCCTTCTATTAAATGTAGGATATACTACAGAGCAATTTATAGAATGGTTGTTGTTTGGGTATCCGCTGTCTAGATCTGAGCATAACCTCTTTCTTGTATTGTTATTTTCTGCAGCAAGACTTTCTATTGTAAAACGCCGAATTATTTGTATATCTCAGGAAAGAGATGTAGACCTCTTTTCATTATTTGTTCACACTTTTGAATGTCATCTTCAGTCAATTTTATACAAGTGTGGGCTATACACATTTATGAATAATATGAATTTTAACCGTTTTATTAAAATACATAACCGAATAGTAACTTTGGAATTTACATGATGTGCCATTTTGTCATTACATGTTTGTTTAATCTGTAATATACTATGATAAATAATTCTAATGTGATCAATGTGATATTTGTAACGAGACTTTGATAGATGTGATATATGATGTATGAGATACTTGTAGTAGTAAATGTAATACAATGATAAATGTGATCTTATATAAATGTGATATATGTTATGAAACTATTATGAATGTGATATTTGTAAAGGCATGATAAATGTGATATTTTTAATGAAACTATGATAAATGTGATCTGTGGTTATTGTAGTATTTGTAATGAAACTTTGATAAATATGATGTTTCTAATGAAACCATGATACATGTGATATTGGCTATGAAACTATAATAAATGCGAGATATGTAATAAAACTATGATAAATGCGATATTAGTAATGAAGCTGTGATTAGTGTAATGAAACTATGATAACTGTGATATTTGTAATGAAACTGTGATATTTATACTGATGATATTTTGATGGTGATTGTTAATTTTTTATATATTTATTTTAATTTTAAAGAAAACTTTTTAAAGACTTACCAGCATTTATGTAATGAATTTTAACTGAATAAATATATAAAAAAAAAAACAAAAAAAAAACCAGTTCTCGTCCGATCACTGAAGTTAAGCAACGTCGGGCCCGGTCAGTACTTGGATGGGTGACCGCCTGGGAACACCGGGTGCCGTAGACGCCCTTTTAATTTAAAAATCGACAAAAGAATCGCCCAATATTTATTCGGGTAAGCATAGCTACGGGTTTCGTTCACCTTTTCCCGTCTACGGCCACACCACGTTGAAAACACCAGTTCTCGTCCGATCACTGAAGTTAAGCAACGTCGGGCCCGGTCAGTACTTGGATGGGTGACCGCCTGGGAACACCGGGTGCCGTAGACGCCTTTTTAAATTTAAAAATCGACCGAAGAATCATCCATTATTCAGGACGATCGCATAACTACGGGTTTTGTTCACCTTTTCTCGTCTACGGCCATACCACGTTGAAAACACCAGTTCTCGTCCGATCACTGAAGTTAAGCAACGTCGGGCCCGGTTAGTACTTGGATGTGTGACCGCCTGGGAACACCGGGTGCTGTAGACGCCTTTTTGTCCCGATTCTTCGTGAAAAAGTCAATTTTCCTTCCGTCAGGCCACTGCGCGCCCTCTTTTGCAAGACCCCAGCTCTGCGCTCGGCTCGTGCCCCGCGGGAAAAAAGAAAAAAAAAAAAAAAAAAAAAACACACACAGAAAGAACCGAGGTACGCATAACTACGGGTTGTGTCCGCCTTCTCTCGTCTACGGCCACACCACGTTGAAAACACCAGTTCTCGTCCGATCACTGAAGTTAAGCAACGTCGGGCCCGGTCAGTACTTGGATGGGTGACCGCCTGGGAACACCGGGTGCCGTAGACGCCCTTTTAATTTAAAAATCGACAAAAGAATCGCCCACTATTTATTCGGGTAAGCATAGCTACGGGTTTCGTTCACCTTTTGCCGTCTACGGCCACACCACGTTGAAAACACCAGTTCTCGTCCGATCACTGAAGTTAAGCAACGTCGGGCCCGGTCAGTACTTGGATGGGTGACCGCCTGGGAACACCGGGTGCCGTAGACGCCTTTTTAAATTTAAAAATCGACCGAAGAATCATCCATTATTCAGGACGATCGCATAACTACGGGTTTTGTTCACCTTTTCTCGTCTACGGCCATACCACGTTGAAAACACCAGTTCTCGTCCGATCACTGAAGTTAAGCAACGTCGGGCCCGGTTAGTACTTGGATGGGTGACCGCCTGGGAACACCGGGTGCTGTAGACGCCTTTTTGTCCCGATTCTTCGTGAAAAAGTCAATTTTCCTTCCGTCAGGCCACTGCGCGCCCTCTTTTGCAAGACCCCAGCTCTGCGCTCGGCTCGTGCCCCGCGGGAAAAAAGAAAAAAAAAAAAAAAAAAAAAACACACACAGAAAGAACCGAGGTACGCATAACTACGGGTTGTGTCCGCCTTCTCTCGTCTACGGCCACACCACGTTGAAAACACCAGTTCTCGTCCGATCACTGAAGTTAAGCAACGTCGGGCCCGGTCAGTACTTGGATGGGTGACCGCCTGGGAACACCGGGTGCCGTAGACGCCCTTTTAATTTAAAAATCGACAAAAGAATCGCCCACTATTTATTCGGGTAAGCATAGCTACGGGTTTCGTTCACCTTTTCCCGTCTACGGCCACACCACGTTGAAAACACCAGTTCTCGTCCGATCACTGAAGTTAAGCAACGTCGGGCCCGGTCAGTACTTGGATGGGTGACCGCCTGGGAACACCGGGTGCCGTAGACGCCTTTTTAAATTTAAAAATCGACCGAAGAATCATCCATTATTCAGGACGATCGCATAACTACGGGTTTTGTTCACCTTTTCTCGTCTACGGCCATACCACGTTGAAAACACCAGTTTTCGTCCGATCACTGAAGTTAAGCAACGTCGGGCCCGGTTAGTACTTGGATGGGTGACCGCCTGGGAACACCGGGTGCTGTAGACGCCTTTTTGTCCCGATTCTTCGTGAAAAAGTCAATTTTCCTTCCGTCAGGCCACTGCGCGCCCTCTTTTGCAAGACCCCAGCTCTGCGCTCGGCTCGTGCCCCGCGGGAAAAAAGAAAAAAAAAAAAAAAAAAAAAACACACACAGAAAGAACCGAGGTACGCATAACTACGGGTTGTGTCCGCCTTCTCTCGTCTACGGCCACACCACGTTGAAAACACCAGTTCTCGTCCGATCACTGAAGTTAAGCAACGTCGGGCCCGGTCAGTACTTGGATGGGTGACCGCCTGGGAACACCGGGTGCCGTAGACGCCCTTTTAATTTAAAAATCGACAAAAGAATCGCCCCCTATTTATTCGGGTAAGCATAGCTACGGGTTTCGTTCACCTTTTCCCGTCTACGGCCACACCACGTTGAAAACACCAGTTCTCGTCCGATCACTGAAGTTAAGCAACGTCGGGCCCGGTCAGTACTTGGATGGGTGACCGCCTGGGAACACCGGGTGCCGTAGACGCCTTTTTAAATTTAAAAATCGACCGAAGAATCATCCATTATTCAGGACGATCGCATAACTACGGGTTTTGTTCACCTTTTCTCGTCTACGGCCATACCACGTTGAAAACACCAGTTCTCGTCCGATCACTGAAGTTAAGCAACGTCGGGCCCGGTTAGTACTTGGATGGGTGACCGCCTGGGAACACCGGGTGCTGTAGACGCCTTTTTGTCCCGATTCTTCGTGAAAAAGTCAATTTTCCTTCCGTCAGGCCACTGCGCGCCCTCTTTTGCAAGACCCCAGCTCTGCGCTCGGCTCGTGCCCCGCGGGAAAAAAGAAAAAAAAAAAAAAAACACACACAGAAAGAACCGAGGTACGCATAACTACGGGTTGTGTCCGCCTTCTCTCGTCTACGGCCACACCACGTTGAAAACACCAGTTCTCGTCCGATCACTGAAGTTAAGCAACGTCGGGCCCGGTCAGTACTTGGATGGGTGACCGCCTGGGAACACCGGGTGCCGTAGACGCCTTTTTAAATTTAAAAATCGACCGAAGAATCATCCATTATTCAGGACGATCGCATAACTACGGGTTTTGTTCACCTTTTCTCGTCTACGGCCATACCACGTTGAAAACACCAGTTCTCGTCCGATCACTGAAGTTAAGCAACGTCGGGCCCGGTTAGTACTTGGATGGGTGACCGCCTGGGAACACCGGGTGCTGTAGACGCCTTTTTGTCCCGATTCTTCGTGAAAAAGTCAATTTTCCTTCCGTCAGGCCACTGCGCGCCCTCTTTTGCAAGACCCCAGCTCTGCGCTCGGCTCGTGCCCCGCGGGAAAAAAGAAAAAGAAAAAAAAAAACCACACACAGAATGAACCGAGGTACGCATAACTACGGGATGTGTCCGCCTTCTCTCGTCTACGGCCACACCACGTTGAAAACACCAGTTCTCGTCCGATCACTGAAGTTAAGCAACGTCGGGCCCGGTCAGTACTTGGATGGGTGACCGCCTGGGAACACCGGGTGCCGTAGACGCCCTTTTAATTTAAAAATCGACAAAAGAATCGCCCAATATTTATTCGGGTAAGCATAGCTACGGGTTTCGTTCACCTTTTCCCGTCTACGGCCACACCACGTTGAAAACACCAGTTCTCGTCCGATCACTGAAGTTAAGCAACGTCGGGCCCGGTCAGTACTTGGATGGGTGACCGCCAGGGAACACCGGGTGCCGTAGACGCCTTTTTAAATTTAAAAATCGACCGAAGAATCATCCATTATTCAGGACGATCGCATAACTACGGGTTTTGTTCACCTTTTCTCGTCTACGGCCATACCACGTTGAAAACACCAGTTCTCGTGCGATCACTGAAGTTAAGCAACGTCGGGCCCGGTTAGTACTTGGATGGGTGACCGCCTGGGAACACCGGGTGCTGTAGACGCCTTTTTGTCCCGATTCTTCGTGAAAAAGTCAATTTTCCTTCCGTCAGGCCACTGCGCGCCCTCTTTTGCAAGACCCCAGCTCTGCGCTCGGCTCGTGCCCCGCGGGAAAAAAGAAAAAGAAAAAAAAAAAACCACACACAGAAAGAACCGAGGTACGCATAACTACGGGTTGTGTCCGCCTTCTCTCGTCTACGGCCACACCACGTTGAAAACACCAGTTCTCGTCCGATCACTGAAGTTAAGCAACGTCGGGCCCGGTCATTACTTGGATGGGTGACCGCCTGGGAACACCGGGTGCCGTAGACGCCCTTTTAATTTAAAAATCGACAAAAGAATCGCCCAATATTTATTCGGGTAAGCATAGCTACGGGTTTCGTTCACCTTTTCCCGTCTACGGCCACACCACGTTGAAAACACCAGTTCTCGTCCGATCACTGAAGTTAAGCAACGTCGGGCCCGGTCAGTACTTGGATGGGTGACCGCCTGGGAACACCGGGTGCCGTAGACGCCTTTTTAAATTTAAAAATCGACCGAAGAATCATCCATTATTCAGGACGATCGCATAACTACGGGTTTTGTTCACCTTTTCTCGTCTACGGCCATACCACGTTGAAAACACCAGTTCTCGTCCGATCACTGAAGTTAAGCAACGTCGGGCCCGGTTAGTACTTGGATGGGTGACCGCCTGGGAACACCGGGTGCTGTAGACGCCTTTTTGTCCCGATTCTTCGTGAAAAAGTCAATTTTCCTTCCGTCAGGCCACTGCGCGCCCTCTTTTGCAAGACCCCAGCTCTGCGCTCGGCTCGTGCCCCGCGGGAAAAAAGAAAAAGAAAAAAAAAAACCACACACAGAAAGAACCGAGGTACGCATAACTACGGGTTGTGTCCGCCTTCTCTCGTCTACGGCCACACCACGTTGAAAACACCAGTTCTCGTCCGATCACTGAAGTTAAGCAACGTCGGGCCCGGTCAGTACTTGGATGGGTGACCGCCTGGGAACACCGGGTGCCGTAGACGCCCTTTTAATTTAAAAATCGACAAAAGAATCGCCCAATATTTATTCGGGTAAGCATAGCTACGGGTTTCGTTCACCTTTTCCCGTCTACGGCCACACCACGTTGAAAACACCAGTTCTCGTCCGATCACTGAAGTTAAGCAACGGTGGTTGACGTGATGGTGTTTGTGTTCTGAGGATGAGTTTTCAGATTGTCTTTTAAATCTGCCTGAATCTTCAAAAGCACAGGATATCCGAACTCTATTTTTTGTATGTATATACTTTAGAACATTGTTTACACAATCATGTAGCTATTTTTCACTATTGACATTTATTTTGCGTGTTTTAGGGCACTTTGCCCGGACAATAAAACATGTCTCAAAATCAATCGGAAAACCGAGTCAATAACTCGGAGAAACTAGGAGGTAAAAATGTTGATAAATTAAGCAAAAGTGTTTCGCGTCCAATATTTAGAAAGGAGGCAACGGTTATTTTATCAGTTAAAAGTAAAATTGAATCCCCCGCAGCTCATGTTATTCAAGCTATAAGAGCCGTTTGTGGTGATGACTCGATTCTTTCTTGTGTACCAAAGTCCGGCGTCAACTATGAAATTTCGTTAATTGATGAAAAATGTGCCAATTTATTATTAGAATCTGACTTTACTGTGGATGATGAACCGGTTTTGGTTAAATCCGTATCATCTAGAGTCCGTGTAGTATCATTTATGCATCTATCTTCTCTGATTAGTGATGATGAGATTGAGAAAAAATTATGTAATTGGGGTGTGGAGCTGGTTGGCCCAATCATGAGGCGTCGCTATGAGAGAGAGGATGTTTACGATGGTACGAGGTACATGAAGGTTAGGTTTCCCGTAGGTGTATCGTCATTACCCTATTCAGTTGGTTTTGTGACTGATGCGGGTTTGGAGTATTATAAAGTGAGGCATGATCATCAGGAAACTGTCTGTTTTCATTGTCTGTCTCCGGAGCATCTATTAGCTAATTGTCCCAGAAGAATTTGCAGATATTGTAAATGCAGTGGTCATATTAAAAGGTATTGTCCGAAATTGACTGGTTCTCCTTCTGTGGAAATTGAAGCAATTGATGGTAATGGTATCTGGAAAGCTGGTGCCACGGATGTCCCTAATAATCCCACAACGTCTGAAGGAAATGTGTTATTGAGTGATCGTGTAAATATATCTGATGAAATAATTCCTTCTGTTACTGATAAAGAATCTCCGAAGGAACCCCAACCTTCAAATTTAATGGATAGTACCCCTGACGAACCAAGCGAAATGGATGAAGATATTGGAGATGATACATGTTTAAAAGTAGATGATGAATTAAATGATAAAACTGATGTGATAGATGGTCTTGTAAAAACTAATGACGACTATATGTATGAGGGAATAAGTGATTCACAGCAGGATTTGCTTCTTATAAGAAAGCTTATAAAAGCAAAGGGAGGTAAACTGAAACTCGTGGGGATATCTAAGAAGAAAAATGTGAAGGCTTTTAAAAGCAATGCATCTAATTAATTTAGCACTTCTCATAATCATTTACATTATGTTAATATTATCAATTAATGCAGCTGGCCTTAGGAAGGTAACAAAAATTATGAACTTATATGCCTCAGCAAAATCAAATTCTTGTGGTATATTGTGTATCCAAGAAACCTTTTGGGACCAACCCTTTGTTGAAAACTACAGGCACTTATGGGATGGATCAGTATTTTATTCTGTTGATGGTACCTCTCAACGCAGAGGATGTGCTATTTTGGTTTCAAAAATTTATTCGCGATTTGTGACGCTCCTATCTGCTGACCCACATGGCCGATTCGTTCATTGTCGATTTGAGCGGGATTCCGAAAAGTTCGACATTGTTTGCATATATGCGCCAAACAAATCGAAAGATCGTTCGGTGTTTTTAGATGTCCTTCAAAAGAAGCTAGCAGGTGTTCGTCCATTAATTGTGTGTGGGGAATTTAATGATGTTGTGCATAGTTCATTGGATCGCTCAAAGACAATGTCGTGTTTTGGAGCTTCCCAGCAGTCTCTTCCCAATTTTGTTTCCAGTCTTGGTCTTATAGACTGTTGGAGGTTTTTTAATCCAAATAAGCGGTGCTTTACTCGTCGGATATTGGTAGAAGGGGTTCTTAAGCAATCTAGAATGGATTACATTTTTGTCTCCCCTGATCTTGAACGTTTCCTTTCCAATTGTTTCATAAATCATACAACTTTAAGTGATCACAGCTTCGTATCATTAAGTGTTAATTTCAGCTCAATAGATCGAGGACCGGGAAGCTGGATATTTAACAATACACTTCTAAATGACTTCTTGTACAAGAAACGTATTGAAAATCTGTTGACTGAGCGGCGAAAATGTCCATTATACCAATCTGACATATTGTTGTGGTGGGACAATCTAAAATTCTACATAAAAAAAGAATCAATTAACTATTCTGCTAAGGTTCGAGCAAAGTCTAAAGGAACAATATTGGTTTCTCCAGAAACAGCTGCATCACATCTATTCCCAAGCAGGTAGAGGTTTGCAATATGACCAGGTACTTCTTGCTAACGTAGAATCTGACTTGAGAGATTATGAGAATAATTTGTGTCAGGGTGCTATATTACGGTCTAAAGCTAGGGATTCTTTAGATTCGGATCGTTGTACAGCCTATTTCCTTAAGCTTGAGAAACACCGTCAGCAAGCAAATATCGTAAGAGAAATTCGTAGACCTGATGGGTCATGTGCAACTGAATCGGGTGAAATTTTGCAGTGTGTTCGACAATTTTATGTTGATCTATATTCTCGCGATGAATCTGTTCTTGATGACGCGGAGACTCTTAATAATCTTACTTCTGAACAGTTGTCGGACTATGATCGAGATAATTGTGACTCAGTTTTTTCAAAACCAGAACTTCTATCTTCCCTCAATGGAATGTCGAAAAATAAATCTCCCGGTCCGGACGGGCTCACGGTTGAATTCTTTGTAGCGTTTTGGGAACTCATATGTGATGATTATTTGAGTGTCATCAATGAAATAATTACGCGTAGTGAACTATCATCATCCATGAAAAGTGGAATGATATCCATTTTTTACAAAAAAAAGGTGACAAATCTGACCTTAAGAATTATCGTCCAATTAGTCTCCTCAATGTTGACTACAAAATCTGGGCAAGAAGCCTAGCACTTCGTCTTAAGCTTGTGTTGTCATCAATTGTGTCTGTGGACCAATCTTCCTGCATTCCAGGTCGGGATATAGCAACTAATGTCTGTGCCATCCGTGACATCTTAGATTATGTTGACCTCGAATGTTTACCATTATATCTCTTGAAGATAGATTCCATGAAAGCCTTTGATCGCGTGTCCCATAGCTATCTCTTTAAATTAATGGAATGCATGGGGTTTGGTCGTCGGTTTATTGATTATATAAAAATTTTATACAATGGAGCTAAGAGTTCAGTTAAAGTTAATGGACACATATCATCATCATTTCCTATCTCAAGATCGGTACGCCAGGGTTGTCCTGTAGCAGCTCTTCTGTATGTTTTATCAGTCCAGACGCTCAATAGTTTAATTAAGTTAAATACTAAGATACATGGAATTCCTGTTCCATTTAGTAAAGACGGCTCTGGTTTTTCAACATGCGGATGACATGACTCTCACGCTCTCTGATCTGGAGTCTGTTAATGAATCATTCAAATCAATTGATAGATAGTGTGCTCTGTCTGGCGCCAAGGTAAATGTTGAAAAGTCAGAGCTTCTTGTCGCAGGTACAGCGGCCAATGTTACAGACCTGAATATAAACATGCCTGTGAAAATTGTTAATAACAGTATTTTGATTTTAGGTGTATATCTTGGTCCAGATCGGAAGACATGTGAACGTCTTAATTGGGAAAGTAAGATCGCAAAGTTTCAAATGGTTGTCAATCTTTGGATTGGTAGATCCCTTACATTAATTGGAAAAGTTATAGTTATCAGAACATTGTGTCTTTCGCTTCTTTGGTACTGTTTGCGAATCATATGTATTCCGATCTGGGCTTTAAAGCAGATACAAAATATTATTTCCTGCTTTCTTTGGGGTAAAAATAACCCATCAGCTATCAAATCATTGACATTAATAGGTCCTTTAAAACAGGGTGGTTTAAATTTACCACTTGTTGAAACCCGACGGGATTCATTTAGACTTGTCTGGTTATCGAAATATCTTAATCCGGATCTGGATTTCACGTGGAAGTATTTTATGAACTACTTTCTAAGATTGTACCGAAAGTTGAATCTTACCTATGAATTATTCTTTATCAAGTATAATGATTCGGATCTAAACATATTACCATCATTCTATCGTGAATTACTGATAGCTTGGGATAAGGTAAATTCAGGCGAGCGAATATTTTCTGATGATTTCGATTTTGTTGTTAATCAACCACTTTTTGATAACCCGAATATTCCAATTCCTGTTGGTAAATTAAGTAAAAACTCTATATGTATTTTTAATGAAGCAGGTCTTGTCAAATGTTCTGATATTGTATACTCTGTCATTCCGGGATTTTTCCCTACCTCTGCCATATCGGAAATAGTTAAGCAAGTTTTCCCAGATGTTACTAATACTGTAATAAGTTCCGTTTATGATTGTATTCTTGCCGCAATGCCAAAACCATGGAAAGACTTAATTAATTCAACATGTAAACGTTGTAAGACTTTCAATGAATTCCATATTGTTCATAATTCATCTCCAATTTCTATATTGTCATTTAATTCTAAAAAATGTTATGATGTTCTAAGGACTTTAATATTTCAGAGTCCATCTTGTTATAAATACTGGGAAGCAAGAGGATATGAACTCAATTGGCCTTCAGTGTGGAAGTCAGTATTTTATAATGTTAAGAGTTCAGAAATGATTAATAATGACTTTTCAATTGTTCATCACATCCTTTGGACCAACAGTAGGAAATATATTGCAAAATTGATCAGAGATCCTTACTGTGAGATATGTAGTAATTCATCAAGCGAAACTATTGTTCATATGTTTTTTGAGTGTCCTACCTTGAAGCCCTTTTTAACAAAAGTATATGACATACTAACTACTCTATTGTTGAATACTGGATTTGAGGAGTCCCAAGCCAAGGAATGGATTATATTTGGTTATCCGGTTAGTAACAGTGAACATAGTGTCTTTCTGATCTTATTGTTCTCAAGTGTAAGGTTAGCAGTAACCAGACGGAGAATAAACTTTAATAGAAATCGAACGAATATTGATTTGTTTACATTGTTTGTAAAAATACTGACAACACATTTGTTTTACATAAGATATATCAAAGGTTCAAACTACTTTTTAAGGAATTTTATATTTAATCCTTTTATAAAGCAAAATGATGACATTATACAACTTGTTTTTAGCTAATCTCTAAAGTAATACTCGGCAAATAATCTGTGATATTATATTTTAACATTTTAAACCTGTACTTGTAATATTTTATATGAATAAATTTATTTAAAAAAACAAAAAAAAAAACAGTTCTCGTCCGATCACTGAAGTTAAGCAACGTCGGGCCCGGTCAGTACTTGGATGGGTGACCGCCTGGGAACACCGGGTGCCGTAGACGCCTTTTTAAATTTAAAAATCGACCGAAGAATCACCCATTATTCAGGACGATCGCATAACTACGGGTTTTGTTCACCTTTTCTCGTCTACGGCCATACCACGTTGAAAACTCCAGTTCTCGTCCGATCACTGAAGTTAAGCAACGTCGGGCCCGGTTAGTACTTGGATGGGTGACCGCCTGGGAACACCGGGTGCTGTAGACGCCTTTTTGTCCCGATTCTTCGTGAAAAAGTCAATTTTCCTTCCGTCAGGCCACTGCGCGCCCTCTTTTGCAAGACCCCAGCTCTGCGCTCGGCTCGTGCCCCGCAGGAAAAAAGAAAAAGAAAAAAAAAACCACACACAGAAAGAACCGAGGTACGCATAACTACGGGTTGTGTCCGCCTTCTCTCGTCTACGGCCACACCACGTTGAAAACACCAGTTCTCGTCCGATCACTGAAGTTAAGCAACGTCGGGCCCGGTCAGTACTTGGATGGGTGACCGCCTGGGAACACCGGGTGCCGTAGACGCCCTTTTAATTTAAAAATCGACAAAAGAATCGCCCAATATTTATTCGGGTAAGCATAGCTACGGGTTTCGTTCACCTTTTCCCGTCTACGGCCACACCACGTTGAAAACACCAGTTCTCGTCCGATCACTGAAGTTAAGCAACGTCGGGCCCGGTCAGTACTTGGATGGGTGACCGCCTGGGAACACCGGGTGCCGTAGACGCCTTTTTAAATTTAAAAATCGACCGAAGAATCATCCATTATTCAGGACGATCGCATAACTACGGGTTTTGTTCACCTTTTCTCGTCTACGGCCATACCACGTTGAAAACACCAGTTCTCGTCCGATCACTGAAGTTAAGCAACGTCGGGCCCGGTTAGTACTTGGATGGGTGACCGCCTGGGAACACCGGGTGCTGTAGACGCCTTTTTGTCCCGATTCTTCGTGAAAAAGTCAATTTTCCTTCCGTCAGGCCACTGCGCGCCCTCTTTTGCAAGACCCCAGCTCTGCGCTCGGCTCGTGCCCCGCGGGAAAAAAGAAAAAGAAAAAAAAAAAACACACACAGAAAGAACCGAGGTACGCATAACTACGGGTTGTGTCCGCCTTCTCTCGTCTACGGCCACACCACGTTGAAAACACCAGTTCTCGTCCGATCACTGAAGTTAAGCAACGTCGGGCCCGGTCAGTACTTGGATGGGTGACCGCCTGGGAACACCGGGTGCCGTAGACGCCCTTTTAATTTAAAAATCGACAAAAGAATCGCCCAATATTTATTCGGGTAAGCATAGCTACGGGTTTCGTTCACCTTTTCCCGTCTACGGCCACACCACGTTGAAAACACCAGTTCTCGTCCGATCACTGAAGTTAAGCAACGTCGGGCCCGGTCAGTACTTGGATGGGTGACCGCCTGGGAACACCGGGTGCCGTAGACGCCTTTTTAAATTTAAAAATCGACCGAAGAATCATCCATTATTCAGGACGATCGCATAACTACGGGTTTTGTTCACCCTTTCTCGTCTACGGCCATACCACGTTGAAAACACCAGTTCTCGTCCGATCACTGAAGTTAAGCAACGTCGGGCCCGGTTAGTACTTGGATGGGTGACCGCCTGGGAACACCGGGTGCTGTAGACGCCTTTTTGTCCCGATTCTTCGTGAAAAAGTCAATTTTCCTTCCGTCAGGCCACTGCGCGCCCTCTTTTGCAAGACCCCAGCTCTGCGCTCGGCTCGTGCCCCGCGGGAAAAAAGAAAAAAAAAAAAAAAAAAAACCACACACAGAAAGAACCGAGGTACGCATAACTACGGGTTGTGTCCGCCTTCTCTCGTCTACGGCCACACCACGTTGAAAACACCAGTTCTCGTCCGATCACTGAAGTTAAGCAACGTCGGGCCCGGTCAGTACTTGGATGGGTGACCGCCTGGGAACACCGGGTGCCGTAGACGCCCTTTTAATTTAAAAATCGACAAAAGAATCGCCCAGTATTTATTCGGGTAAGCATAGCTACGGGTTTCGTTCACCTTTTCCCGTCTACGGCCACACCACGTTGAAAACACCAGTTCTCGTCCGATCACTGAAGTTAAGCAACGTCGGGCCCGGTCAGTACTTGGATGGGTGACCGCCTGGGAACACCGGGTGCCGTAGACGCCTTTTTAAATTTAAAAATCGACCGAAGAATCATCCATTATTCAGGACGATCGCATAACTACGGGTTTTGTTCACCTTTTCTCGTCTACGGCCATACCACGTTGAAAATCCCAGTTCTCGTCCGATCACTGAAGTTAAGCAACGTCGGGCCCGGTTAGTACTTGGATGGGTGACCGCCTGGGAACACCGGGTGCTGTAGACGCCTTTTTGTCCCGATTCTTCGTGAAAAAGTCAATTTTCCTTCCGTCAGGCCACTGCGCGCCCTCTTTTGCAAGACCCCAGCTCTGCGCTCGGCTCGTGCCCCGCGGGAAAAAAGAAAAAGAAAAAAAAAAAAACACACACAGAAAGAACCGAGGTACGCATAACTACGGGTTGTGTCCGCCTTCTCTCGTCTACGGCCACACCACGTTGAAAACACCAGTTCTCGTCCGATCACTGAAGTTAAGCAACGTCGGGCCCGGTCAGTACTTGGATGGGTGACCGCCTGGGAACACCGGGTGCCGTAGACGCCCTTTTAATTTAAAAATCGACAAAAGAATCGCCCAATATTTATTCGGGTAAGCATAGCTACGGGTTTCGTTCACCTTTTCCCGTCTACGGCCACACCACGTTGAAAACACCAGTTCTCGTCCGATCACTGAAGTTAAGCAACGTCGGGCCCGGTCAGTACTTGGATGGGTGACCGCCTGGGAACACCGGGTGCCGTAGACGCCTTTTTAAATTTAAAAATCGACCAAAGAATCATCCATTATTCAGGACGATCGCATAACTACGGGTTTTGTTCATCTTTTCTCGTCTACGGCCATACCACGTTGAAAACACCAGTTCTCGTCCGATCACTGAAGTTAAGCAACGTCGGGCCCGGTTAGTACTTGGATGGGTGACCGCCTGGGAACACCGGGTGCTGTAGACGCCTTTTTGTCCCGATTCTTCGTGAAAAAGTCAATTTTCCTTCCGTCAGGCCACTGCGCGCCCTCTTTTGCAAGACCCCTGCTCTGCGCTCGGCTCGTGCCCCGCGGGAAAAAAGAAAAAAAAAAAAAAAAACACACACAGAAAGAACCGAGGTACGCATAACTACGGGTTGTGTCCGCCTTCTCTCGTCTACGGCCACACCACGTTGAAAACACCAGTTCTCGTCCGATCACTGAAGTTAAGCAACGTCGGGCCCGGTCAGTACTTGGATGGGTGACCGCCTGGGAACACCGGGTGCCGTAGACGCCCTTTTAATTTAAAAATCGACAAAAGAATCGCCCAATATTTATTCCGGTAAGCATAGCTACGGGTTTCGTTCACCTTTTCCCGTCTACGGCCACACCACGTTGAAAACACCAGTTCTCGTCCGATCACTGAAGTTAAGCAACGTCGGGCCCGGTCAGTACTTGGATGGGTGACCGCCTGGGAACACCGGGTGCCGTAGACGCCTTTTTCAATTTAAAAATCGACCTAAGAATCATCCATTATTCAGGACGATCGCATAACTACGGGTTTTGTTCACCTTTTCTCGTCTACGGCCATACCACGTTGAAAACACCAGTTCTCGTCCGATCACTGAAGTTAAGCAACGTAGGGCCCGGTTAGTACTTGGATGGGTGACCGCCTGGGAACACCGGGTGCTGTAGACGCCTTTTTGTCCCGATTCTTCGTGAAAAAGTCAATTTTCCTTCCGTCAGGCCACTGCGCGCCCTCTTTTGCAAGACCCCAGCTCTGCGCTCGGCTCGTGCCCCGCGGGAAAAAAGAAAAAAAAAAAAAAAAAAAAAAAAACACACAGAAAGAACCGAGGTACGCATAACTACGGGTTGTGTCCGCCTTCTCTCGTCTACGGCCACACCACGTTGAAAACACCAGTTCTCGTCCGATCACTGAAGTTAAGCAACGTCGGGCCCGGTCAGTACTTGGATGGGTGACCGCCTGGGAACACCGGGTGCCGTAGACGCCCTTTTAATTTAAAAATCGACAAAAGAATCGCCCAATATTTATTCGGGTAAGCATAGCTACGGGTTTCGTTCACCTTTTCCCGTCTACGGCCACACCACGTTGAAAACACCAGTTCTCGTCCGATCACTGAAGTTAAGCAACGTCGGGCCCGGTCAGTACTTGGATGGGTGACCGCCTGGGAACACCGGGTGCCGTAGACGCCTTTTTAAATTTAAAAATCGACCGAAGAATCATCCATTATTCAGGACGATCGCATAACTACGGGTTTTGTTCACCTTTTCTCGTCTACGGCCATACCACATTGAAAACACCAGTTCTCGTCCGATCACTGAAGTTAAGCAACGTCGGGCCCGGTTAGTACTTGGATGGGTGACCGCCTGGGAACACCGGGTGCTGTAGACGCATTTTTGTCCCGATTCTTCGTGAAAAAGTCAATTTTCCTTCCGTCAGGCCACTGCGCGCCCTCTTTTGCAAGACCCCAGCTCTGCGCTCGGCTCGTGCCCCGCGGGAAAAAAGAAAAAAAAAAAAAAAAAACACACACAGAAAGAACCGAGGTACGCATAACTACGGGTTGTGTCCGCCTTCTCTCGTCTACGGCCACACCACGTTGAAAACACCAGTTCTCGTCCGATCACTGAAGTTAAGCAACGTCGGGCCCGGTCAGTACTTGGATGGGTGACCGCCTGGGAACACCGGGTGCCGTAGACGCCCTTTTAATTTAAAAATCGACAAAAGAATCGCCCAATATTTATTCGGGTAAGCATAGCTACGGGTTTCGTTCACCTTTTCCCGTCTACGGCCACACCACGTTGAAAACACCAGTTCTCGTCCGATCACTGAAGTTAAGCAACGTCGGGCCCGGTCAGTACTTGGATGGGTGACCGCCTGGGAACACCGGGTGCCGTAGACGCCTTTTTAAATTTAAAAATCGACCGAAGAATCATCCATTATTCAGGACGATCGCATAACTACGGGTTTTGTTCACCTTTTCTCGTCTACGGCCATACCACGTTGAAAACACCAGTTCTCGTCCGATCACTGAAGTTAAGCAACGTCGGGCCCGGTTAGTACTTGGATGGGTGACCGCCTGGGAACACCGGGTGCTGTAGACGCCTTTTTGTCCCGATTCTTCGTGAAAAAGTCAATTTTCCTTCCGTCAGGCCACTGCGCGCCCTCTTTTGCAAGACCCCAGCTCTGCGCTCGGCTCGTGCCCCGCGGGAAAAAAGAAAAAAAAAAAAAAAAAAACACACACAGAAAGAACCGAGGTACGCATAACTACGGGTTGTGTCCGCCTTCTCTCGTCTACGGCCACACCACGTTGAAAACACAAGTTCTCGTCCGATCACTGAAGTTAAGCAACGTCGGGCCCGGTCAGTACTTGGATGGGTGACCGCCTGGGAACACCGGGTGCCGTAGACGCCCTTTTAATTTAAAAATCGACAAAAGAATCGCCCAATATTTATTCGGGTAAGCATAGCTACGGGTTTCGTTCACCTTTTCCCGTCTACGGCCACACCACGTTGAAAACACCAGTTCTCGTCCGATCACTGAAGTTAAGCAACGTCGGGCCCGGTCAGTACTTGGATGGGTGACCGCCTGGGAACACCGGGTGCCGTAGACGCCTTTTTAAATTTAAAAATCGACCGAAGAATCATCCATTATTCAGGACGATCGCATAACTACGGGTTTTGTTCACCTTTTCTCGTCTACGGCCATACCACGTTGAAAACACCAGTTCTCGTCCGATCACTGAAGTTAAGCAACGTCGGGCCCGGTTAGTACTTATATGGGTGACCGCCTGGGAACACCGGGTGCTGTAGACGCCTTTTTGTCCCGATTCTTCGTGAAAAAGTCAATTTTCCTTCCGTCAGGCCACTGCGCGCCCTCTTTTGCAAGACCCCAGCTCTGCGCTCGGCTCGTGCCCCGCGGGAAAAAAGAAAAAAAAAAAAAAAACAACACACAGAAGGAACCGAGGTACGCATAACTACGGGTTGTGTCCGCCTTCTCTCGTCTACGGCCACACCACGTTGAAAACACCAGTTCTCGTCCGATCACTGAAGTTAAGCAACGTCGGGCCCGGTCAGTACTTGGATGGGTGACCGCCTGGGAACACCGGGTGCCGTAGACGCCCTTTTAATTTAAAAATCGACAAAAGAATCGCCCAATATTTATTCGGGTAAGCATAGCTACGGGTTTCGTTCACCTTTTCTCGTCTACGGCCACACCACGTTGAAAACACCAGTTCTCGTCCGATCACTGAAGTTAAGCAACGTCGGGCCCGGTCAGTACTTGGATGGGTGACCGCCTGGGAACACCGGGTGCCGTAGACGCCTTTTTAAATTTAAAAATCGACCGAAGAATCATCCATTATTCAGGACGATCGCATAACTACGGGTTTTGTTCACCTTTTCTCGTCTACGGCCATACCACGTTGAAAACACCAGTTCTCGTCCGATCACTGAAGTTAAGCAACGTCGGGCCCGGTTAGTACTTGGATGGGTGACCGCCTGGGAACACCGGGTGCTGTAGACGCCTTTTTGTCCCGATTCTTCGTGAAAAAGTCAATTTTCCTTCCGTCAGGCCACTGCGCGCCCTCTTTTGCAAGACCCCAGCTCTGCGCTCGGCTCGTGCCCCGCGGGAAAAAAGAAAAAAAAAAAAAAAAAACACACACAGAAAGAACCGAGGTACGCATAACTACGGGTTGTGTCCGCCTTCTCTCGTCTACGGCCACACCACGTTGAAAACACCAGTTCTCGTCCGATCACTGAAGTTAAGCAACGTCGGGCCCGGTCAGTACTTGGATGGGTGACCGCCTGGGAACACCGGGTGCCGTAGACGCCTTTTTAAATTTAAAAATCGACAAAAGAATCGTCCATTATTTATTCGGGTAAGCATAGCTACGGGTTTCGTTCACCTTTTCCCGTCTACGGCTACACCACGTTGAAAACACCAGTTCTCGTCCGATCACTGAAGTTAAGCAACGTCGGGCCCGGTCAGTACTTGGATGGGTGACCGCCTGGGAACACCGGGTGCCGTAGACGCCTTTTTAAATTCAAAAATCGACTGAAGAATCATCCATTATTCAGGACGATCGCATAACTACGGGTTTTGTTCACCTTTTCTCGTCTACGGCCATACCACGTTGAAAACACCAGTTCTCGTCCGATCACTGAAGTTAAGCAACGTCGGGCCCGGTTAGTACTTGGATGGGTGACCGCCTGGGAACACCGGGTGCTGTAGACGCCTTTTTGTCCCGATTCTTCTTGAAAAAGTCAATTTTCCTTCCGTCAGGCCACTGCGCGCCCTCTTTTGCAAGACCCCAGCTCTGCGCTCGGCTCGTGCCCCGCGGGAAAAAAGAAAGAAAAAAAAAAAAATAAAACCACACACAGAAAGAACCGAGGTACGCATAACTACGGGTTGTGCCCGCCTTCTCTCGTCTACGGCCACACCACGTTGAAAACACCAGTTCTCGTCCGATCACTGAAGTTAAGCAACGTCGGGCCCGGTCAGTACTTGGATGGGTGACCTCCTGGGAACACCGGGTGCCGTAGACGCCCTTTTAATTTAAAAATCGACAAAAGAATCGTCCAATATTTATTCGGGTAAGCATAGCTACGGGTTTCGTTCACCTTTTCCCGTCTACGGCCACACCACGTTGAAAACACCAGTTCTCGTCCGATCACTGAAGTTAAGCAACGTCGGGCCCGGTCAGTACTTGGATGGGTGACCGCCTGGGAACACCGGGTGCCGTAGACGCCCTTTTAATTTAAAAATCGACAAAAGAATCGTCCAATATTTATTCGGGTAAGCATAGCTACGGGTTTCGTTCACCTTTTCCCGTCTACGGCCACACCACGTTGAAAACACCAGTTCTCGTCCGATCACTGAAGTTAAGCAACGTCGGGCCCGGTCAGTACTTGGATGGGTGACCGCCTGGGAACACCGGGTGCCGTAGACGCCTTTTTAAATTTAAAAATCGACAAAAGAATCGTCCATTATTTATTCGGGTAAGCATAGCTACGGGTTTCGTTCACCTTTTCCCGTCTACGGCCACACCACGTTGAAAACACCAGTTCTCTTCCGATCACTGAAGTTAAGCAACGTCGGGCCCGGTCAGTACTTGGATGGGTGACCGCCTGAGAACACCGGGTGCCGTAGACGCCTTTTTAAATTCAAAAATCGACTTAAGAATCATCCATTATTCAGGACGATCGCATAACTACGGGTTTTGTTCACCTTTTCTCGTCTACGGCCATACCACGTTGAAAACACCAGTTCTCGTCCGATCACTGAAGTTAAGCAACATCGGGCCCGTTTAGTACTCGGATGGGTGACCGCCTGGGAACACCGGGTGCTGTAGACGCCTTTTTGTCCCGATTCTTCGCGAAAAAGGCAATTTATTTTCCTTCCGTCAGGCCACTGAGCGCCCTCTTTTGCAAGACCCCAGCTCTGCGCCCGGCTCGTCCCCCGCGGGAAAAAAGAAAAAAAAAACACACAGAGAAAGAACCGAGGTACGCATAACTACGGGTTGTGCCCGCCTTCTCTCGTCTACGGCCACACCACGTTGAAAACACCAGTTCTCGTCCGATCACTGAAGTTAAGCAACGTCGGGCCCGGTCAGTACTTGGATGGGTGACCGCCTGGGAACACCGGGTGCCGTAGACGCCCTTTTAATTTAAAAATCGACAAAAGAATCGTCCAATATTTATTCGGGTAAGCATAGCTACGGGTTTCGTTCACCTTTTCCCGTCTACGGCCACACCACGTTGAAAACACCAGTTCTCGTCCGATCACTGAAGTTAAGCAACGTCGGGCCCGGTCAGTACTTGGATGGGTGACCGCCTGGGAACACCGGGTGCCGTAGACGCCTTTTTAAATTTAAAAATCGACAAAAGAATCGTCCATTATTTATTCGGGTAAGCATAGCTACGTGTTTCGTTCACCTTTTCCCGTCTACGGCCACACCACGTTGAAAACACCAGTTCTCATCCGATCACTGAAGTTAAGCAACGTCGGGCCCGGTCAGTACTTGGATGGGTGACCGCCTGGGAACACCGGGTGCCGTAGACGCCTTTTTAAATTCAAAAATCGACTGAAGAATCATCCATTATTCAGGACGATCGCATAACTACGGGTTTTGTTCACCTTTTCTCGTCTACGGCCATACCACGTTGAAAACACCAGTTCTCGTCCGATCACTGAAGTTAAGCAACGTCGGGCCCGGTTAGTACTTGGATGGGTGACCGCCTGGGAACACCGGGTGCTGTAGACGCCTTTTTGTCCCGATTCTTCGCGAAAAAGTCAATTTTCCTTCCGTCAGGCCACTGCGCGCCCTCTTTTGCAAGACCCCAGCTCTGCGCTCGGCTCGTCCCCCGCGGGAAAAAAGAAAAAAAAGAAAAAAAAAACACACAGAGAAAGAACCGAGGTACGCATAACTACGGGTTATGCCCGCCTTCTCTCGTCTACGGCCACACCACGTTGAAAACACCAGTTCTCGTCCGATCACTGAAGTTAAGCAACGTCGGGCCCGGTCAGTACTTGGATGGGTGACCGCCTGGGAACACCGGGTGCCGTAGACGCCCTTTTAATTTAAAAATCGACAAAAGAATCGTCCAATATTTATTCGGGTAAGCATAGCTACGGGTTTCGTTCACCTTTTCCCGTCTACGGCGACACCACGGGTTGGTCCGAATGCATTGTTTATGTTTGGTCGGTGTATATGAAGCTGTTCATAAAATCGATTAATCTTGGCAATCGTTGGTCTTGTTGACAGTAATTCTGCTTGAAGTTATACATGAACATTTCGTAGATTGGGTATGTAGCTTATATTAGCGTTATAGTGTGTATTCAATAACTTATTGGGCTTTATTGCCCTACTCTGTCGAAATGACAGAGTCACTCGGCTCGTAGAGGCGAATCTTTCCATAAAACACCTGTGTTTTCGCAAGACTGCATGGTTCTTATTTCTGTTAAAAGTAAGCAAGATGTTACAGCTCGAAGGATTATTAAGGCAGTGCGCGATGTCTGTGGTGAAGATGCCATACTGACGTGTATTCCCCGTAATGGAGATTCTTACGAAGTAACCCTCATTGACTCAGATTGTGCCACTCGCTTAGTAGAGTCCAATCTGTTATTTGACGATGATCCAGCTTTTGTGAGACACATCTGCAAAAATAAAAGTTGTATCCTTTATGCATCTGTCTGGATTAATATCCGACGAGGAAATAGAACGTAAATTGAAACAGTGGCGTCTAGAGGTTCTAGGGCCCATTAAGAGACGTCGTTATGAGCATGACGGAATCTTTGACGGTACACGTTTTGTGAGGGTGCGTTTTCCCCCTGATGTATCTTCCCTCCCCTACTCAGTCGGCTTTCAGTGTGAGACCGGAGTACAGTATTTTAGTATTCGACATGACCATCAAGAGAAGGTGTGTTTCCATTGCCTCTCGCACGAGCATCTACTAGCAGGCTGTCCGACCAGGGTATGTCGACGATGTAAATCTCCTGGTCATATTCAACGCCACTGCACTGTTTCTGTTTGTGGAGGTTGCATGTTAACTTCGTCAGAATGTAGATGTCGTCCTCAAGCTCAGTGGGACCTTGGCGCGACTGATGTTCCTAACAGATCGGTTGTTAATATCATGGAGCCATCCTCAGGTTCTGATGACGTAAAAATAAGTGATGGTGTTAACCATGATGTTGAAGGACAAAACCTGAATGGTGAAGCTATAGTTACGGGATATGATGCAACAGAGGATAATAAAGGTGACCCTGGTAGTGCAAGTATAGAAGATAATCTGTCTGATGATGATACCGGAATCATGTCATCTGTCGATTCTGTTATCGGTATAAACCCAACTGGTGTTTTTGGGTCATCTGTTATTGACGAAACGCTTAGGAAGTTCAACTCAGCAGACCATTTTGTTGATGATAGTAGCTGTTTGGCGGAGGACTGGGTAGATAGTAAGGGGGATTCTGACAGTGTGAGTGCTACAACACCTTTTGCAACCAAATCATTTACTAGAAGAAGACGGCGATTGGTAGTTAATCCGAAAGTTGAGGTTGTAAAGGGCATTGTTAAGAAGCGTGTAGTGAAACATGGAAAGAATATTAAAAAATAAACTTTCTATTTGTATCATGCTTATTTTATCAATAAATGTTGCCGGACTCCGTAGTGTTTCGAAAATGCAAAGTCTATTCGCGTTAGCGAATTCACTATCAGCAGGGATATTATGTCTGCAAGAAACATTTTGGGATGCTGATTTTATTAATGAAAACCGTGATCTTTGGGATGGTTCCATTTACCATTCTTGTGATGGAACTTCGAAGCGTCGTGGATGTGCAATACTAGTATCAAAATTTTATACTGATAGTATCTCTTCTCCTGTTTCTGATAATGTTGGTAGATTTGTCAAATGTTCTTTTAAATATGATAAGGTCGAATTTGATATCGTTTCGTGTTACGCCCCGAACAGTGTGAAGGAGCAGAATGAATTTTATAGGTATTTGTGTGACTCTATCGATCATGACTCTTCCTATGTCCTCTGTGGCGATTTCAATGACGTTGTAGACCCGTTTTGTGATAGGTCCAAAACACTGGCATGCTATGGTTCTGCTACGTCCCGATTAAATAACCTTATTAGTCAAAAGAACCTAATCGATGTTTGGCGCTATTTTCACCCTAGTAAAAGAGTGTTTACGAGGCGCCAAGTTGTTGAAACCGTTCTGAAACAGTCACGGATCGATTATATCCTCTCTTCAAACACCCTGGAGTATGCATTAACTAATTCTTTTATATATCATACAAGTTTTAGCGATCATAGCTTTGCATCCGTCGCCATTAACTTGCGGAATGTTGATCGCGGGCCTGGTAGCTGGGTACTCAACAATTCTTATCTATCGGATCATGCCTACAGAACTGTTATTGAAGAGGTCTTGAATGAGTCACTATTGTGTCACCTATTTAACATAGATGTACTTGTGTGGTTGGACAACTTTAAATATGCTATTAAAAAGCAAAGCATAGCCTATGCATCTAGTGTCCGATATCGACAAAAAGAACAATATCGGTTTATTCAAAAGCATTTGAACTTTATATATGATAGAGCTTCCAGAGGACTAGAATATGACAAATGTCGTCTTGCAGAATTAGCCGAGCTCTCGGACTATGAAAAACGCGAGTGTCGTGGTGCAATTATTAGGTACAAATCCTTGGATGCCTTAGAATTGGATCGCTGTACCAGCTATTTCCTGAAATTAGAGAAACAAAAAAGTAATGTAATTAGTGAAATAAGGAAACAAAATGGGCAACTTACCTGTCATACTTTCTACAAAAACAAAGGAGACCGGTCTGATCTCAAGAATTACAGACCGATTAGTCTTCCAAATGTTGACTATAAAATTTTGTCAAGGTGTTTGGCGCTCCGTTTGAAAAATGTCATATCGTCGATTATTTCACCTTCACAAACGTCTTGTATACCTGGTAAGGGACATAACCTTTAATGTATGTGCTATCAGGGACGTGATAGATTACTGTGACTATGAAGATCATCCTCTGTACTTGTTGAAGATTGATTAACAAAAGGCCTTTGACAGGGTTGCTCATACTTACCTCTTTAATGTAATTGAATGTATGGGTTTTGGCCCTAATTTTCTTAAACTTGTCAAAATCTTGTATAATGACATTAGAAGTTGTGTAAAGGTTAATGGCCATATTTCCTTATCTTTCCCGGTATCAAGATCAGTTCGTCAAGGGTGTCCCATTGCGGCTTTGTTATATGTAATGTCTATTGAGCCCCTTCGTTCCCTTACAATGTCTAATTCTAACGTTCGTGGTATCCCGATTCCGTCTTTCGCTGTACCATCTGTAATTTATCAGCATGCTGACGATGTAACCCTTACTTTGAATGACCTTGAATCAGTTAATCACGCCTTCAAGAGTATTGAGGTCTACTGTAGCTTGTCCGGGGCCGAGGTTAATGTTGAAAAATCTGAACTCTTGATAACAGGCTCAGCCTCTTGTACTACAGATATGTTAAACTTGCCTCTTAAGATTCTGAAAGGTAGTATGTTAATACTAGGTATTTATCTAGGACCAAATAAACGGGAATGTGAATCACTGAACTGGAACTCTAAAATTGTTAAGTTTTAAAAAGTTATTAACATGTGGAAAGGTAGAAAATTATCAATAGTCGGGAAAAGTGTTATCATAAATACATTTTGTCTCTCCCTGCTCTGGTATGCGCTCCGGATAATAAGTATTCCTGAATGGGCATGCTCGGGTATACAAGATGCCATTAAATCTTTTTTATGGGGCACGAAGCCGGCTCTGATTAAAGAGTCTACAATTCTCGGGCATAAAGATGACGGGGGTCTAAACATTCCTTTAATTCATGGCAAAAGGGATTCTTTTCGACTCTGTTGGCTATCCAAATTTTTAAATAATGAGTTACTTTCTTCTTGGAAATTTTTCATGCAGTATTTTCTCAATAAATATAACGATTTGTCATTATGTAATGAATTATTATTTATAAAATATAATAAACAGTCTTTTGTCAAGTTACCAGATTTTAAAAAATCTGAACTCTTGATAACAGGCTCAGCCTCTTGTACTACAGATATGTTAAACTTGCCTCTTAAGATTCTGAAAGGTAGTATGTTAATACTAGGTATTTATCTAGGACCAAATAAACGGGAATGTGAATCACTGAACTGGAACTCTAAAATTGTTAAGTTTTAAAAAGTTATTAACATGTGGAAAGGTAGAAAATTATCAATAGTCGGGAAAAGTGTTATCATAAATACATTTTGTCTCTCCCTGCTCTGGTATGCGCTCCGGATAATAAGTATTCCTGAATGGGCATGCTCGGGTATACAAGATGCCATTAAATCTTTTTTATGGGGCACGAAGCCGGCTCTGATTAAAGAGTCTACAATTCTCGGGCATAAAGATGACGGGGGTCTAAACATTCCTTTAATTCATGGCAAAAGGGATTCTTTTCGACTCTGTTGGCTATCCAAATTTTTAAATAATGAGTTACTTTCTTCTTGGAAATTTTTCATGCAGTATTTTCTCAATAAATATAACGATTTGTCATTATGTAATGAATTATTATTTATAAAATATAATAAACAGTCTTTTGTCAAGTTACCAGATTTTCATAGAGAAATGTTATCAGCATGGAATAACATTAATGGCGGTGATAGATTAGTATCAAATGATTATAATTTTTTTGTTAACCAACCATTGTTCTCAAATCCTAATATTGTATTACATTTGTCGTCATTTATAGTATCTATAGTATAGTAATGATATATCCTGGCAAGCTATTATAACATCATATGATTCTATTTTAGGAAGCATACCATCTTCTTGGAAAGCAATTTTTGCCTCAGAATGTCATGCGGTTACGCCATGCACCGATTTTGGGGTGGGACAGCCAAGCGGTGATGTATTATTGGTGTCAAACTTTACGGCTAAGAATTGCAATTCAATTTTAAGGCATAATCTTTTGGCAAAACCTTCCTCTTATGTCTATTTTAGTAGTCAAGGCTTCAATCCTGACTGGTCGAAAGTGTGGGAATCCGTTCATTGTAATTTGAAAAGTTCGGAAATGATAGATAATGATTTTTATACGCCCACATTTTCATGTGGACGTATTATGTCGTCCGTCCGTCCACAATTTGTGGACTCTCTACAGGTCACAATTCTTATCCGATTTTGACGAAACTTGAAATATAGGTTTATCCCCAAAAGATCTCGACTGCTTTCGATATTGGCATGTATCGGATCAAAACTTCATGGATTATGGGCCCTGATTGTACGAAAAATCACGTTTTTAGCTTGTGGACCCTATAAAGGTCACAATTTTGAACCGATTTTGATGAAACTTGACATGCATGTTTATAACCCAAAGATCTTGGTTCCTTTCGATATTTGCGGCTATCGGAATGTAATTTCCTGAATTATGGCCCCTGATTGTCCGAAAAATCACCCTTTTTAGCTTGTGGTCCCTCTGGAGGTCACAATTATTATTCGATTTAAAAAAACGTTTGATTATATCACCGTTACACCCTAAGGGAGGTTGAGTTCGAATTTCGGGAAAATCGGACGAAAATTGCCATACAAAATGGCCGCTGTTTGTACGCGAATACTGTTAAAAAATGGTATATCAAGGGTGTGGACCCTGTGGAGGTCACAATTTTGATTCGATTTTGATGAAACTTGAAATTCATGGTTATAACCCAAAGATCTTGCTTCCTTTCGATATTTGCGCATATCGGATCGTAACTTACTGAATTATGGCCCCTGATTATACGCAAAATCGCCTCTTTTTTTTAGCTTGGAGGTCACAATTATTATTCGATTTAAAAAACCGTTTGATTATATCACCGTTACACCCTAAGGAAGGTTGAGTTCGAATTTCGGGAAAATCGGACGAAAATTGCCATACAAAATGGCCGCCGTTTGTACGCGAATACTGTTAAAAAATGGTATATCAAGGATGTGGACCCTGTGGAGGTCACAATGTTGATTCGATTTTGATGAAATTTGAAATTCATGGTTATAACCCAAAGATCTTGCTTCCTTTCGATATTTGCGCATATCGGATCGTAACTTCCTGAATTATGGCCCCTGATTATACGCAAAATCACCCTTTCTTTAGCTTGTGGTCCCTCTGGAGGTCACAATTATTATCCAATTTAAAAAAATGTTTGATTATATCACCGTTACACTGTAAGGAAGGTTGAGTTTGAATTTCGGGAAAATCGGACCAAAATTGACAGACAAAATGGCCGCCGTTTGTACACGAATACTGTTAAAAATAGGTTGCCAGGCAACGAAACATACGCCCACACAGCAGCCTAATCGTCCGGGCAGTCAACAAGAGTTGTCGCATATTAAGAAATTATCAGAAAATCATTAGAATTTGTTTGGTTTTTATAATCAAACGTTTTTTTTTTTTTAAATCAGATAATAATTGTGACCTCCAGAGGCACAACAAGCTAAAAGGGTGATTTTTCGTACAATCAGGGGATATAATTCAGGAAGTTACGATCCGATGGGCGCAAATATCGAAAGGAACCAAGATCTTTTGGTTATAAACATACATGTCAAGTTTCATCAAAATCGATTCAAAATTGTGACCTCTATAAGGTCCACAACCTTGATATAACATATTTTCACACTATTCGCGTACAAATGGCGGCCATTTTGTCCGTCAATTTTGGTCCGATTTTCACGAAATTCATACTCAACCTTCATAACCATGGAACGGTGATATAATCAAACGTTTATTTAAATCGGATAACAATTTTGATCTCCAGAGGGATCACAAGCTAAAAAGGGAGATTTTTCTGACAATCAGGGGCCATAATTCAGGAAGTTACGATCCGATTGGCGCAAATATCGAAAGGAACCAAGATCTTTGGGTTATAAACATGCATTTCAAGTTTCATCCAAATCGGTTCAAAATTGTGACCTCTACACTGTTCACAACCTTAATAAAACATATTTTCACACTATTCGCGTACAAATGGCGGCCATTTTGTCCGTCAATTTTGGTCCGATTTTCACGAAATTCGAACTCAAACTTCATAACCATGTAACGGTGATATAATCAGACGGTTTTTTAAATCGGATAACAATTTTGACCTCCAGAGGCACCACAAGCTAAAAAGGGCGATTTTTCGGACTATCAGGGGCCATAATTCAGGAAGTTATGATCCAATTGGCGCAAAAATAGAAAGTAACCAAGATCTTTGGTTTATAAACATGCATTTCAAGTTTCATTCAAATCGGTTCAAAATTGTGACCTCTACACTGTTCACAAGCTAAAAAACGTGATTTTTCGTACAATCAGGGGCCATAACCCATGAAGTTACGGTCCGATACATGCCAATATCGAAAGGAACCGAGATCTTAGGGTGATAAACCTATATTTTAAGTTTCATTGAAATCGGATAAAAATTGTGACCTATAGACTGTTCACAAACAATTGTGGACGGACGGACGGACGAACAGGGGCGACGACAATATACGTCCACATGAAAATGTGGGCGTATAAAAAAATGATATATCATGGTTGTGGACCCTGTATAGGTCACAATTTTAATTCGATTTTGATGAGGAAGGTTGAGTTCTAATTTCGTGAAAATCGTACCAAAATTGCCGGACGAAATGGTCGCCGTTTGTACGCGAATAGTGTAAAAATATGGTATATCATGGTTGTGGACTCTCTACAGGTCACAATTCTTATCCGATTTTGATGAAAAGTCACATTTCTGGGTTGTGTACCGTCACACCATAATCATTGTCGGTTTCGAGTTTCATTAATATCAGACTGGAACTGACCTAATAAATGGCTGCTCCCAATACAGTATGAAATACAGGACTTAAAGATGTAGGAAAAATCACTTTCGGTATTGCTTGTTCTCTGTCCATCTCTCGAAAATGTGGGCGTATCCTGCCTGGCAGTGCCAGCCTATCTTAACATTTGCCATAATATTGTTTGGACGAACAGCAGGAAATACACCGCACGTATTATTGCGAGTCCACTTTGTACATTATGTAAAAGTAACGCGAGTGAAACAATTATTCATGTTCTTTGAAAATGTCCATCTGTCAAGACATTTTTAGATAAAATTGAAGATATTCTTTTAACTCTTCTATTAAATGTAGGATATACTACTGAGCAATTTATAGAATGGTTGCTGTTTGGGTATCCGCTGTCTAGATCTGAGCATAACCTCTTTCTTGTATTGTTATTTTCTGCAGCAAGACTTTCTATTGTAAAACGCCGAATTATTTGTATATCTCAGGAAAGAGATGTAGACCTCTTCATTATTTGTTCACACTTTGAATGTCATCTTTAGTCAATTTTATACAAGTGTGAAGTGTGGGCTATACACATTTATGAATAATATGAATTTTAACCGTTTTATTAAAATAAATAACCGAATAGTAACTTTGGAATTTACATGATGTGTCATTTTGTCATTACATGTTTGTTTAATCTGTAATATACTATGATAAATAATTCTAATGTGATATTTGTAAAGAGACCGTGATAGATGTGATATATGATGTGTGAGATATTTGTAGTAGTAAATGTAATACAATGATAAATGTGATCTTTTATAAATGTGATATATGTTATGAAATTAGTATGAATGTGATATTTGTAAAGGCATGATAAATGTGATATTTTTAATGAAACTATGATCAATGTGATCTGTGGTTATCGTAGTATTTGTAATGAAACTTTGATAAATATGATGTTTTTAATGAAACCATGATAACTGTGATTTGGCAATGAAACTATAATAAATGCGAGATATGTAATAAAACTATGATAAATGCGTTATTTGTAATGAAGTTGTGATTATTGTAATGAAACTATGATAACTGTGATATTTGTAATGAAACTATGATAACTGTGATATTGATAACTGTGATATTTGTAATGAAACTATGATAACTGTGATATTTATACGGATGATATTTTGATGGTGATTGTTAATTTTTTATATATTTATTTTAATTTAAAAGAAAACTTTTTAAAGACTTACCAGAATCTATGTAATGAATTTTAACTGAATAAATTTTTTTTAAAAAAAAAAAAAACAAAAAAAAAAACCAGTTCTCGTCCGATCACTGAAGTTAAGCAACGTCGGGCCCGGTCAGTACTTGGATGGGTGACCGCCTGGGAACACCGGGTGCCGTAGACGACTTATTAAATTTAAAAATCGACTAAAGAATCATCCATTATTCAGGATGATCGCATAACTACGGGTTTTGTTCACCTTTTCTCGTCTACGGCCATACCACGTTGAAAACACCAGTTCTCGTCCGATCACTGAAGTTAAGCAACGTCGGGCCCGGTTAGTACTTAGATGGGTGATCGCCAGGGAACACCGGGTGCTGTTGACGCCTTTTTGTCCTGATTCTTCGTGAAAAAGTCAAGTTTCCTTCCGTCAGGCCACTGCGCGCCCTCTTTTGCAAGACTCCAGCTCTCCGCTCGGCTCGTCCCCCGCGGGGAAAAAGAAAAAAAAACACACAGAAAGAACCGAGGTACGCATAACTACGGGTTGTGTCCGCCTTTTCCCGTCTACGGCCACACCACGTTGAAAACACCAGGTCTCGTCCGATCACTGAAGTTAAGCAACGTCGGGCCCGGTCAGAACTTGGATGGGTGACCGCCTGGGAACACCGGGTGCCGTAGACGCCTTTTTAAATTTAAAAATCGACTAAAGAATCATCCATTATTCAGGATGATCGCATAACTACGGGTTTTGTTCACCTTTTCTCGTCTACGGCCATACCACGTTGAAAACACCAGTTCTCGTCCGATCACTGAAGTTAAGCAACGTCGGGCCCGGCTTCCGGCTAACTCTCGTAGGAGACGGACGTGTTTTCTCGAGCTCCCTTATATTGTGTTCATTGAAGTGTATCCTGATTCTCGTTTATCAGAGTTGGTGAAATCAAAACTTTGAACTATGGATAAGGATTCTAATAAGGTGTGTAACTATAAACGATTGAGAGAATGTACTGTGAGAATAATGTCTGATGTTCGTCAAAATGTTGGAAATTTAATTGAGGAAATTACCGGTTTTGATTCTGTTATTGCGTGTGTTCCTATGAATGGAGTATATGAAGTCACCCTAAGTTCTATGGATTTACTATTGAGATTGACGGAAAATGAACTAGTTATAGAAGGAGAAACTTTAAATGTGAGTTATGTTGGATTTCGTATAATGATAGTGTCATTCATGAATATTCCCCACTATATATCCGATGTAGAAATTCCAGATAAGTTAAAAGCATGGAATGTTACCCCACTCAGCGAGATAAAAGAAAGATTTTACAAAGATGGAGAACGCAGCATTGCCGACGGTACAAGGTATGTCAAAGTTAAATTTCCTCCCGAAGTCGCTAGCTTGCCATACGCCACTCGTTTTGACGGGCGTTCCTTTTACGTCAAGCATGATAATCAAGCGAGAGTATGTTTTAACTGCCTAAAAAGTGACCATGAGGTAAAAAAAACTGTCCAGATTCCAAGTGTTATAGATGCCAAAAATTAGGACATACGCGTAGAAATTGTAGTGAAAAGGAATGTGAAACCTGTGGATTATTTAGTTGCCAGTGTGAGTCTAGCATACAAAGTAAAACGTGTGGATATGTAAGCTGTCAGTGTGATGAAAGTAAAGGTGTAAACGATACTCAGGTTAAAGAAGTTGTGATAAAAGAGAGTGTAAACAATGACAATGAAATGATTATCGAAAACAATAATACGACTACAGATACCCCAGCTAGCGAATGTGAAACTGTCTCAGTCAACGTTTCAAACAGTGACAATAAAAACAGCGAAGTCTTTGATAGTAATAATCCTATAGATATTGAACAAACAGAACGATATGGTGCCGAAGGCAATAACAAAGATGATGAATGGCGAGTGTCTAAGTCCACTTTTGACTATAATAAAACCACTGCGCGCCCTCTTTCGCAAGACTCCAGCTCTCCGCTCGGCTCGTCCCCCGCGGGAAAAAAAAAAAAAAAAAAAAAAACACACAGAGAAAGAACCGAGGTACGCATAACTACGGGTTGTGTCCGCCTTCTCTCGTCTACGGCCACACCACGTTGAAAACACCAGTTCTCGTCCGATCACTGAAGTTAAGCAACGTCGGGCCCGGTCAGTACTTGGATGGGTGACCGCCTGGGAACACCGGGTGCCGTAGACGCCTTTTTAATTTAAAAATCGGTAAAAGAATCCTTCATTAATTATTCAGGTAAGCATAGCTACGGGTTTCGTTCACCTTTTCACGTCTACGGCTACACCACGTTGAAAACATCAGTTCTCGTCCGATCACTGAAGTTAAGCAACGTCGGGCCCGGTCAGTACTTGGATGGGTGACCGCCTGGGAACACCGGGTGCCGTAGACGCCTTTTTGAATTTAAAAATCGACTAAAGAATCATCCATTATTCAGGATGATCGCATAAGTACGGGTTTTGTTCACCTTTTCTCGTCTACGGCCATACCACGTTGAAAACACCAGTTCTCGTCCGATCACTGAAGTTAAGCAACGTCGGGCCCGGTTAGTACTTGGATGGGTGACCATGAAAAAGAAAAAGCACCACATGTTTCGCAAAATGGATCATCAAACCAAGAAATATATCTTTGTAATTGTTTGTTAATTCTTGATGCAAAAATGTCTATATCTGGATAATAAAACTCATTTAGTTTCCACTTATTCGAGTTGGAAAAAAGTCTTGATAGGGTAATCGGCTCGAATATTAAGCCTTGCTGCTAAATGTTTTGCAGTTAAATAAATATTCCTTTCATTTCACCATAGCAAAATAGACTTCGATAGCTTACATAATTCTTCAATAGGACCCCCAATGTTATTAATATATGAAATGGCCAAAACATTGTCACATAACACACAAGTATGGATATCTGAACAAAATTTATACAAGGTTTTAAGTGCATAATCTATTGCTAATAATTCAAGATAATTTATATGATTAATCGATTCATAATGATTCCATAATCCACTAAAAGCTTGATGATTATCTAAATGAGCTCCCCAACCAATGAGACTAGCATCAGTAGTTAAATATTTCGATATTTCTGGAGATTAAATATGCCAACCGCTAAATGTATCTACATTATTAATCCACCATTTCATTTCCATAATCATATACTATTCAAAAAAAGTAGGGGATATTTGATTTTTAAGTGTTATTAAAGTCACCTAATGAAACTGACGAAGAAACAAATGACAAAATGAAATGAAGTTCACATTCATCGATTTATTCAAAATGATCGTTGGACTAAGTAAAAGTGTCTTTATAATTTCCACAATCGCCTTTAGCGGCAAAAACCCAACAATGGCGCCATAAATTATATCTGAAATTTTAACAATACCCGCAGTCTTAAATTGCATTACCAGCGAGGATGGAATTTTAACATTAATATTTGGATTGGAAAACAAAGGTTGATTAACAACACAGTCATAATCATCAACTAAAAATCTTTTACCATAATTAATATTATTCCAAGCAAGTAACACTTCAGCATAAAAACTTGGAAGTTTTGGTAATAACTTACTTTCATACTTCATAAAAAGTAATTCACTATAAAAAACAAAGATAATCATATTTCTCAAGGAAGTATTTCATATAATATTTTCACGTGAAATGCACATCAGGATTAAGGAATTTTGATTGCCAACACAGGCGAAAGGAATTTATTCTACAATCTATTAACGGAATATTAAGACCTCCATCAAATCAATGTCCAAGAATAGAGGTTGCCTTATGTAGGTCCTTTCCCCCAGAGAAAGGACTTTACCAAATCCTGTAAACTTCCACAGGCCCAGTTTGGTATGCTAATAATTCTTAATGCATACCATAATAATGAAAGACAGACAGAGTTCAGTATAACACTTTTACCCACCAAAGTTAGCCTTTTATTATTTATACCTGCTCATGTATTTCCGCAGAAAAAGATGTGGCCGTAGACAGGAAAAGGTGAACGAAACCCGTAGCTTTGCTTACCTGAATAATTAATGGATAATTCTTTTGTCGATTTTTAAATTAAAAAGCGTCTACGACACCCGGTGTTCCCAGGCGGTCACCCATCCAAGTACTGACCGGGCCCGACGTTGCTTAACTTCAGTGATCGGACGAGAACTGGTGTTTTCAACGTGGTGTGGCCGTAGACGAGAGAAGGCGGATACACCCGTAGTTATGCGTACCTCGGTTCTTTCTGTGTCTTTTTTCCCCGCGGGGGACGAGCCGAGCGGAGAGCTGGAGTCTTGCAAAAGAGGGCGTGCAGGGGCCTGACGGAAGGAAAATTGACTTTTTCACGAACAATCAGGCCAAAAAGGCGTCTACAGCACCCGGTGTTCCCAGGCGGTCACCCATCCAAGTACTAACCGGGCCCGACATTGCTTAAATTCAGTGATCGGACGAGAACTGGTTTTTTTCTTTTTTTTTAAATTATATTTATTCAAATAAAATTCATTTCAAATATGTAAATATCACATTCTTTTGTATCACAGAGTAAGATTAAAAATACTTAAATGATGACAATGTCAATAAAATTGGCTAAAATGATACCATAATGGTCAAATGATATAATATTACGTTTAATAAAATCCTAAAGTTATTTTTTACATTCATTATACAGTTTTATAAAGATATAATCTAAAATAATATCACGGTTTCAATCTAAAAATGCTAAAATCAACCAATAGGTGTAAATTTAATATACTATTCAAAAAAGTAGGGGATATTTGATTTTTAAGTGTTATTAAAATCACCTAATAAAACTGACGAAGAAACAAATGACAAAATGAAATGAAGTTCACATTCATCGATTTATTCCAAATGATCGTTAGACTAAGTAAGGCACAGACTTCAAATGATACCCGGGGTCAAACAGCAAAGTTACCACAGCATCACAACAAAGTCAGTAACGGGTAAATCCTCCTCTGTTTGCCAAACAAGCATTGATCCAACGTGGCATACTCCTAATGAGACGTCTAAAGTCATTTTGGTCCAGATTGTCCCATTCCTGTTGCAACGCAGCAGCAAGTTCTTGGACATTGGCAGGACGTTGTTGACGTAAGCTCTGTCCATGCATGTCCCAGACATGCTCGATGGGGCAGAGGTCGGGACTCAGTGCTGGCCAAGATAATGTGGTGGTGTTCTGTTGTTGGAGGTAACCTGTAACGATCCTGGCCCTGTGACATCTTGCGTTGTCATCCTGGAAGATGAAACGGCGGCCATGACGTCGTGCAAACGGCACAACATTGACTGCCAAGATATTGTCCCGGTAGTATTGGCCTGTAACACGGCCTGCAACAACATGTAAAGCCGTTCTTCCATCAACAGTGATGCCTCCCCACACCATAACAGACCCCCCCCCCCCCAAATCGATCATGTCTGATGACGTTAACGTCTTGGAGGCGCTCGTTTCGACGACGCCACACCCTCCTACGTCTGTCCAAAAAATCAACAGTGAACCGTGACTCATCTGAAAACATCACATTGCTCCAGCGTCGATTATCCCAGTGTTGACGATCCCTACACCAACGACGTCTTGCCTGAATGTGATCATCTCTCAAACAAGGGATCACGCGAAGGTGACCCCTATGCAGTCGATTCCGAATCGTCTGGCCACTCACACCAGTGTCTGTTTGAAGACGAGCGCTGATCTGATTTGCTGTGATGACACGATTTCTCAAGGCCAAGGTACGGATAAATCGATCCTGGGCTTGAGTTGTCGACCTGAGCGTGGTCTGTCCTGTACAGATTGTGTATCACGGTATCTGGACCTTAGCCTGCTTATGACAGACTGAGAAACATTCATCGTCCGCGCCACAACCGCCTGTGTTGTGCCGATCTGTAGCATGCCAAGGGCACGTAACCTTTCATTTTGGGTAAGTCGACGCATATCAAAATTTGTTTTCTGGTCACTAAAACAATTAAACTGATGTTTCCACCCTGGAATTCAATGCCACAATGTCTGTAACATTCAAAGTCAGAGTCGTGCAAATCTTGGGTTGGACCCCCATGATGATCCCAAGCATCACCTGCATTCCATGCGGTAGCTATTGGTGCGTTTGGACGTCACATGTAACTGGAAATGTTTCTTCTGTTAGGTTCTATAGTGACTTTTTTCATAGTCGTTTGCATGTTTTAGTATTATGCCCCCCAAATCAATTATCCCCTACTTTTTTTGAATAGTATATCTAAAGTTAATTCTGTAGTTAAATCATAATTAAAAGATAGAGACAACCTATTTTTGTGTTTGTCCAAATAGTGAATAAATAAATGTGCCAAATAAATTGCACTTCTTGTAAAAGAACATAAACCAATAAATGACGCTAAATCACGTAATTTTTTCCAATTTATTCTTCGTTACATAGATTTTATATGTGTGAATATCCAGGTCAAAACCTAGGAATGTTATCTGCTAGATAATTCAATGAGGTTACCAATAGAAGCACCCTGATTATTTATATATAAGAAATAACAAAGTATTGTCAGACTTTACACAAACATGTATTAATGAGATACCTAAGAGCACTGAATATTGTTCAAACTTCTAAATAGTTAATATATGATTTCCTTCCTCTGAAAGATTCAAATGGTCATTGCTTCGGAAATTACCCATGTGGGAACCCAATCTATCTGGGAAAGCATCTGATGTTATGAACCAGGATAACCAGGTGAATGCTACTGGTGTAAGGATAACCGTCTTTATTTATTGTTAATAAAGTTAACATATTATGAGGATGACCAAAAACACTGATCAATCAATGAACTTATGATTTCTCAATACAATCAATCAATTGGATTATATCATTGGACAGACTTTCATAACACTAATACTTTCGATTTTCTTTTACGAGATTTACAGGCCTTTTCTTTTTCGGCCCGGTAGAGGAGGAATTATAGCTGATGAGGATTTTTATCAGTTTGATGAGGATCAGGATGAATCTTTCTTTTCAGAACCAATATTTGATCTTGTTGATCCTCAACATATGTACGATGAATTTAAAGAAACCTCTCCTGAGAAACGGGAACTATCTTTTTCTGATATGGAGATTCCAAAAAATTTTCAAAATGAGGGAAATTTTGGTGATCCCGTTAATGAAAAGGTCTCAGATCTCGTTGATTTTGCCACCTCTAAGAAGGTGGATTTAACTAAGATTACACCAAAATATGTAATCCCAGATAATTTTAAACGGCTTGGGCCCCCTCCTGTCGATCAAGATGTTTGGAATGTTTTGCCGAAATCGGCCAGATCCCAGCACATTTCTCTGCAAGAGGTCCAAAACGTATTAGGTTTTGGTATGGCTCCACTAATTAATATTCTCTCTGGGTCCACTACTAATCCTGGGATTAGGGAGAATTTGGTTGATTCGATTGCTGTTTTAGGCAATGCCATGTTGGATTTGTCTATTCGTAGACGCCTTTTTCTGCGAAAATACATGAGCAGGTATAAATAATAAAAGGCTAACTTTGGTGGGTAAAAGTGTTATACTGAACTCTCCCTGTCTTTCATTATTATGGTATGCATTAAGAATTATTAGTATACCAAACTGGGCCTGTGAGAGTTTACAGGATTTGGTAAAGTCCTTTCTGTGGGGGAAAGGACCCACATTAATTAAGGCAACCTCTATTCTTGGACATAGATTTGATGGAGGGCTTAATATTCCGTTAATAGATTGTAGAAGAGATTCCTTTCGCCTGTGTTGGCTATCAAAATTCCTTAATCCTGATGTGCATTTAACGTTGAAATATTATATGAAATACTTCCTTGAGAAATATGATTATCTTTGTTTTTCTAGTGAATTACGTTTTATGAAGTATGATTATCTTTGTTTTTCTAGTGAATTACTTTTTATGAAGTATGAAAGTAAGTTATTGTCAAAACTTCCAAGTTTTTATGCTGAAGTGTTAATTGCTTGGAATAATATTAATTATTGTAAGAGATTTGTAGTTGATGATTATGACTGTGTTGTTAATCAACCTTTGTTTTCCAATCCAAATATTAATGTTAAAATTCCATCCTCGCTGGTAATGCAATTTAAGACTGCGGGTATTGTTAAAATTTCAGATATAATTTATGGCGCCATGGTTGTGTTTTTGCCGCCAAAGGCGATTGTGGAAATTATAAATACACTTTTTCCAGATCAACCGAGTAGCAACATTGTAGTGTCATATAAGAATATTTTGAGTGACATTCCTGAAAACTGGAGGCATATAATTGATACTTCATCTTTTCCTTTAAGGCCATTTACTGATTTTTATGTCAAGTCCCTAGACGAGTGTCTACTACCCGTTTCTGGATTCTCAGCTAAAAAGTGTTTTTCACTAATACGAGATAATAATTTTGTTGAACCATCTTCGTATGTTTATTACAGTAACAGAGGCTATAAACCAAACTGGAAAAAAGTATGGAAATCTGTATTTTATAAATATAAGAGTTCTGAAATGATAGACAACGACTTCTCAATTTCTCATAATATAATATGTACCAATAGTCGAAAATATATTTCTAATCTTATAAGAAGCCCATGTTGTGTTCTGTGTAATACACATGCTAGTGAATCTGCTATCCACATGCTATGTGAATGCCCATCATTATTATTATGCTTAAATAAAATTTCTGATATTTTAACGACAATATTATTACATGTTGGTTTCTCTGAACAACAGTTTATGGAGTAGATAATTTTCGGTTATCAGGCAGAAACAACTGAATATTCTTTGTTTTTAATAATTTTATTTCCTTCTTTAAGGTTAGCTATTGTCAAAGGAAGAAGCTACTTTCTGTCAGCAAATAGAGAGATTTATGTTCTCTTTTTAAAGTAATAATGAGAAATCACCTGTCGATGCTATTATATAGATATGGTTAGGGGATATTTGATTCTGGGGGCATAATACTAAAATATGCAAATGACTACGAAAAAAGTCACTATATAGAACCTAACAGAAGAAACATTTCCAGTTACATGTGACGCCCAAACGCACCAATAGCTACCGTATGGAATGCAGGTGATGCTTGGGATCATCATGGGGGTCCAACCCAAGACTTTGAATGTTACAGTCATTGTGGCATTGAATTACAGGGTGGAAACATCAGTTTAATTGTTTTAGTGACCAGAAAACAAATTTTGATATGCGTCGGCTTACCCAAAATGAAAGGTTACGTGCCCTTGGCATGCTACAGATCGGCACAACACAGGCGATTGTGGCGCGGACGATGAATGTTTCTCAGTCTGTCATAAGCAGGCTATGGTCCAGATACCGTGATACACAATCTGTACAGGACAGACCACGCTCAGGTCGACAACTCAAGCCCAGGATCGATTTATCCGTACCTTGGCTTTGAGAAATCGTGTCATCACAGCAAATCAGATCAGCGCTCGTCTTCAAACAGACACTGGTGTGAGAGTGAGTGGCCAGACGATTCGAAATCAACTGCATAGGGGCCGAACGTCCATGCGTGATCCCTTTTTTAAGAGATCATCACATTCAGGCAAGACGTCGTTGGTGTAGGGATCGTCAACACTGGGATAATCGACGCTGGAGCAATGTGATGTTTTCAGATGAGACAAGGTTCACTGTTGATTTTTTGGACAGACGTAGGAGGGTGTGGCGTCGAAACGAGCGTTGACGTCATCAAACTTGATCGATTTGGGGGTGGTTCTGTTATGGTGTGGGGAGGCATCACTGTTGCTGGAAGAACGGCTTTACATGTTGTTGCAGGGCGTGTTACAGGCCAGTACTACCAGGACAACATCTTGGCAGTCCGTTCGCACGACGTCATGGCCGCCGTTTCATCTTCCAGGATGACAACGCAAGATGTCACAGGGCCAGGATCGTTACCTCCAACAACAGAACATCACCACATTACCTTGGCCAGCACTGAGTCCCGACCTCTCCCCCATCGAGCATGTCTGGGACATGCATGGACAGAGGTTACGTCAACGTCAACAACGTCCTGCCAATGTCCAAGAACTTGCTACTGCGTTGTAACAGGAATGGGACAATCTGGACCAAAATGACCTTATACGTCTCATTAGGAGTATGCCACGTTGGCAAACAGAGGAGGATTTACCCGTTACTGACTTTGTTGTGATGCTGTGGTAACTTTGCTGTTTGACCCCGGGTATCGTTTTACCCTTATAATGGTCAGTCTGTGCCTTACTTAGTCTAACGATCATTTGGAATAAATCGATGAATATGAACTTCATTTCATTTTGTCATTTGTTTCTTCGTCAGTTTCATTAGGTGACTTTAATAACACTTAAAAAATCAAATATCCCCTACTTTTTTGAATAGTACATGTATATTATATTTACACCTATTGGTTGATTTTAGCATTTTTAGATTGAAACCGTGATATTACTTTAGATTATATCTTTATAAAACTGTATAATTAATGTAAAAAATAACTTTAGGATTTTATTAAACGTAATATTATATCATTTGACCATTATGGTATCATTTTAGCCAATTTTATTGACATTGTCATCATTTAAGTATTTTTAATCTTACTCTGTGATACAAAAGAATGTGATATTTACATATTTGTAATGAATTTTATTTGAATAAATATAATTTAAAAAAACAAAAAAAAACAGTTCTCGTCCGATCACTGAATTTAAGCAATGTCGGGCCCTGTTATTACTTGGATGGGTGACCGCCTGGGAACACCGGGTGCTGTAGACGCCTTTTTGGCCTGATTGTTCGTGAAAAAGTCAATTTTCCTTCCGTCAGGCCACTGCGCGCCCTCTTTTGCAAGACTACAGCTCTCCGCTGGGCTCGTCCCCCGCGGGGAAAAAAGACACAGAAAGAACCGAGGTACGCATAACTACGGGTGTATCCGCCTTCTCTCGTCTACGGCCACGCCACGTTGAAAACACCAGTTCTCGTCAGATCACTGAAGTTTAGCAACGTCGGGCCCGGTCAGTACTTGGATGGGTGACCGCCTGGGAACACCGGGTGTCGTAGACGCTTTTTAATTTGAAAATCGACAAAAGAATCATCCATTAATTATTCAGGTAAGCATAGCTACGGGTTTCGTTCACCTTTTCCCGTCTACGGCCACACCTTTTTCTGCGGAAATACATGAGCAGGTATAAATAATAAAAGGCTAACTTTGGTGGGTAAAAGTGTTATACTGAACTCAGTCTTTCATTATTATGGTATGCATTAAGAATTATTAGTATACCAAACTGGGCCTGTGAGAGTTTACAGGATTTGGTCAAGTCCTTTCTCTGGGGGAAAGGACCTACATTAATTAAGGCAACCTCTATTCTTGGACATAGATTTGATGGAGGTCTTAATATTCCGTTAATAGATTGTAGAATAGATTCCTTTCGCCTGTGTTGGCAATCAAAATTCCTTAATCCTGATGTGCATTTCACGTGAAAATATGATATGAAATACTTCCTTGAGAAATATGATTATCTTTGTTTTTTTAGTGAATTACTTTTTATGAAGTATGAAAGTAAGTTATTACCAAAACTTCCAAGTTTTTATGCTGAAGTGTTACTTGCTTGGAATAATATTAATTATGGTAAAAGATTTTTAGTTGATGATTATGACTGTGTTGTTAATCAACCTTTGTTTTCCAATCCAAATATTAATGTTAAAATTCCATCTTCGCTGGTAATGCAATTTAAGACTGCGGGTATTGTTAAAATTTCAGATATAATTTATGGCGCCATTGTTGGGTTTTTGCCGCCAAAGACGATTGTGGAAATTATAAATACACTTTTTCCAGATCAACCAAGTAGCAACATTGTAGTGTCATATATGAATATTTTGAGTAGCATTCCTGAAAACTGGAGGCATATAATTGATACTTCATCTTTTCCTTTAAAGCCATTTACTGATTTTTATGTCAAGTCCCTGGACGAGTGTCTACTACCTGTTTCTGGATTCTCAGCTAAAAAGTGTTTTTCACTAATACGAGATAATAAATTTGTTGAACCATCTTCGTATGTTTATTAAAGTAACAGAGGCTATAAACCAAACTGGAAAAAAGTATGGAAATCTCTATTTTATAAATAAAAGAGTTCTTAAATGATAGACAACGACTTCTCAATTTCTCATAATATAATATGGACCAATAGTCGAAAATATATTTCTAATCTTATAAGAAGCCCATGTTGTGTTCTGTGTAATACACATGCTAGTGAATCTGCTATCCACATGCTATGTGGATGTCCTACATTATTATTATGCTTAAATAAAATTTCTGATATTTTAACGACAATATTATTACATGTTGGTTTCTCTGAACAACAGTTTAAGTAGTGGATAATTTGCGGTTATCAGGCTGAAACAACTGAATATTCTTTGTTTTTAATACTTTTATTTGCTTTTTAAGGTTAGCTATTGTAAAAAGAAGAAGCTACTGTCTGTCAGCAAATAGAGAGTTGGATTTATATTCTCTTTTTAAAGTAATAATGAGAAATCACCTGCAGATGCTATTATTTACATCCCACTTCTACTCGTTGCCAATGGCAACCTTTGCTGAAACCGTCCTGTTCATTTCCAATACACGCGTAAAAGTAGCCGTGTATCAGAAATGAACAGTACACTTTTTAAAAAGAGTACTGTTCATTTCTGATACACGGATACTTTCACACCGTTTAAGAACCTTATCAAGCAATAAGAAGCGGACGTTTAGTCCGACCCAGACCGCAATGATAACTAGTTGTTTCATGCTGCACTAGGCTAAAATACATGAGACAACTAATCAAAATCATAGTAACAAAACAAACCGGTAGGAACTACATGGCAGTGCAAAAATATATGCAATGACATAAAATCAACATAACAACGTATTTCAAAAAACAATTATTACACATATCAATTGGCATCTATTCCATAATTTGGTTTGATTTATTATGCAAAACATATAAATGAGAATATTGAATAATTATTTTAACTAATTGTGATTCTCTTGCTAGACACTTCACAAGCCTTGAAAATAAGCAGGATATAAAAAAAACGCCTAGAAAGTTATAAATTTCATTACAATTAAATTTCAACGGACGAACTATGCGCCGATGCATACTTTCACCAGGAACGACCCACGTTGCGAATTTCCTTTACACTACATTTAATATCATCGTAGTCCTCCACGCCATAGACAAATTGTTTTGACGATGTGGTCTAAACAAACACGTGGCTGTTTCACGCTCGGGGTTTCACAACAAGACGCACGTGTAAATACTACCATGAAATGTAACGTGAGGCACAGAAAGGGATAAATAAAAGAGCTGAAATTATTTGTCACTTTTCGGTTGAAACGACTCGATAATAAATACTATTTTTCACATTTTGCTTCACAATACTCGATAGAAATGTGATGTAAGTAACTTATTAGCACCTTTCCTCGGTGTATCGGTGAATATCAGGACAGTTTTGGTCGTGGGCCGCCTCGGCTCCGCCTCGGCTGAGCCCCCGACCAAAACTGTCCTGATATTCACCGATACACCTCGGAAAGTGTGCTAATAACTATTACATAGATATGGTTATGCCGATTATATGAATGTTTTAAATTTTAATCAATTTATCTCTGTTGATGGCGTAAAAATAACGTTAGTATTTTAGAAAATGTATTGTCATATTAAATTTACACCTATTGGTTGATTTTAGCATTTTTAGATTGAAACCGTGATATTATTTTAGATTATATCTGTATAAAACTGTATAATGAATGTAAAAAATAATTTTAGGATTGTATTAAACGTAATATTATATCATTTGACCATTGTGGTATCATTTTAGCCAATTTTATTGACATTGTCATCATTTAAGTATTTTTAATCTTACTCTGTGATAAAAAAGAATGTAATATTTACATATTTGTAATGAATTTTATTTGAATAAATAAAAAAAAAAACAGTTCTCGTCCGATCACTGAAGTTAAGCAACGTCGGGCCCGGTTAGTACTTGGATGGGTGATCGCCTGGAAACACCGGGTGGGGTAGACGCCCTTTGTCCTGATTGTTCGTGAAAAAGTCAAATTTCCTTCCGTCGGGCCACTCCGCGCCCTCTTTTGCAAGACTCCGGCTCTCCGATCGGCTCGTTTTCCGCTGGGAAAAAAGACACCGAAAGAACCGAGGTACGCATAACTACGGGTGTATCCGCTTTCTTTCGTCTACGGCCACACAACGTTGAAAACACCAGTTCTCGTCAGATCACTGAAGTTAAGCAACTTCGAGCCCGGTCAGTACTTGGATGGGTGACCGCCTGGGAACACCGGGTGCCGTAGACGCCTTTTTAATTTAAAAATCGACAAAAGAATCATCCATTAATTATTCAGATGCGCATAACTACGGGTTTCGTTCACCCTTTCTCGTCTACACCATGTTGAAAACACAAGTTCTCGTCCGATCACTGAAGTTAAGCAACGTCGGGCTCGGTCAGTACATGGATGGGTGACCGCCTGGGAACACCGGGTGCCGTAGACTCTTTTTTAATTTAAAAATCGACAAAAGAATCATCCATTAATCATTCAGGTAAGCATAGCTACGGGTTTCGTTCACCTTTTCCCGTCTACGGCCACACCACGTTGTAAACATCAGTTCTCGTCCGATCACTGAAGTTAAGCTACGTCGGGCCCGGTCAGTACTTGGATGGGTGACCGCCTGGGAACACCATCGACAAAAGAACCACCCATTAATTATTCAGGTAAGCATACCTACGTGTTTCGTTCACCTTTTCTCGTCTACGGCCATACCACGTTGAAAACACCAGTTCGGGTTGGACTTCCGGTTTATGATTTGTTTGAGTAAGACGTGTTTTACTTCGGTTCTTCAAATCGATTTTTATCGGTGTTTATTTTGGATATAATTCTGTTTTCTAGAGGACTAAAAACTATCTAGGGTGAGAATTATATAGATACTTTAGACTGGTGTAAGATTGGGCCTTTGGCCCGGCTCTTTGTGAGTCTACTCTGAAATGTCTTTGTCTCGCCCTATTCAACCATCATCGAATGGCGGTGAGAAGCGTTGTGTTGTTAAAGCAAGAACTCCTAATTTTTCGAAAGTGAATATTGTGGATTTAATTGAGGCTGTAGAAAATGTTTGCGGTGAAAGTTCTTGTTTTGCTTTGTGTTCCGAGATCTCCAACCCATTTTGAAGTGACTGTTAACAACGAGGAAAACTCTAAGTTGCTATGTGAAGGTTTGAAAATTGGTGATGATAAATTTCTGTGTGATAGATTATGTGAAACTACTGTTGTTGTATCCTTCATGAACTTGCCTAGTTATATTGAAGATCGAGAGATTATTACAAGATTGAACGGACACGGAATAGAAGTGATGGGAGAAGTAAATAGAAGATATTATGCAGGTTCTAAGTGTTGTGATGGTACTAGATTTATGAGATCTAAATTTCCACCTCATATAAAATTATGTAACAGAGGTGTTTACGTCGCTATGAGAGAGATCTTTACGATGGAACGAGGTATATGAAAGTTAGGTTTCCCACAGATGTATCGTCATTACCCAATATAGTTGGTTATGGAACTGATGCGGGTATGGATTATTATAAAGTGATACATGATCATCAAGAAACTGTCTGTTTTTATTGTCCGTCTCCGGAGCATCTAATAGCCAGTTGTCCAAGATGAATTTACAGATATTGTAAACGAAGTGGCTATAATAAAATGAACTGTCCGAAATTGACTGGTTCCCGTTCTGTGGAAATTGAAGTGGTTGATGGTTATGGTATCTTGAAAGCTGGTGCCACGAATGTCCCTAATAAGCATACCACTTCATATGAAAGAAATGTGTTGTTGAGTGATCGTATATCTGATGAATTAATTCCCTATGTTGGTGATACGGAATATCCGAAGGAATCTCTAATTTAATGGATAGTACTTCAGACGCACCAAACGAACTGGATGATGATATTTCTTATGTTACACATGGAGATGGTGCAGATTTAAAAGTAGATGTTGAATTAATTGATATAAATGATATGACAGATGATGCTGTACTAAGTAATGATGACTATATGTTTGAGAGAGGATACCAATAAAAATACACAGCAAAACATACCTCTTAAAAGAATAACCATTTGATGAAAACTAAGGGCACTTTAGAAACGAGTTTAATTATCTGTGGGTGTGGGGATATCAATGATGTTATGCATAGTTCATTGGGTCGCTTAAAGACAATGTCGTGTTTTGGAGCTTCCCAATAGTCCCTGTCCAAATTCGTTTCCACTCTTGGTATTACAGACAGTTGGAGATATTTTTCATCCAAAAAATCAAAGCTTTACTCGTCGGCTATGGGTAGAAGAGGTCATTAAGCAATCTAGAATTGATTTTTGTCTCCTCTGATCTTGAGCGTTTCCTTCCCAATTGTTTCATAAATCATATAACTGTAAGTGATCGCAGCTTCGAGTCATGAAGTGTTAATTTCAACTCAACAATTCTCGTGTGACTGATTTCTCGTACAAGAAACGTATCGGAAATTTTTTGAGTGAGCGAGGAAAACTTCCATTATACCAATCTGACCTTGGGTGTGGTGGGACAATCTAAATTTATACATCAAAAAGGAGGAATCAATAAACTATTCTCCTATGGTTCGAGACAAGTCTAATGAACAATATTTGTTTCTTCAGAAACAGCTGCATCACATCTATTCACAAGCTGGTCAAGTATTATCGTAAGACTAGGTACTTCTTGCAAACGTAGAATCTGACTTACAAGATTATGAGAACCACTTATGTCAGGGTGCCATATTACGATCTAATTGTAAAGCATATTTAATTAAGCTTGAAAAACACTGTCAGCAAACAAATGTAGATATGAGAACCACTTATGTCAGGGTGCCATATTACGATCTAATTGTAAAGCATATTTAATTAAGCTTGAAAAACACTGTCAGCAAACAAATGCAGTAAGAGAAATTCGCACACCCGGTGGTTTTGTGCAATTTTGTTTTTATCGCGCAATGAATCTGTACTTGATGACGTGGAGATTCTTCATAATCGTACTTCTGAACAGTTGTCTGACTCTGATCGCGATACTGTTTTCAAAACCAGAAGTTCTATCTCCCTTCAACGGAATGTATAAGAATAAATCTTCCGGTCCGGACGGCCCCACAGTTGAATCCTTTGTAGGGTTTTTGGAAACTCATGTGACCATTATTTGAGTGTCATTAATGACAATATGATGCGTGGTGAACTATCATTATCCACGAAAAGTGGAATGATATCCATCTTTTACATAAAAAGGTGACAAATCTGACCTTAAGAATTATCGTTCAATTAGTCTCCTAAATATTGACTTCAAAATTTGGAAGAGATGCCGAGCACTTCGTCTTAAGCTTGTGTTGTCATCAGTTGCTTCTGATTGCCCATCTTCCTGCATTTCCAGGTCGGGATATAGCAACTAATGTCTGTGCCACCCTTGACATCTTGGATTATTTTGACCGCAAATGTTTATCTTTGTATCTCTTGAAGATAGATTTCATGAAAGCTTTTGATTGCCTGTCACATAGTTATATCGTTAAAGTGATGGAATGCATGTTGTTTGTTTATATAAAAATTTATACAATGGAGTTATTAGTTCGGTTATAGTTAACGGACACATCATTTCTTATCTCCAGATCGGTACGCTAGGGTTGTCCTGTAGCAACGCCAACGCTTTTGTATGTTTTATCAGTCGATAGTTTAATAATGGAATTCCTGTACATCAATTAAGTCTTAGTCATAAGCCGGCTCTGATTTTTCAACATGCGGATGATATACTGAGTGCCATGGAAAACGCATCACTTAGTTTTTCGTATAACAAAATGATCCTGTAAACATATCTTATTTATTTTTGCTTCTTATTGTGAACAATATTCAAATGGGAACAGGTCAATAACAGCACATTTGTACACTTATGGATGTTTAATCTGTAATCAACGGTACAACGTCAGAGGGGTCAAAACCAAAAGTACGACGAAGATGTCAGTAGCGCGCATGTCCTCCACGGCCTCTTACGCACGCTGTGCAGTGACGTCGCATGGAATTAACCAAAGATTGAAAGAAGATCTGGGGCAAAGTGTTCCATTCTTGGACAAGAGCAACTTCTAAAGCAGCAATGGTGTGCATCTGTGGTCTCCCGATACAGACTTCGTCCAATCTCAACCTAGACATGTTCTATCGGTGCCATGTCCGGAGACATGGCTGGCCAGTCCAAGATGTTGTTAGCAGCCAAGTCGTCCACACTGACACGGGTGGTAAGCGGACGTGCATTTTCCTGTTGAAAGTGCTGAAGTTGTGGGAGCGCTCGCAACATCGGAGCTAGAATTGGTTGCAAGACATCATCATCACGGTAGGCTACAGCATGAACGCGACCCCTGCAAATGTGAAGCCTCCTCCCGACCATTACACTTGACCCACCCCATCGATCCGTTTCGAAGAAGCAGCAGTCTGCAAGAGGTGTTCGCACACATTGACAGCCATCAGGGATTCACTGAGGAGCACACTTTGCCAGTCTACTCTTCTCCATGTCTGGTGTCACTGGGGATAGCTCCAACATAAGGTCGTCGTGCACTGAGTCCTGCTTCTCTTAGACGACGTCTTATTGTGTTGGCACGCTGGGCGGAATCTGTCACGCAGATGATTGACCCCGATTTAGCGGCCTTGAGCCTGGGTTGTAACACGTTGTGTCGAGTGGACGTTAAACCCCATTTCTCTCTCTCCAATCTTACAATAGTGGACTGATAACAATTGAAGTGTCGGGCAATAGCACGTGTAGACATGCCAGCCCTGGACATTCTCATGGCTTCATTCTGTTGATTTTCAGTGAGTCTCGGCATCTCGAGCTCGATTCATTCAAACGTTCAACAACAAATTATGTCAGATTGACGTTTCATAGTTCATGTACAGAACATTAAATTGAAAAACATGCTTTTAAGGGGCTCACACACAATGCTGCACGTGAATATTTGGGTTTTCATGTGCATCTCGTGCATTTTTTTTATGCACACGGGCCGATATTTTTTGCGTTTGGGGGCATTGTGTGAAACAATAGTTCATAGTATTGCATAATACTATACATACAAAACCACCTAGTAATAAAATATTTGGGAGAAAAAGTAATGCATTTTCCCTGGCGCTCACATCTTCTTGGTTAGTATTTTACTGGTTACACAGTTTCATCTATCTCGATATGATACTTGCCCGGAAAACAGCCTAGTCCTTTAAAAATATCTCAGTATTCTGACAAGACTTTCCTGAGGTTCTGGTAGTACTGCAGGTGTCCAGTTGTTCCTGACACAGGTATTGCAATCTATGATTGGCCAAGGTGCTGACTCCAGAATATCAAATGTTACTTTACATGAAGCTTCACCTTTTCTAAGGTGTATATATGATAGTTATGGTGTAACAAAGCTTCCATCATAAAGTTTATTTTTTCCTCTAGCAGACTCCATTGTCTGGTCACCTCTCCGTTCTCTATACATCAGCTAGTATAATGCCATAGCTACACCTGTTGCTCCAATATCACGCTGTGTTTTTCTATTACAGGTGAATGAATACTCATTGTGATTAGTCATTGGCATCATAAACCTTGATTTTCTCACAACACCATCAACTGATGATATTCTATTGGCTGCAAAAATCATATCACCTGGGTCTTCCGACACAATGATTGCTCTGCAGACATACACTTTATACCCCTTATCCCTCCGCTGTAATATCACCCATAACTGCTATGAAATTGAAAATTTGATGCCTTATCTCCAATTTTAATCCAAAACGTCAACCCAAAACATGCAGGAAGAGGGGGAAAAATAAGGAGAAAAATTGTCCATCATGAAATAAGGGAAAATAATTACTCGTCTTAGTCCTATATACCTCACATGTTGCTGCTATTTAAACAAATCTTTTGTAATCTAATAAACAAACATATATGCAATTCCCTGGCCAAAGATTATGAAAAACCACAATCACCCATAACTGCTATGACATTGAAAATTTGATGCCTTATCTCCAATTTTAAACCAAAACGTCAACCCAAAACATGCAGGAAGAGGGGAGAAAAATAAGGAGAAAAATTGTCCATCATGAAATAAGGGAAAATAATTACTCGTCTTAGTCCCATATACCTCACATGTTGCTGCTATTTGAACAAATCTTTTGTAATCTAATAAACAAACATATATGCAATTCCCTTGCCAAAGATTATGAAAATCCATGCATTTTCAGATGAGCAGTGCGGCATTCTGCAAACACTATAATACATCAGAAAACTCAAAGCACATGAATTTTGAATTCCACACAACATTTTTAAACTTAAATGTTGAACTTAAATGCATTCTGTAAAAAAATGAGATAAATTTCAATATAAATCAAACATGAAAATACTTTAGAACAGCAATCATTCCCCTTAAAAAAGCTGAGAGTCAAAATCAACGATTTGGAGAAACAAGGATCACAGCAAAAGTCAAGGAGCATACTTCATGGATTAGTAGCAGTAAGTCGCGGGGAGAACCTTAGAATTTGTATAGATGTTGACCAAGCAGCCACATTACGAGATCACAACATTAGAGGAATTTTTGCCTAAACTGAGTAACGCTAAAATATTTACCGTGTGTGCGGCCAAAGATGGATTCTTCCCGAAAATACCAAATGAGTTCAAACTTGAGATCAAAACTAGTAGTGAAATACATGTCCGTAAACCTGACCTTTATATCAATTTGTCTTCTCTAGTGTTCATTTGAATTTGATTGTAAATAGATAAAAAAAAAATCACCTGTCGACTCTCCGTGTTTCCAGATGAAATTTTGACCTATTTTGGTTATGCGTTGCAAGTGCGATTTTGAATCACACCGGGAATTATTACGCAAAATTGACAATATTTTTCATGAAACAACGATTGATTATTTCTGCCACACCCAATTGCAATTAAGTACATAATCCTACCTGGCAAGGGTATAAATCATCGTATTAAAACTCGAGGCGTTAAGCTGTTACTAAGACCGCCATCTTTTTTAGACCAGTGAAGTCTGGGATTGTCATTATGAAGGCGTGCGCTAACAGGCTTTATAACAGCCAACCAAAAACGCAATTGCCTGTGGAAAAATGTAAACAAACTAAATGACATCCACGTGGATTTCAATGGAGGTGAATGTCGAACAAAAATATGGCTTCAGTAATTTAAATGCGAAAATTTGGATACCAAACTGATAAATTTTAATGAGCCAGCTTAGGCTATTGTAAAGATGTATACAACAAACTAGTAGACGTTGAATGTTGGTTTATTCAAGCCTACAAATAGTTCGCAACTATAACAATAAGGACTGTGCAACAGAACACCTAAAGAGTTCTCTCCCCGGATGGAAGTGACAGTTGTATCGACACTGAAAGGTATGTCCGAAAACAAATCTCCTTGTGTTGATGGCATCTTTTAGAAGATATATGTACTAGGGTGTGAGAAAATATCTTCTAGTATGGAAAGGGGCACCATAACTGGCGATAGAACCGACCTTAAGTATTACAGACCAAACAGCTTATTCCGTCTTAGGCGTGCCATTTCGTGTGGTGTCTCCACTTCATGTATACCAGGCATGGGTATAGCCTAGTTACTATAATGTAACGATAACTATAGCTGGTTATCGTTACAAGTGGTACAGTCTAAGACCGTTGACGCAAGTTCAAATAGGTTAAAACGCACAATTGTCATTACAGTTTGTATTAAAATAAGTAATCCTTTCATACATAATGAAGTCTTAACAACTAAAAGAGTTACCGAACAGTTTTTCTGTGTGGTATTGCGTTTTACATTTTCTTAGCGGTGTTCTTGTAATGTGCAGGCAGCCATGACACAGGCCAGTTGAAGTCTCGCCAAATACCGCGACGCCTTAACTCCGCCCATCACTTTCCATATAAGGCAATGCCTACGATACGCTGACCCAGCACAAATACTATAAGAGAATCTCGACTGAAATGTCAAAGACCCCCATTACATCCTTTTTTTGAACAATAAAATCTATTATCAGTTTTTGTTCAGGTTTGAGCGAAAAATTTATGCCCAACCTCCCCAACACGCAGTCTATTATTGTTTCTGACATATTTTCCCACGCTGAGGTCATTAGCATATAATTATGGTCATATGCCATATATGGAAAGGGGCGTATGATCACGTGCGTTGGATTGCGCATGCTCTATTTGACTGGGCGGCCATTATAATTTCAGAACTTGAGAATTTTCATGAAGGGATTTGATTTTATCAAATCATTTAAGTATGCGGTAAGGCTTCACCTTTATTTCAATGGGGAATTGATTTATTGTTAAGCTATGTGCAGTACAGTTTTGGGTTAGTGTCTGTGTAAATTAAGGGAGCTATAGGCCAGTAAACCTTTTGTAGTCATTTGACTACAAAACTTGCGCAAAGGAACTCTGTAGGAAAAGCCATACTACTGTGCCTGAAGTATGACGGAAGGCATCAGTAGTGGAACCATTTCTAGGGTATAGCCCACAATGTATGTGCTATTAGGGATGTCTACTGTTAGACTATGTCGATGGGGAAGAGTTGCCTTTGTATTTATTGAAAATAGATTCTCAGAAGGCCTTTGATAGGGTCTCGCACATTTATCTTTTTAATGTTCTGTAATGTTGATATGCCCTGGCTGTAGAATTTACTTACAATTTTGGCTTCTGTTAGAAGATATATTATGTACTAAGCCGTGAGGAACTATCCTCTAGTATGAAAAGGGCATCATAATTTTATATATATAATTGAAATTAAAGATGGCAAAATAAAACTACATTTTTATGCTAACGTTTTCACCGCGATAGCGGCTCATCAGGCGTTTTATTAAAGAATAATAGTCTATGACGTCACGGTGTTGTAGTTACATGATAAAATTATTATACGTTTTATTAAAGAATAATAGTCTATGACGTCACGGTGTTGTAGTTACATGATAAAATTATTATACAGGCAAGGGTAGTTACATATATGTAGTTCTTAGTCTACAAATATTTAATCCTACCACAATCTTTATTTCATATAATTTATATATTCTCTTATTTACAATTAAGTTTTGGGTGGTACTTCTCAATAAAAGAGGTCGTTGTTTTTGCTATTATGTTTATATAAAGGAAAAACACTAAATTTACCCCCACCACATACTTCAAGGTGCTCACTGAACGGGATCATCCTAAAAATTAATGATGATAATACATTTAATGTCAAACAGGCAATGAATTGCCAATCGAACTATGTAATTTACCTTATAACGTGTCCGGGATGTAAGGGGAAGTATATTGGAAATACCGCCTGGGATCACTGTAGACACCTTACTGAAACCATCCGTTCTGTTCTCCTTCTCTCGTCTACGACTACACCACGTTGTAAACACCAGTTCTCGCCCGAACACTGAAGTTAAGCAACGTCGGGCCCGTTTAGTACTTGGAAGGGTGACCGCCTGGGAACACCGGGTGCAGTAGACGCCTTTCGAACTCAAAAGGAAATCGATTATCGGTTCAATTTAGATAAGCATAACTACGGGTTCTGTTACATTCTCTCGTCTACGACACGTTGAAAACTCAATTTCTTGTCCGATCACTGTGGTTAATCAACGTCGAGCCCGGCTAGTACTTGGATGGGTAACCGCCTGGGTACACCGGATGCCGAAAACGCCTTTCTAAAACCAAGAGAAATCAGGTACGGGGTTTCGTTTCCTTCTCTCGTCTACGGCCACACCACGTTGGAAACACAATAGAGGTTGTCGGAATGCTTTGCTTATGTTTGGTCGGTGAATATGGAGCTGTTCAATTAATCTTGGCAATCGCTTGTCGCTTCGGAGTCATCATCTGCCACTTCCGGTGTTCCACAGGGCTCCGTTCTTGGCCCCTTTAATTTTTAGTCTACATTAATGACATTATTGAAAATATTCATTCAAATATCAATTTTTTTTTTTGCTGATGATACGTCTCTCTATTTAATGATAAAAGATCCGTCGGAAAGTGCGAAAAAAATGAATTCGGATATCGAGAAAATTAACGTCTGGTCCAAAAACAGAATCAACCCAGCAAAAACAGAATCACTAACAATATCTATCAAACCACACAATAACACACCACCACTTTTTATGGACACTGTTAAAATAAATGATGTCCAAAACCACAAGCATTTGGGTCTTTTCTTCCATCACAATCTGCTCAAAGGGTTGTCAACTCACTATTATACGATCATGGACAAAAAAAAATTTTTTTTTGGGGGGGGGGGTAGAAAGGGTGATACTGGTTGATTGAGGAAATACTCAATTACCTCCCTTGTTTTCCCATTCTTCTCCATGGATGGCCATCTTCAAACGTTTGAATTTGAAGTTGAAAATGATATTTTTGCCAATTTCTCAACTGGCAATAGTGAATTATAGGATTATTCTTTAACAAGGTAGGACTGTTTATAGGTTCAATCTATTTTGGGGCTTTATTTTAATAAATTTTAAAAATATAACTTAAAAAAATGCTATTGGAACTTTAAGATCCCTAAAATACAGACTAAACAGAACATGTTTAATAATTTACAATTCATATACATGTATACTACCGCATTTCGACTACGCTGGCATCATTTGGGACAGTTGCACTGATCACCTAGCGAACCAACTAGAACACCTTCAACTTGACGCATTACGCACCATTTGTGGGGCTGTAAAGGGAACCAGCCACCGTTTACTCTATCTTGAAACTATTATTATTCCTTTGAAGGAAAGAAGAAAAAGATATAAATTACAGACAATGTATAAAATTATTAATGGAACGGTTACAAATTATTTATCGAACAATAATAAGTCATCCCTATATAATTTTAGAAGTAAACCAAAATTAGATGAAATATTCTGCAGAACATCTCTCTATTACAATTCATCCTTTCCGTCCGCTATCCGACTCTGGAACAGCCTAAATCCGTCCGTAAACAAATGTCTTATCTCTCTGAAAATTTAAACAAGAACTCTCTAAACATGATTCGAAAATACCTATCTTTTATTATATTGGCAAACGTAAAAATCAAATTATACATACTAAACTAAGACTAGGGTGCAGTAATCTAAACTTTCATAAATTTATAAGATATATTTCAAATACTCCCGAATGTTTATGTGGTAATACAATAGAAGATCCGTATCACTATCTCCTTATATTATGTTCCTTGTATTCAGACGCTCGTCAAAGGACAATCGACACTTTACGTCCGACACAGCAAAACATTAAAATGCTACTTTATGGATCTGAAACACTAACATACAAGGAAATGGGTCAGTATTTAACCAAGTGCACAATTTTATGAAAAAAAAACGAAAGATTTAAATTTTAATAATAGCGGATTTTTATTATTTCAAATTAATCATGTTTACATGTAAATACTTTCATGGGTTATATAATATATATTGTATATATATAATTTCCTTTTTATCTATTCCTTTTTTTCTTCTTTGTTTTCATTTTATTGTAATAATATCTAATTTATTTGTAACCGGGAGATGGTTTTATATAGGCTTTGTCTTTTCCCAAATTCCCTCAGTTTCTGAAAAAATATTGTTTATAAAAAAAATACTTGGCAATCTTTGGTCTTTTTGACAGTGATTCTGCTTGAAGTAATATTTGAGCAGTTCGTGGATTGGGTATGTAGCTTAAATATGCGTCACAGATTAATCGAAATATCTGTGAACACTCTTGAGGCTGAAGTTAATATCCGATTGACTTCAAACTTTTGCACAGTGCTAAATGTCATGTGAAAAACTCTAGTGATTTTCAATGTTTTCCATTAACTATTAATAGACATATTACTTTGAAATCTCTTGTGACGCGCTAGATTTATGCTAATATAATATGTAAATATTTACATGATATGTTATTTTTTGTTTTTAATTTTAATTATTAGCCTTTGTCATAAATGATGTTCATGCTTTCTCTTATTCTTAAAATGTTTTGTGGATATTTGTATGCTGCCTCAAATGGGGTGTTTAGATACAATAAAATCTTATCTTAGTGTGTATTTCAGTAACTTATTGGGCTTTATTGCCGTTCCTCTGTCGCAATGCCAGAGAGTCACTCGGCTCACTATCAGCAGGGATATTATGTTTCCAAGAGAGAGTGATCTTTGGGAAGGTACTATTCACCATTCTCGCTATGGAAACCAGGTCATTTTATTCCAGATTTTATCCCAGCGACAACTCTGTTAGTGTTGATAAGAATCGCGTGGAAAGCCTTATGCCTGATGTACTAACTCCGTGATGACATTTCACCATCCGAAACAAAGGGGCTAGACCGATTAGTCGTCTATTCATACTTGAATGTGTGGGTTTTGACCCTAAATTTCTTACAACTTGTCGAAAGTTTATATAATGACATGAGAAGTCATGTAAAGGTTAATGGCATATTCCGTTGTCTTTCCCAGTATCAAGCCAGTTCGTCAAGGTTGTCCCATTGCTGATTTGTTATATGTTGGGCCCTTTGGTTCTCTTATAATGTTCGTAGTATTCCTTTTTCCACTGTACCATGTGTCCCTTGCGTTGAATGACCTTGACTCAACAGATATGTTAAATATGCCAATAACAATTCGCTAGGGTAGTACTTTAATACTAGGTATTTATTTAAGACCAGATAAACGCAAATGTGAGTCCCTGAACTGGAACCCTACAATTGTTACGTTAATAACATGTGGAAATGTAGAAAATTATCACTAGTAGGCAAGAGCGTTATAAGAAATACATTTTGTCTCTCCCTTTTGTGGTATTGACTTCGGATAATAAACATCCGTGAATGGAGAAGCTCTGCTTTACGGGATACCATTAAGGCCTGCTCTGATTAATGTATCGATAATTTTGGGCAACAAAGATGACGGGGTTCTTAATCTAAATATTCCTTTAATTCATGGCAGAAGGGATTCGTTTCGGCTCTGTTGGATATCTAAATTTCTTAATGATGAGTTAAAATATGTTCATAAAAATATTATTTAATGATGCACTTTCTCAATAAATATAATGATTTGTCACTATGCAATGAATTATTCTATATAAAGTATAATGACAAGTCTCCTGTAAAGTTACCCACTCGGCAGATTCCGATACCCTACATCTAGCCTCAGCTCTATGAAAGTAAGTGATATGTACCTTCGCCGATACATTTGCGGTGCGACTACCGGTTTACAAAGAAAACTTGCCGCTTTGTTATGAATGATTTACCATGTATCGTCTGATATCATCTCACAATACTCACTAGTTCTAACACTTCGTGTCGTTTTTATTGCCAACGAGACTTTATTTGATCATTATTCACATTCAGATGTAATTAAATTGGTCCTTTTACAGCTTTATTAATAACAAATCAAACTTAAAAAGCTATCATTTATCAATATTCAACTTGGCGAACCCGGAAGTAACCCGAAATAAGGTCAAGAAGTCTGTATCACCCAGTCCCTTTATAAACCTATCATTACTCGATATGTGCATAGGAACTGGGTGATCAAGTCTCACTCAACAGCGGCCTCGCTTCGTAAGTTCTGTCACGTGGGCTCAGCCATTTTCCATCCGGAACTGGAATGGTATGTTTAACGACCGCTTCCACTAATGTGATATCGCAGACTAGTTTCCATCCGGGATGCAAGTAGTTCTAATATGGCGGAATTCGTCATACAACCGAGGTTTGCCGAGTGAAGTTACCCGCTTTTCATAGAGAGGCTTCAGTAGAAGGGAATAACAAAATGCTGGTAATATAATTAAATGATTATGAATTTATTGTTAACCAACCTTTGTTCTCCAATTCTAATATTGAAATACATTTGTTGTCATCTGTGTAACTATTTCCAGTTGGTTGGGTATTATTAAAATTTGGAATATTATTTATGGTGGATTTCTTCCTAAATCAGTCCTTGTTGAAATTGTACAATACGTGTTGATTGATATGCCCAGACAAGTTGTAACATCATATGATTCTAATGTAGAAAGCATTCATGTTTTTTGGAACAGCAACGTGGTGACGTGCCATTGGTGTCAAGGTTTTCGGCAAAACTATTTCCAGTTGGTCGGGTATTATTAAAATTTCGAATATTATTTATGATGGATTTCTTCCTAAATCAGTCCTTGTTGAAATTGTACAATACGTGTTGATTGATATGCCCAGACAAGTTGTAACATCATATGATTCTAATGTAGAAAGCATTCCTGTTTTTTGGAACAGTGACGTGCCATTGGTGTCAAGGTTTTCGGCAAAAAGGCTATTTGTGAAACATTCTTTTCTGCAATTTGAAAAGTTCGGAAATGATCGATAAATTTTCCATCATATTATTTTTGAATGGCATTTACTAGGTTTATTAACTGCAACGTACAAATACGGAAACGCTCATCGTTATCAAGCAATGATACATTCAACATATTACAGAAGGTTATATACAAACAGATAACAATAAACTAATTATTGATTAAAGCCGAAGCCATTCGAATTCAACCTCATACCCAAGTAAACTATTATTAATCAATAGAAACCCTTAAAGGGTATAAAATCTTCAAATCCATGTTAAAGCAACGGCTTGGTAACGGTGAGTGTCCTTATTGAAACGTTGCAGTTATATTTATTTTTCAGCGTTTCAACGTATAGCTCAAAATAGTTGTCTGTTCGTAGGTCATGAATATTAATTAGATGTGTCATGCACGTGCGTGCTTGTCTATAAGTGTGTGATGTGTCATTCTAGCTTCTGTCGTCGGCTTGAAAACTTCAAGTCATCAACAATGGATCAGGCGGCCATATCAAGTTTTATTTCATCTAAAGTTTTAGAATCAAAGTCATCTATGTTAAACAAAATAGATAATCTTTTTTCAACCAAATTGAATGTGTTTCAAAAACAGATTAGCGAAAATCATCGAAATCTGAGTGAATCTCAGGTAGCTCGCATTGAACAACTGAGTCAGACGTCATATACATTTAATAAGACGGGGAACGAAGAGCAACACAAGGCCAACGCTAAAGTCGCCCAGAAGCTTTACGAACCCAAGGATCTGCTTCAAGATAATTTTGAAGGCTCGATCGCAGATGAGTTGAATACTAAGATCAGCGAAGGTATAGACGTCAAAAATCATCGCCAGAAACTTATAAAACTAGCTGATAGCTCGCAATATGGATAGCTGGCTGCAGAAGAATATGGGCTAAACAGCATCGCGGATGATACCGACGATGAAAAGAAGACCCAGAAGGCTGAATCGTCTGCTTTCCGCAAATCCAAAGCTAAGCAGCGCCGTGTATCCAAAAATCGGTTTACTCCATATGTAGTCCACAACCACAACCAGAGATCTGAACCACAACAGGCATTAAGTCATCCAAATTTCAAACCCGGTTTATGTTTTTCGTGTGGGAAAGCAGGCCACTGGCGAAATGAATGTAGAGAGATTAGCCAGGCAGTCAGCAATAGCAGAATAGATAAGACTACCGGTTTACAAAGAAAATTTGCCGCTTTGTTATGAATGATTTACCATGTATCGTCTGATATCATCTCACAATACTCACTAGTTCTAACACTTCGTGTCGTTTTTATTGCCAACGAGACTTTATTTGATCATTATTCACATTCAGATGTAATTAAATTGGTCCTTTTACAGCGTTATTAATTACAAATCAAACTTAAAAAGCTATCATTTATCAATATTCAACTTGGCAAACCCGGAAGTAACCCGAAATAAGGTCAAGAAGTCTGTATCACCCAGTCCCTTTATAAATCCATCATTACTCGATATGTGCATAGGAACTGGGTGATCAAGTCTCACTCAACAGCGGCCTCGCTTCGTAAGTTCTGTCACGTGGGCTCAGCCATTTTCCATTCGGAACTGGAATGGTATGTTTAACGTCCGCTTTCACTAATGTGATATCGCAGACTAGTTTCCATCCGGGATGCAAGTAGTTCTAATATGGCGGAATTCGTCATACAACCGAGGTCAGATAGTACCGGAATCTGCCGAGGTTTGCCGAGTGAAGTTACCCGCTTTTCATAGAGAGGCTTCAGTAGAAGGGAATAACATTAATGTTGGTAATATAATTAAATGATTATGAATTTATTGTTAACCAACCTTTGCTCTCCAATTCTAATATTGAAATACATTTGTTGTCATCTGTGTAACTATTTCCAGTTGGTCGGGTATTATTAAAATTTCGAATATTATTTATGGTGGATTTCTTCCTAAATCAGTCCTTGTTGAAATTGTACAATACGTGTTGATTGATATGCCCAGACAAGTTGTAACATCATATGATTCTAATGTAGAAAGCATTCCTGTTTTTTGGAACAGCAACGTGGTGACGTGCCATTGGTGTCAAGGTTTTCGGCAAAAAGGCTATTTGTGAAACATTCTTTTCTGCAATTTGAAAAGTTCGGAAATGATCGATAAATTTTCCATCATATTATTTTTGAATGGCATTTACTAGGTTTATTAACTGCAACGTACAAATACGGAAACGCTCATCGTTATCAAGCAATGATACATTCAACATATTACAGAAGGTTATATACAAACAGATAACAATAAGCTAATTATTGATTAAAGCCGAAGCCATTCGAATTCAACCTCATACCCAAGTAAACTATTATTAATCAATAGAAACCCTTAATATCTTCAAATCCATGTTAAAGCAACGGCTTGGTAACGGTGAGTGTCCTTATTGAAACGTTGCAGTTATATTTATTTTTCAGCGTTTCAACGTATAGCTCAAAATAGTTGTCTGTTCGTAGGTCATGAATATTAATTAGATGTGTCATGCACGTGCGTGCTTGTCTATAAGTGTGTGATGTGTCATTCTAGCTTCTGTCGTCGGCTTGAAAACTTCAAGTCATCAACAATGGATCAGGCGGCCATATCAAGTTTTATTTCATCTAAAGTTTTAGAATCAAAGTCATCTATGTTAAACAAAATAGATAATCTTTTTTCAACCAAATTGAATGTGTTTCAAAAACAGATTAGCGAAAATCATCGAAATCTGAGTGAATCTCAGGTAGCTCGCATTGAACAACTCAGACGTCATATAAATTTAATAAGACGGGGAACGAAGAGCAACACAAGGCCAACGCTAAAGTCGCCCAGAAGCTTTACGAACCAGATAATTTTGAAGGCTCGATCGCAGATGAGTTGAATACTAAGATCAGCGAAGGTATAGACCTCAAAAATCATCGCCAGAAACTTATAAAACTAGCTGATAGCTCGCAATATGGATGGCTGGCTGCAGAAGAATATGGGCTAAACAGCATCGCGGATGATACCGACGATGAAAAGAAGATCCAGAAGGCTGAATCGTCTGCTTTCCGCAAATCCAAAGCTAAGCAGCGCCGTGTATCCAAAAATCGGTTTACTCTATATGTAGTCCACAACCACAGATCTGAACCACAACAGGCATTAAGTCATCCAAATTTCAAACCCGGTTTATGTTTTTCGTGTGGGAAAGCAGGCCACTGGCGAAATGAATGTAGAGAGATTAGCCAGGCAGTCAGCAATAGCAGAATAGATAAGATAAGTCCAGATATTTTGATTTCACAAAATTAGCCGGTAATGTTGATAAAAAGAAAATAGAAAGCCTAGTAGGGCGTTTAAGAAAAGCTATTTTGAAATGGGTCGAAATAGGTTGTAATCCCTACATTTTAGATGTTATTAAACATGGATATAAACTCCCTATGCATACTGTGCCATGTTCTGTAGTTTTACGTAACAATAAATCTGCTTTAAGCGAGCCGGATTTCGTAACTAAAGAAATTCAAAATTTACTGTTTAAAGGTTGCATTTCTGAAACATTTCATAAGCCAGAAGTCATTAACCCTTTAACTGTAGCCAAAAATAAATCAAAACTCCGTCTTGTGTTAGATTGTAGACATATTAATCTACAGATCCAAGTTAAAGCAACGGCTTGGTGACGGTGAGTGTCCTTATTGAATGTTATCTATAAAGCTGTCTGTTATTCCATTGTATTGTTTGGACGAACAGCAGGAAGTACGTCGCAATTGTTATTACGAGTCTACTTTGCACATTATATAAAATTAAGGCGCGTGTAACAATTATAGTCTAGTCAAATTAGCATTTGACGTAGAACAAATTGCAACAAAAGGTTTTTTGTTTTCTATTGACTTATTATGATGTCCTAAGTAAGCAAAAGAAAGTTTACCCAAATCGGAGTCCAAATAAGGGCAGGGGGCGTGGCCAAATCCAAGATGGCGGCTGTCGATCAAAACTCGTGAATATCTCTAAAACTATTGGATTTAGACACCATAAATGTATTGCGGACAGATAGGAAGTCGGTACCAGCGAGTCTAAAAATGGCGACGTTATGTCTCTATGACGTTACTGTGACGTCACAACGGCATATCAGACGTCGCATTTTTTTCCAAAACCAGTCCATTTACACGCGTGTTTACAGTACAAACGAATGCTGATGCAGAGAAAAGGATATTCACATTATGGGTTCATAAAGAAGAACAATGTGTTACACTAACGTAGAAGGGGGCTAATAGTATATGACTCTGACAGCATTGTCGTAAATTGGACTCCGATATTGGTAAACTTTCATTTCCTTACTTAGGACATCATACTGAGTCAATATATAACAAAAAACCTTTTGTTGCAATTTGTTCTACGTTCGACATCATTTAGCCGTATATCTGCAATTGTACATCTATAAAGACATTTTTACATATAATTGAAGATATTCTTCTGTAGAGTGGTTGTTGTTTGGCTACCCAATGCCTAGATCTGAGTACAACCTCTTTCTTGTAATGTTTTTCACTTCCGCGAGATATTGTATTGTAAAACACCGAAGCATTTGTATAGCTCCGATAAGAGATGTATACCCCCTTTTCAATACTTGTTCACACCATTGTGAGTTGTAAATATAATCAAACAAAACAACAGTGAGACTGATGTCCCCCGCCGAAATCCCCAAATAAGTAGACGACACATTAATTACTCGCACATTTATTTTTTTTTTCTTTTCAACAGTATGGGGCAATCAAACTATACATTAAGCCTCGTTACTCTCTATGGGGAAGAATCAAGATTATCTTGCCCCAAAACATCGACCAATGAAATTGATTAGCTCTGTTTAGCTTCAGCTCGAAATTTTAATCATTGAACTCAGTCAAGACATTCGCCTGATAAACATCTGCATCAAGTTTAAACACTCTACTTCAATTAAAAGTAGAGTTATGTTCCAACGTCTTGACCTATCAAATTGCTTATTGCCCCTTTCATCGCTATCACTTCATTATAACCAAAGTTATCATGCCCCAAAGCATTAACCAATCAGATTGCTTACTGGAAGCAGAACATGTACATCATCGAACTCCATCAAGGCATTCACATAACACCTACACCAAGTCTGAACAAGGTCAATGCCTTGATGGAGTAAAATGAGCATTTTCTTCTCATGGTAAGCTGAGATAAGTATTTTGATTGGTTGATGCTTTGGGACACGATAACTTTAGTTCTAATTAAGTGAGGGGGGGGGGGGAAACTTGGTGTATAGTTCCATTACACCAATACCTTGACTATGTTCGATAATGAAATTTTCTGCTCAGGGTTAGCAGAACGATGAGCAATTTGATTGGCCAAAACTTTCGAACACAATAACTCTCCTGAGCTAGCATGTTCAAACGTGGTGTAGGCGTTCATTTAGGTGAATGCCTTTGTGTAGTTCGATGATGAACATTTTGGGCTTACAGTAAGCAGAGATAAGCAATTTGATTGGTTGATGCTTTGGGGCACGATAATTTTGGTTATAATGGTGAGCAATGAGAGAGAGAAATGGGATTTAACGTCCGCTTAACACAAACTAGGTCATTTCGGGACTAAGATGTTTTTTTAAAAATTTTATTTCAATAATTCGCTTACGCGCAGGGGTCTTTAGCAGTAGGAGGAAACCCACGAGGTTGAGAAGGCGCCCCTATCTCCATGCCACGTACGCTCACACCAGGGCTCGAAACCACAGCCGCAAGCCAGAGGTGACCGGCCAGCTAGAGGTCGAAGCGCGGTACTCCAGACCACTAGGCTATCCCAACCCCCCTGGTGAGCGATGAAACTCAGAATATAGATTCATTATATCATTACCTTGACTATGTTTGATAGTGAGGATTTTCTGCTTAGGCGAAGGAACGAAAAGTAATTTGATTGGTCAAGACTTTGGAACATAACAACTCTGCTTTTAATCAAAGTAGAATGTTTAAACTTGATGTAGATGTTCATTAGGTGAATGTTTTGACTGAGTTCAATGATTACTGTTTCGAGCTGAAGCTAAGCAGAGCTAATCAATTTCATTGTTCGATGCTTTCGGACAAGATAATCTTGATTCTATCTGATAGCGAGTGATGAAATTAGTGTATAGTTTGATTGCTCCGTACTTTGGAAATTGTTTCGAGCTGAAGCTAAGCAGAGCTAATCAATTCAATTGGCCGATGTTTTCGGAGAAGATAATCTTGATTCTATCTTATAGAGAGGGGGGGGGGAGAGAAATGGGGTTTAAAGTCCACTCAACACAACTAGGTCATTTCGGGACTAACATATGGTTAATTTTATTTCAATAATTCGCTTGCGCGTAGGGGTCTTTAGCAGTGGGAGGAAACCGGAGTGCCCGGAGGAAACCCACGAGGTTGAGAAGGCGCCCCTATCTCCATGCCACATACGCTCACACCAGGGCTCGAAACCACAGCCGCAAGCCAGAGGTGACTGGCCAGCTAGAGGCCGAAGCGCGGCGCTCTAGACGACTAGGCCATCCCAACCCCCCTCTTATAGAGAGTGATGAAACTTAGTGTATAGGTTGATTGCTCCATACTTTTGATAAAATAAAGGTGCGATTAATTAATATGTGTCATCTATTTATTTGGGGATTTCAGCGGGGGACATCAGCTTCACTGTTAGCTTGTTTTAGTAGCCAAGGCTTCTACCCTGACTAGCCGAAAGTCTGGAAATCAGTTTCCTGTATTTTGATAAGATACTGATGTTTCCACTTACCATGATATTGTTTTGACGCACAGAAGGATGTAGTCAACTTCAGATCCTCCAGTTTCTTTGATTCTCCAAAAAGGGCGAACGCAAAAACAATAATGCTTAAATATACTATTCAAAAAAAGTAGGGGATATTTGATTTTTAAGTGTTATTAAAGTCACCTAATGATATTGTTTTGACGCACAGAAGGATGTAGTCAACTTCAGATCCTCCAGTTTCTTTGATTCTCCAAAAAGGGCGAACGCAAAAACAATAATGCTTAAATATACTATTCAAAAAAAGTAGGGGATATTTGATTTTTAAGTGTTATTAAAGTCACCTAATGAAACTGACGAAGAAACAAATGACAAAATGAAATGAAGTTCACATTCATCGATTTATTCCAAATGATCGTTAGACTGAGTAAGGCACAGACTGACCATTATAAGGGTAAAATGATACCCGGGGTCAAACAGCAAAGTTACCACAGCATCACAACAAAGTCAGTAACGGGTAAATCCTCCTCTGTTTGCCAAACAAGCATTGATCCGACGTGGCATACTCCTAATGAGACGTCTAAGGTCATTTTGGTCCAGATTGTCACATTCCTGTTGCAACGCAGCAGCAAGTTCTTGGACATTGGCAGGACATTGTTGACGTTACCTCTGTCCAAGCATGTCATATGGGGGAGAGGTCGGGACTCAGTGCTGGCCAAGGTGATGTTCTGTTGTTGGAGGTAACCTGTAACCATCCTGGCCCTGTGACATCTTGCGTTGTCATCCTGGAAGATGAAACGGCGGCCATGACGTCGTGCGAACGGCACAACATGGACTTCCAAGATGTCCCGATAGTACTGGCCTGTAACACGCCCTGCAACAACATGTAAAGCCGTTCTTCCAGCAACAGTGATGCCTCCCCACACCATAACAGAACCACCCCCAAATCGATCATGTCTGATGACGTTAACGTCTTGGACGCGATCGTTTCGACGACGCCACACCCGCCTACGTCTGTCCAAAAAATCAACAGTGAACCTCGACTCATCTGAAAACATCACATTGCTCCAGCGTCTATTATCCCAGTGTTAACGATCCCTACACCAACGACGTCTTGCCTGAATGTGATGATCTCACAAACAAGGGATCACCCGAGGACGTCGGGCGCGAAGGTGACCCCTATGCAGTCGATTCCGAATCGTCTGGCCACTCACTCTCACACCAGTGTCTGTTTGAAGACGAGCGCTGATCTGATTTGCTGTGATGACACGATTTCGCAAGGCCAAGGTACGGATAAATCGATCCTGGGCTTGAGTTGTCGACCTGGGCGTGGCCTGTCCTGTACAGATTGTGTATCACGGTATCTGGACCATAGCCTGCTTATGACAGACTGAGAAACATTCATCTCCGCGCCACAACTGCCTGTGTTGTGCCGATCTGTAGCATGCCAAGGGCACGTAACCTTTCATTTTGGGTAAGCTGACGCATATCAAAATTTGTTTTCTGGTCACTAAAACAATTAAACTGATGTTTCCACCCTGGAATTGAATGCCACAATGACTGTAACATTCAAAGTCAGAGTCGTGCAAATCTTGGGTTGGACCGCCATGATGACCCCAAGCATCACCCGCATTCCATGCGGTAGCTATTGGTGCGTTTGGGCATCACATGTAACTGGAAATGTTTCTCCTGTTAGGTTCTATAGTGAATTTTTTCGTAGTCATTTGCATATTTTAGTATTATGCCCCCAAAATCAAATATCTCCTACTTTTTATACGCCCACATTTTCATGTGGACGTATATTGTCGTCGCCCCTGTTCGGACGTCCGTCCGTCCGTCCACAATTGTTTGTGAACAGTCTACAGGTCACAATTTTTATCCGATTTCAATGAAACTTAAAATATAGGTTTATCACCCTAAGATCTCGGTTCCTTTCGATATTGGCATGTATCGGACCGTAACTTCATGGGTTATGGCCCCTGATTGTACGAAAAATCACGTTTTTTAGCTTGTGAACAGTGTAGAGGTCACAATTTTGAACCGATTTGGATGAAACTTGAAATGCATGTTTATAAACCAAAGATCTTGGTTCCTTTCGATATTTGCGCCAATTAAATCGTAACTTCCTGAATTATGGCCCCTGATTGTCCGAAAAATCGCCCTTTTTAGCTTGTGGTCCCTCTGGAGGTCAAAATTGTTATCCGATTTAAAAAACCGTCTGATTATATCACCGTTACATGGCTATGAAGGTTGAGTTCAAATTTCGTGAAAATCGGACCAAAATTGACGGACAAAATGGCCGCCATTTGTACGCGAATAGTGTGAAAATATGTTATATCAAGGTTGTGAACAGTGTAGAGGTCACAATTGTGAACCAATTTGGATGAAACTTGAAATGCATGTTTATAACCCAAAGATCTTGGTTCCTTTCGATATTTGCGCCAATCGGATCGTAACTTCCTGAATTATGGCCCCTGATTGTCCGAAAAATCGCCCTTTTTAGCTTGTGGTCCCTCTGGAGGTCAAAATTATTATCCGATTTAAAAAAAACGTTTGATTTTATCACCGTTACATGGTTATGAAGGTTGGATTCGAATTTCGTGAAAATCGGACCAAAATTGACGGACAAAATGGCCGCCGTTTGTACGCGAATAGTGTGAAAATATGTTATATCAAGGTTGTGGACCCTTATAGAGGTCAAAATTTTGAACCAATTTTGATGAAACTTGACATGTATGTTTATAACCCAAAGATCTTGGTTCCTTTCGATATATGCGCCCATCGGATCGTAACTTCCTGAATTATGGCCCCTGATTGTCAAAAAAAATCGCCCTTTTTAGTTTATGGTCCCTCTGGAGGTCAAAATTGTTATCCGATTTAAAAAACCGTTTGATTATATCACCATTTCATGGTTATGAAGGTTTTGCATGAATTTTGTGAAAATCGGAACAAAATTGACGGACAAAATGGCCGCCGTTTGTACGCGAATAGTGTGAAAATATGTTATATAAAGGTTGTGGACCTTATAGAGGTCACAATTTTGAATCGATTTTGATGAAACTTGACATGTATGTTTATAACCCAAAGATCTTGGTTCCTTTCGATATTTGCGCCCATCAGGTCATTACTTCCTGAATTATGTCCCCTGATTGTACGAAAAATCACCCTTTTTAGCTTGTTGTGCCTCTGGAGGTCACAATTATTATCTGATTTAAAAAAAAAAAACGTTTGATTATAAAAACCAAACAAATTCTAATGATTTTCTGATAATTCCTTAATATGCGACAACTCTTGTTGACTGCCCGGACGATTTGGCTGCTGTGTGGGCGTATGTTTCGTTGCCTGGCAACCTATTTTTTGAATAGTATATTAGAACTACCGGAAAATTCACAACGAAACGAGGAAATGCCATGTTCTAATATTACGAGAAGTTGCCTATTTTAAATATATGTATGTTTTAATAGGCCACGTTTTCGCTGATGAATACTAAGTTAAATGAAAAAAAGAAACATTACCGATCAGTGGTGATACCCAAAGAATCTATAAATCTACGCTTCTGAAGTAAAAGTACTTTATTGTCGCATTTGAATACGCCCACCTTTTCATTTAGTCATTTATTGTCGTCGACCCTATCCGCCCGTTCACAATCTGTTTGTGAACACTCTACCGGTCACAATATTTATCCCATTTTGACAAAACTTGCAATTTATGTTTATAAACCACAGCTCTGAGTTCCGGTCTATACTTGCACATGAAATGAAATGGGGTTTAAAGGTCTACTGCTGCTCAGAACAGTAGGACGTTAAACCCCTTTTTGTTTCATCTCCCCTACTGCTGCTCCGCACTGGGCTAATGAAGACGGGCAAACGTCTTAAAGTGTGCTATGGGGGGATTTCGCCATTTGTCAAGGGATTTTTTACGTGCACACCAATGTGTACAGGGCATGCATGTAAAAGATTCCTTGACAGTTGGTTCGAAGTTGCTGGGATTATGACTCCTGGTTGTGAGACAAATAACGTTTTTGGCTCTCAGTCCCTAGAGGTCACAATTTAAAAAAATAGCCTTCGAATATATCATCGTTAGAACATAGTGATGATTGAGCTCAAATTCGTGAAAATCTGAGCGAGACTCAGTCATGCAACACTGGCAGGGGAAAACTACACCGAAAAATGATGAGGAACTCTCCCGGCCAACACTGGGAGCGACACCGACCCTCAGTGAGCCACCACGACTCCTTGGCTAGTCGTAGATCTGTACATGTGAAAGTTTTCAGCAAATGCTGGCTATTTGTTCTCATTAGGTCAGTGGGTCTATATCCTTAATACGATACTATCAAACAATACGTGGATTTATAGGCAAAAATAGTATAGAACAAAATACAAAATAAGTTATATTTATAAGGTTTTGATGAGTTAACGAATGAAGCGTGCTATAAATGACTTGTAACACGTGACACCTGCTCAACATGCTTGTTGTTATTGAACAGAAAACCCACCCCACTTCTCTATATGATTTCTACTACAATTAGCAAAAGAGTGCAATAACATTGTAAATATCTAGTTATTGCACTGTTACGCTCCAGTTAGTTTAGCAGAGCCTAGAGGTAAACAATCTGCTTATTCAATGAAAAGACCACAGAAAGATCTCCCATCCGTGTTACAAATTGATTTATAGGCCTGAATCGTCACAGCAGCAAAACAACGGACAAAGTTTAAAGTCGTGGTTAAATTGCAACAATTAGTGATAGTATTTTATGGAATTAAATGAATAAAGACACATATATACAAACTAAAGGTCGATGGATACTTTAAAGTAAAATGTCTGAATTAAACAAAATGGAGATATAAAAATAGGTTGCCAGGCAACGAAACATACGCCCACACAGCAGCTACATCGTCCGGGCAGTCAACAAGAGTTGTCGCATATTAAGTAATTATCAGAAAATCATTAGAATTTGTTTGGTTTTTGTAAAGTTCTGCCCCATGCTAATGTAAAGTATACGAATCATTTAATATTATGGAATAAGCTGTCACCTCCACTGGATACGAAACATTTCATATTATGGTGACTTTTCGTACAATCAGGGGCCATAATTCAGGAAGTTACGATCAGATATGTCCAAATATCGACAGGAACCAAGATCTTTCAGTTTGACCAAAATCGAATTAAAATTGTGACCTCTACAGGGTACACAACCTTGATATACCATATTTTTACACTATTCATGTAAAAATGACGGCCATTTTGTTCATCAATTTTGGTCCGATGTTCACAAAATTCAAACAGAAAATTCATTACAGTGTAACGGTGATATAATCAAATGTTTTTGAACTCCAGACCGATCACAAGATAATAAAGGCAATTTTCCGTATAATCAGAGGCCATACTTCAGGAAATTACAATCCGATATGCGCAAATATCGCAAGGAACCAAGATCTTTAGGTTATAAAAATGTATTTCAAGTTTCATCAAAAACGAATTAAAGTTGTGACCCCTATAGGGTTCACAACCTTGATATACCATATATTTACACCATTCGCGTACAAACGGTGGTCATTTTGTGTGTCAAATTTGGTCCGATTTTCATGAAATTCAAACTCAACTTAGATTACCCTCTAACGGTGATATAATCAGGTAATAATTGTTACCTCCAGAGGGACCACAAGGTGATAAAGGCGATTTTTAGTACAATCAGGGGCCATAATTCAGGAAGTTACGATCCAATATGCGCAAATATCGAAAGGAACCAAGATTTTTCGGTTATAAACATGCATTTCAAGTTTCATCGAAATCGGATCAAAATTGTGACATCTACACTGTTCACAAGCTAAAAACGTGATTTTTCGTACAATGAGGGGTCATATTCCATGAAGTTACAGTCCGATACATGCCAATATCGAAAGGAACCGAGATCTTAGGGTGATAAACCTATATTTTAAGTTTCATTGAAATCGGATAAAAATTGTGACCTGTAGACTGTTCACAAAGAATTGTGGTCGGACGGGCGGACAGGGGCGACGACAATATACGTCCACATGAAAATGTGGGCGTATAAAAATAATCAATGACGATTATTACATGTAGTTACATACAAAAAAAAGAAACACGAATAATTGACATTTTAAATAGACGCCGTCTCGTATTATCAGCACATAATTTCGGGGTTATATTTCAAAACAAAATGAAAACTACGCGGGAACCGAATCCCAATCATGGAGTCGCATTGTCTCTATTTTTTTTCTTTTGGGCGTTGGCCCCTTTTGTAGAATCAAAGACACCCTCAAATCCTCAACCTTCTGCAAAATTATGATGAGCTGTGAACAAGTATAAAGCGATAACCACAAAACAATGTCAGGTTTCAGATAGTTTATATATACATTAGAACAACTCGCTACTGCTATATTTTACGATGTACATGATAAAATATTGCCGCCTAAAGTTAAAGGAGATAAAACTTGCGAAGAAGCTACACTCACAGTATTGACAGATATTAGTTGGAGGACCAGTCAGAAATCGTATGCCTGTCTTCGTAAGTTCATCCCGAATTTCCGGCGTGGTTCCCTTTGTCAGCGATGCAGGACGGAGGGCCTGACCAAACAGCTATCTAGTCGTCGGATGGGACGAAAAATTAGAGACCCCGTGTACACATTGTCGTGCACTTAAAAAGATCCTTTGCCTATTGGAATTCGATATAAGAGTATAGGACGTAGCGCCGCTGCACGGGCAAACGTTCTTATTGCACACTGTATGGCGTATGCCTGTCTTTGTAAGCTCAGTACGGAGCAAAACAGTAGAACGTTAAACCTCATTTCTATTTCAGACTAAATGTTTTTATTTTTTCAACCAGCTTCACTAGGACAGAAAAATACGACTTGAAACGACACTTCATTTTATTTTACGTTTCTTGTTAGCGTGCAGGCGTTACTAGATTTCAAACGATTTCAATATATCTATGTTTTGTATAACAAAATACTCCAAGGAATGTTAAATATAGCAGTTGCTTAGTTTACAGGATTATAAATTTAAATAAAACATATAACGTAAAAAAAACGATTAACACCAATCCACTAATTATTGAAAACGTGCCAATTGTATTTCAAATGGTCGGTTCTATCACGCATCGTAATGCAGTTGATATTAACACCTTATAGTTTGAACACGATCTTTTAAATATATAACTCCTTTGATAAAAATAGTATCAACCACTATAGCCCTGCTGGACATTTTGTATAGACGTACCCGGCATCCAACGAGCGAATACAGGATATTTACTAATAGTAAACATCTTATCACATACACTATTAGAGCGGTTTAGTCGCTTGCCGTTAGTCGGTTCGGGGCTTTGGATTTAATAAGGTGCACATTTTCATTGTTTTTTCTATAACACGTGGTCGGCGTTTTTCGAATTTAGCGGCATAACCGTTTCCTAAAAATACTGACCATACTATCATTTGCTGAAATATGTGATTTTTCTTTGGAAATAGAAAGATTATTCTCTGCTATAATAACATTTTCCAGTTCAACTAGTTTAGTTCATTTAGTTCGTTATGGAATTCGAGGATAAAAGGAAAATGCAGATTAACAGGAGACTGTTGTACATATTTCTGTTGTTATTTATTACAATACCAGTTGTTGTAGGGGTTTTGGTGTGGCATTTTACGAAAGACCATTATGAAAAATCTCAATCGTCAACCGATAGTATTGTTGGTGGTGAAGAAACGACACTTATGACAACTACTCATGGATACTACCCAGACCAACCATGGAGAAATTTACGTCTTCCGCGTACTATAGTTCCAGTTCATTACGACATCACTCTTTATCCTGATTTTTATGAAGATAATGGTTGGTTTTATGGAAATGAAACAATTACAATACGTATTGACGAACCTACAAAATATATTCTTGTTCATTATAAATATATGAATATTACACGGACAGTACTTACTAACAATAGAAATAGGAATGTGATTGATATAGCACAAACTTTTTCTAATGAAGAAAATCAATTTTGGGTAGTTGAGACAGAAGAGTCATTAGCAGCAGGGACCACAGTGGATCTGTTTTTGCAGTTCGATGGATCACTTACAAATGCAATTGTGGGCTTTTATAAAAGTACCTATGTCAACTCGCAAACAAATGAAACCAGGTAAGCAATTAAATATAAGATACAATTCATAGTCAAGACACGATTGCGCGTGACATAACTGTCATTGTAGGGGAAATATGCTATTTAGAGCATTCAAAATGAACCAGTGTAGTTGAGATGACACTTTCATTGCACCTATGTAAACATATTGCATTAGATTAAATTTTACCAGGCGTAAAACTAATATGTCGTACAATGACACCTCAATAATGTAATCACCTTTGGTTGGTTCTTCAACGGTAACGATGCTACACTGGGAGCTTAAAACAGTTTTCCAACATATAAAATTTCAGATCGTTAATTTAAAGTAGGATAGGACAAATCATTAAAACTGAGTTATATTCCCATATGAATATTTGCAGCATATGTTAAAAACCTTATGGTATTGGGTATCGAAAAATAAAGGGTACGAGATTTCTCCTAAATGTTACTTTTTTTACGTCCCTCTTTTGCTCAAATAATGTTTCCTGGGGTATTTTTTTTCATTTTCGATCTGTTATAATTACAATAATGTGCAATGGAAAGAAAGGCCCCCAACGTGGATAAAAATCCGTATAATACCTATCGACGAGGTGAGAATAGTAGCATCGTTAAATATTTGACACAATCAATTTTCACGCCGTGGTGTGAATAACAGAAAAATGAATTAAAAATATAATTGACCTGGCGCATTTGGGCCACCATAGGCATCTTCCTATCAAAATCAATTGGGAAAAAATGATATTGAATCTTGTAAGATGCTCGATGTCTGGAAGCAGTACAAGAATAATTTATCGGCACAGCAACCTTCTTTTAACATTACGCCCACTCGACCCACTTAAGACTTTTAATTGCCTTTACCTTATTACCCATATTTCTTTTCTTTTTTTATTGTGGAAATTACAGAACGTCACTGAACTCGTTCATCATAAAGTCAAAAAAAGTTATTATTACCGCAAAGAATCTTTTAGGAATTTGACTTTTTATAGCTTATGTGTTTTAGGAATTACATTATTTACTAGACAAAATAAGACATCTATTTGAAGACCAATTTATCATTAGTGTTTAACTTCATGCCACATAAACCCTTACTAAATATAACTAACATACCGATCACCGAGTTCAAAATAACTCGAAATTATTATAAGAAAACTTCATTAGGAATACTTACCATGGTTTAAACCCCCGTCATAAAAGAGGATGAATTGAATAATTGTATGAATTTATTTGCAGCATTATTTGCTCGTATTTTTAGATGAAAATTTTATTAATATTATGCAATTACAACACTTTATTACATTTTGATTAAATTTAAATTCACAATTCGTCGATTTTATACCACGACAATCTTAGCTCAGGTAAAAATATGCCCGTTCGTTCTATATAATGATATACATAATGTATGTCTATTGAGTTTTGGTTACATAAAAAAAGTTTTTTATTTCAGTAGCATCCCATTCAAATTTACCAATGAAAATGAACATTTATTTAGCTCCCTGGAAGTTACGCTAAACATATCTAGACCATGGCTTATGTGTAACACGAGACAAATCCATGATCAGAAGCCTGTGCCTTTTGCATAATAATATATGTGATGAGTAAATAGCTTTAATTCAATATATTTTTTTCACATATTGCACACCACTGGATGTTCCAAATAACTGGCATTTTGTTATAAATGGAATAGAACGATAAATGCAGCGGTCTCATCGTGTATGGCAATAAGCCAGTTTCCAAGACGTATTTAATTCTCTATTATCGCCAAGGGTAGTTAATTTCATTATCGTTCGAACATACTTTCATTAAGTCTTGTAACACAATATGACCACTATAACCTTCGTGGGAAAGAATATAAGATTTTACAATTCGTTGATTATAAACATGGTCTAATTCTTAACATATGTCAATACAAGCCATGAAGTCAGATTTACCCACATGAAGTTGTTAGATAATGTACTAAATAAATTGGTATATGATGCGACTTTTGGATAAGTAAATAAGATTAAAAATTGGATGACCATGTTAATACTGATTTATACAATTTAGTTGATGTATTGCCACGTGAATATAAATAAACACCAAGACAGCAGTTAACAATGTTCTAGAAATAAATAAATCCCTACAGAAGTCAGGGTTTAACAGTGTCCAAATACAACAGAGCATGAGAAGGACGGAGTTTGGCAGTTCTTAAAGTCAACATGGTTTACCTCCAGGCCAAATGTGATGTTTACTTAACTTCTAGTCCTCGATAACCCCCAATCCCCTAAGATTACTCCCATAACACCCGATACCTCTATTCAATGTATTCATGTTTTTCATTAAATATTCCAATCTGCTACTAATAAAATGGTTTCAAAGTGAAACACTGCAATTTAAAGTGGTTCATTTGTACCAAATTCTTTGAGTTCCCTGTATGAGCGCATCGTTATTTATTTAAACTTGACATTTAAATTTTGTCATACGAGACTTTTGATGGGCATGCTCCGACCTCCGCCATTACCATTGATTTGTAAATAGTAAAACGAACAAAACACAACACTTCTGTCGAACCAAAGAAGTTTTTAAACTGGTGATAAAATTATAACACCCGCCACTTGACATATTGTCGGTTTCAAGCATCCGAGGGGATCACGTGGCTAAGTTGGTAAGACGCTGGCTCCCTAGCCTGGAGGTCGAGTGTCCGATCCCTGCATTGGCCGAAAAAGTTCATCTTGTCAGTGATGCAGAACGGAGGGCCCGACAAGGTCCCGTGTACACTTTGCCGTGCAAGTAAAAGACCCCTTGGCAGTTGGAATTCGATATAAGAGTAGGCAGTAGCGCCACTGTCCGGGCAAAATTTCCCTCATAGCACACTGCATGGTGTATGCGCGTCTTCCATTAGCCCCGGTTAGGTGCAGAAGAGTAGGACGTTAAACCCAATTTCATTTCATTTTCAAACATCCGAACTTCAATATTCATATAAGCTGTATGTCCCAAAAAAAGAAGGTATCAATATATCATTTGGTAAGCGTCGATAACTTTTTTAAAACAATGTTTTGTGGAAAAATATATGTGTTTATTTTTGCGTACAGAAATCTTGCAACTTCAAAATTTGAACCAGTTGATGCTAGAAGAGCTTTCCCTTGTTTTGATGAACCTAATATTAAAGCTGAATATACTATTCATCTGATACACAGACCAGAGTATACACCGCTGTCTAATATGCCAGCTAATTCTCCAGTAAGTTATTATACTATAATTCACCACCTTGGTTTCACCATCTTAGCTGGAGCAAACTAAAGTATTTATGTCCCTTTGCAATTACTTAATCGATAAAGCTGCCAACACTGTGCCAAAGTGATAGAATATGGCTTCATTTCTGCCGAAAATCATTATAATATATTAAAGTTTCTTTCACCAATGTATTCATCCAACAGTTAGGTAACACAATTTCATCTAGTCAATTGTAATTATAGAGTTTATATCTTTTCAGTCGATGGAGGTTAGCTGGTCACCAGATGTAGTTAAAACATCTTTTCAGAGATCAGTTAAAATGAGCACGTATCTCGTCTGCTTTATTGTGTGCGATTTTAAGTACTTAGAAGCCACAACATCAACAAATAAAACGGTAACAAAAATAATCATAGTTTCTGTCATTCAAGATTTTTACAGTAATAATAATAACATATGCACGGAATAGATGTTATGTTACAACTATATGTGACCTTCGGGTATGGGGGGTGTGTCTTATTTTCCAATTTGGCAGCCAATTTATATTAAATATATGAAATCAGTATCCGTAAATGACACTTTTACTCGAATGATCAGTTCGGTAGAATCAGTTAATATTTATAGTTCAGCTATCTATCTATGTTTTCGAATAGTTATCGTACCTATTTCTCATGCCATGCGAGGGACGACCGTCGCAAAACGTTACCACAGTTTTTTGTAGCCATTCAAAGGTGTTTGGTTTATCCTATGACGAAGAAAGGCTTATACAAAGGTTTTTTTTCTTATCCGCAGAATCTCGTATAATTTAATATTTTTAATCATGTATGTTTTTTATTCCTTCATAAGCAAACACGCGGCGTATAAGTAAATAAATCCGACTTTGAACGAGACGACATCAAGATAAACATTTAGGAAAGTGGATGGTATGTAGGGGCGTGAAGTGTTTGTATTGATCACTTGTACACTCTTCATATTTTAACATCACTTCGCTGAATCATGTAAAATCCGTATTACAAACAAGCACAAACAAGTTATTGTTTCAATAGAATCTACAGAGACCGGTCGGTAATAAAACCGATAATACTAAATACTTTAACTAAAATCAAAGCTGACTCCTTGGTCTGCACATTTATACAATTAACTAGAAATTACCCAAAAAATAAAAAGTTAAAGACTACAAACTAAGGCAAATTGACATGTCATAATGCAAGATAACAAAGCATGTGGTTGGCCCGCTAATGGAAAGTTGGAAACTGATCATGCCCCTTCACCGCTTGCATTATACTTTCCGAAATATAATTGACTAAACACCTATCGAGGATAATGGAATCTAAAACAAGTTAAAACATGAAATCTGTTACCTGAACTTGACATACCCTCTATCCAATCAATACTGGTACCGATCAGATACGAAGAATAACTAGAGATTCAAAAATGGTGACATTTCATTTTAGATATATACACCATGTAATTTACCTTAACGATCGATTATATAAAATGAAATTATCTAACTCATTACTGTGTGATTTTTTGTAATTCTACAATTGAAAATATCGATCATTTTTTCATTCAATGCGAATATGCTCAAATAGTATGGCAGAAACTACATGAAATATTAATCTATAATAATATATATATTAATCTCACCAGTATTTCTAAACACTTAGGTATAATTATACATGAGAATTTAAAAAATGAAAAAGAATTAAATACTGTTACTTAGTTTGTTATCAAAATACTATATCTACTCATGTAAGGTCAAAAAAAGTGTTCCAAATGCCAGAAGTTATACTTCATACATCGAAATGAAAACTAAGATAATATACAACACAGAAGACGGATACAACATCCTGAAGATTAAACAGAATCATTAAAAATATTTATTCATATATATAATGTACATTTCGTTATGTTCTCTATATAGGTAATATTTATTCAATCCTAGTTTTTAGATTATCTACAGATTTATATTTATACTTATATTCATGATTTATATATGCATGTATAATATATATGTATGTTGTTGGTTAATAACTGGTTAAAAAAAAATACGGGTACCGAATCATCCTCTGATATTAATATAAATTTTCGAAAAAGTGAATGCTCCTTTGAAGTTGTAAAATATCCTTCACTAAAACAGGCATTATACCAGAGATGCATCTGCCAATTGCAGGTCTTTCTTTATGCCTAAACTGTTACATAAACTATTGATTAGACATTTATTAACATGCTAACACCATAATCATGTCTCGATGCCATCGGGTAGGTCCAATTTTAAGTAGATTATGACAGCCCAGCCATTTAATGATTTAATCTAAAAATGGAAAAGCAAGGTTAAGCTTCGAACAACCGGTTACGATCAGTGCACACATCGTGTCAAACTCTCAAAAGCTAATATCTTCGCTCAGAATTCAGTTATTTGAATATATTCATTTTACATCATCTTTTTTTAAACATTATAGCAAAAACGACCAACTTTTTTATCCAAATCTTACAAAAAGTATCTTTAAAGGAACAATCCCGATAAGAACAGAGTCTCAAAAATTAAAGTCCGAGTATTTATAAAATTTATAGACCAAAATATAGTGGAATGGTGTATTTACCTTGTCTCAAAATTTCAGCTCAAAATATTGAGTCGTTTGGACGTGAACGTCAACACTGCTTATCCGGACACGTAACCCTTTTAAGATTTCGGGTCAATATTTTCATTGGGTGACCTGATAATCGATTAATGTTTCTTGGGAGGTCTATACAGTGAATGACCCATGCCGTGTACTTGATAACAAAAGGTAAATTTCACCTACGATATTATTTTTATAGAAAAAAGTCTGGTTTTATCCAGATACTGTATAATACAACGGTCTCCATTTCCAGATGATGACTGTCAGGTTTAAGTTATTTACAAGCGTATCACAAATATCGGGTTAGTAGGTGGGCCTAAGGTTATGGATTTTAAAGGATTTTAATACAAAATTAAGCAGTTTTATTCCCCAAAAAGTTATCGGAGTTGGCACTTTAAAGTAACATACTAGATGCTAAATAATGGGAAAGAAATGTTTCAAAATCAAATGTACAGAAAAGGATAAAACACATGCGTTCTGAAATAATAATATAAACTTTTCTCCCTGCGACATACCAAGACTGGCGTATGACAATATTTCTTAAAATAAACATAATATGTTGCATCTGTTTATAATTATTCTCAATTTTTATACGTCCACATTCATAATGTGAACGTATTATGCCGTCGCCCCTGTCTGTGTGTGTGTGTGTATGTGTGTGTGTGTGTGTGTGTGTGTGTGTGTGTCTGTGGTTCGCCTACAGGGCGCAATTCTTCATGGATTTTCTTCAAACTTGGTATACTTATTCCTTATACCCCAAGGAAGATCCCTATTGTTTTTGGGGCATGCCCGACCCCCAGGGGCCGAGCCACGCCCATTTCTAGTATTTGTTTGTTTGTCGTCTACAGGCCACATTTCTTAACTTATAATCTTGAAAGTTTGCATACATATTCTTTGTACCCTAAGGAACATCCCTATCGTTTGGGGTGTATGCCCCACCCCCAGGGGCAGAGCCACACCCATTTTTTTTTTCGTGTGTCTCTGTGTTGCCTACAGGGCGCAATTCTTACTGGATTTTCTTCAAACTTGGTATACGTATTCCTTATACCCTAAGGAAGATCTCTATTGTTTTTTGTGCATGCCCGACCCCCAGGGACAGAGCCACGCCCATTTCTAGTATGTATTTGTTTGTCGTCTACAGGCCACATTTCTTAACTTATAATTTTGAAACTTAGCATACACATTCTTTGTACCCTAAGGAACATCCCTATCATTTGGGATGCATGCCCAACCCCCTGGGGCAGAGCCACACCCATTTTCTTATCGTGTGTCTTTGTGTCGCCTACAGGCCGCAATTCTTATTGGATTTTCTTTAAAACTTTGTATACTTACTCTTTATACTCTAAGGATGATCCCTATTGTTTGGGGTGTATGCCCCATCCCCAGGGGCAGAGCCAGGCCCATTTTCTTTTCATGAGTCTTTGTGTCGCCTACAGGGCGCAATTCTTACTGGATTTTCTTCAAACTTGGTATACGTATTCCTTATACCCTAAGGAAGATCTATATTGTTTTTGGTGCATGCCCGACCCCCAGGGACAGAGCCACGCCCATTTCTAGTATGTATTTGTTTGTCGTCTACAGGCCACATTTCTTAACTTATAATTTTGAAACTTAGCATACACATTCTTTGTACCCTAAGGAACATCCCTATCATTTGGGATGCATGCCCAGCCCCCTGGGGCAGAGCCACACCCATTTTCTTATCGTGTGTCTTTGTGTCGCCTACAGGCCGCAATTCTTATTGTATTTTTCTTAAAACTTTGTATACTTACTCTTTATACTCTAAGGATGATCCCTATTGTTTGGGGTGCATGCCCAACCCCCAGGGGCAGAGCCACGCCCATTTTCTTTTTGTGTGTCTCTGTATCGTCTAGAAGCCGCAATTCTAACTGGATTTTCTTAAAATCAGCGTGGTACTTGGTTTATGTATTCCTTATAGCCTGAGGGCGTCCACTATTGATTTTGATGAATGTCCCGACCCCCAGGGGCAGAGCCACGCCCACTTTTTGCCTTTAGTGTTAGGAAGGCACAATTCTGAATGGATTATCTTGGTATAGTTATTCCTTATACCTAAGGACGACAACTATTAATGTTGGTGCACGACCCTCAACGCTAAAAAAACCAAACGCCTAGCCTTCTTGACAAAGTACCATATCAACCAAAGCAGGAATGTGGACGTATATTGTAGCGTTAGCGTTATGTTTTTAATTGTAACCAGTATATCTGATGTTTCTGAAATTTCAACAAGGTTATCACATTCATATTTTTGGAGTTTGGGCGTTATTCCGAAGGCATCAAGACCGGTTAACGTATTATCGTTTCCTAATTTCTTGTACTCGGTCGATAGTTTGGGGAGGGAGGGGTGTTTGTTTTTGTTTTTTGGTGACGTTGTGTTTAATAAATTCATTATTAGTACCCTGCTATTAGTTTTTAAACACGTGTTGTGTTTTTAACCCCATCGATTACTTTCTATATGTGGTCTTTGTATTTATGGATTGAATAGATTTAACTCATTGATGGATTGAATAGACCCAATCCAATGATGGATTGAATGGATCTAACCAATTTTTAGGTTAAATAGATCTAAATCTAAATCTTTTTCTCTAGTATACTAACATTTAGATTTCAAGTAAATGCATATCCAACATTAACGGGATACAGTGTTTTGGAAATGCTACTTTTTCGGGTTGCCATGCATTAAAGGTAATATAAATTTAGGGACTGTAAATCGGATCCACTTTCAGTGTGTTCGCTGGTTTATCTGTGGGATTTATATGGCTGTTTTGTTCAGTGGAGTTTTTCTGCGCATACTATTAGATCTGTTATAGATGTATTAAATAGATACTTCAAAATACAATAAGATAAAGTTGGTTATTTTTGATGGCAACAATGGTTTATTCCTTTTTAGTTGAGAGTTTATGCCACACCAGATAAGATAACCCAGGCACAATACGCTTTAGATGTAGGTAAACATACCATGGAGTATTATGAGCAGATATTTGAACTTGCTTATCCGTTGCCCAAACAAGGTAAAGTTCATAATAACCCCTAAAATTTTATACCTGTTATAAGTATAAGGTCCTGTGTTTACATATATGATCGACGACATTGTACTTTATTTATGTGGGTTTAAAGTATAAATTCGTGCTTGTGTTTAAATTGGGTCCAGGGTTACAATAACTTGAAATTTTAATCTTGTAAGAACGTATTCAGGCACATGTTTTACCTAAGTCGATCTCTACTAGAGAATCGGGTCAAGTTTATTTCACATAAAAGTTTACAATTGCAATATTATGCAGTAGACATCAGTAATATTTACAGCAGTAGTATTTTCTTGGTCTCACCGGATACACAATGACAAGTAGAAATAAATAGTTTATTAATGTCAAAGATGCTTTATTACAAATATTTGCAGGAATATTTACAAGTGGGAAAATGTAACACCTTATAGAAGACTCACGAGTCCAAGCAACTTTATTAATTTAACTTACTAGCGATTGTATTAATAAAACCCAAACATCTAATATGCAACGCTCTACCCCCACCCCCTCGCCCTGCTATAGTAATATCATCTACCTGTCGTTTCTTTTTTCTCGTTATTTAAGATATGATAGCTATCCCTGATTTTGTATCTGGTGCTATGGAACATTGGGGTCTTATTACCTACAGAGAGACCAATCTTTTATACGATGAGAGTAGCGCTTCTTCTACCAATAAACAGAGAGTAGCAACAGTAATCGCCCACGAGATTGCACATCAGGTATTGTGGGGAAAGTAGCCAATGTTGTACATTCTCATAGAATGGCTGTAAAAAAATTAATATTTTTCAAAATGGATTACGTTTGAGGAAACTGTAAATAATATAGTCTTAATTTATTTCGACAGAAACACGTTAATCTGGATTGTTCCATATGAAAAATAAATAATCACATTGATTTTTGTTTTTTACAGTGGTTTGGTAATATAGTTACTATGGATTGGTGGGATGACCTCTGGTTAAATGAGGGTTTTGCTAGTTTTATGGAATATTTTGGTGTTGATACCTATGAGACCGACTGGGACATGGTAGCATTTTTTAGCCTGAGATTATTTTGATTTTCCATTAGACCAATTTTACCCCCATGATCGTAAATTAGTAAATATGTACCTTCCTAGGTTTCTTTTCCCTATTATTACAATTATACCAATCACAATGAATTGACTAAGAAATATTCATGCGATGTAACCCACGCTGATTTATCAGGATAAAACCCTTAACCTTTACTTTCAGACTAGATAAATTATGAAGAAATGTTATTGACATTGAAAAGGTCATTTATACATTAAATGTCATAATATGTTTAAATTATTTAAATGACATAATATTTATATTCATATACTTAACAGTCTTATAACAAAATTTCTATCTTACATAAATGAGCAAAATTAGTAAACCTCTGATCAAAGATGTAGGGTCTAACAGAAGTGAAATTCACCCATTTTAACACTGTCATTACTATGTTACAGATGGGCCAGTTTGCAGTGCTTGATCCACAACCTGTCATGGTATTGGATGCTGGATTAGAGTCCCATCCTATTGTTGTCCCTGTCCAGAAACCAAGTGAAATTAATGAAGTATTTGATGCTATATCATACAACAAGGTAAGGTGAAGTGCTTAATATAGTGATTATTATTGTAGACATTCATAATAAAATTCTGTCGTGGTTCCCCTTGTCAGTGATGCATGACGGAGGGCTTGACAAGGACAGCTGCCTAGTCGTTTGGATGAGACGAAAACCCAGGGTCCCGTGTACATGCTGCATGCACGTAAAAGATCCTTTGACAGTTGTCCCAAAGTCCTGTTTAACCGGGGCGGGTCCCCTAACGCGACGAGGAGATTATTTCATATCTTTTTGAATGGCACGCATACTTAACACACAATTAAACGGCCTGATTATGTAATATGTGATAACATACGAAATCTATTCAATTTCGAATGGCATACAAGTCTAGAAGCCAAGTCCGATCACCGAGTGGAACTTCACAGAGAAAGTTGCGTAATAGCTCAGTCTCCGCCTTCTCCCACTAGATCGATTACCGTGCAACTGTCATCTTGAATTTTTATTTTTTTCCATGAACCGCAGGGACCGCGGGACTCTGGGTGTGGCCCCTCAGGCCCACGCCTAAGCTGGGCTTTGCGCTGTCCAGGCAAAATTTCCCTCATTGCACACTGTATGGCGTTAGCCCGTACTCACTAGGACGTTAAACCCCAGTTCATGTAATTACATAATAAAATGTTGTATAAACTCTTTAATGCATACAACACAAGGTTTTCTTTATACATGCAGGGTTCATCAGTGATACGTATGATGGAGTCAATTATGGGAAAAGATAAATTTTTCAGTGGAGTTGCGGTAAGAAGTGGCTTACTTTTTGTCTCCGTATATATATTCATTGGTGCTTATTTTTGTAGTACAGATGTTAAGAAGATGGTCGAGATGAAACTAACGATTAATTTACTGAAAAGTGGTCTGAGACGTTCCGGAATATTCAGTTATGTGCCACCTCATTTACGAGATTCAATGTCCACTGATATTACGTAATCGGAGGGGGGGGGGCATCATTGGAGGTTGAAACTATTATATACTACTTAATGCTTTTAATGCTTATCTCAAATTTGTATACGCCCACATTTTCATGTGGATGTATATTGTCGTCGCCCCTGTCCGTCCACAATTGTTTGTGAACAGTCTACTGGTCACAATTTTTATCCGATTTCGATGAAACTTAAAATATAGGTTTATCACCCTAAGATCTCGGTTCCTTTCGATATTGGCATGTATCGAACTGTAGCTTCATGGGTTATGGCCCCTGATTGTACGAAAAATCACGTTTTTTTAGCTTGTGAACAGTGTAGAGGTCACAATTTTGAACCGATTTGGATGAAACTTGAAATGCATGTTTATAACCCAAAGATCTTGGTTCCTTTCGATATTTGCGCCAATTGGATCGTAACTTCCTGAATTATGGCCCCTGATTGTCCGAAAAATCGCCCTTTTTAGCTTGTGGTCCCTCTGGAGGTCATGTTTGTTATCCGATTTAAAAAACCGTTTGATTATATCACCGTTCCATGGTTATGAAGGTTGATTTCGAATTTCGTGAAAATCGGACCAAAATTGACGGACAAAATGGCCGCCGTTTGTACGCGAATAGTGTGAAAATATGTTATATCAAGGTTGTGGACCTTATAGAGGTCAAAATTGTTATCGGATTTAACAAACCGTTTGATTATATCACCGCTCCATGGTTATGAAGGTTGAGTTCGAATTTCGTGAAAATAGGACCAAACTTGACGGACAAAATGGCCGCAGTTTGTACGCGAATAGTGTGAAAATATGTTATATCAAGGTTGTGGACCTTATAGAGGTCACAATTTTGAACCAATTTTGATGAAACTTGACATGTATGTTTATAACCCACAGATCTTGGTTCCTTTCGATATTTGCGCCCGTCGGATCGTAACTTCCTGAATTATGGCCCCTGATTGTCCGAAAAATTGCCCTTTTTAGCTTGTGGTCCCTCTGGAGGTCAAAATTGTTATCGGATTTAAAAAAAAAACGTTTGATTATATCACCGTTCCATGGTTATGAAGGTTGAGTTCGAATTTCGTGAAAATCGGACCAAAATTGACGGACAAAATGGCCGCCGTTTGTACGCGAATTGTGTGAAAATATGTTATATCAAGGTTGTGGACCTTATAGAGGTCACAATTTTGAACCAATTTTGTTGTGGACCTTATAGAGGTCACAATTTTGAACCAATTTTGATGAAACTTGACATATATGTTTATAACCCAAAGATCTTGGTTCCTGTTGATATTTGCGCCCATCGGATCGTAACTTCCTGATTTATGGTCCCTGATTGTCCAAAAAATCGCCATTTTTAGCTTGTGGTCCCTCTGGGGGTCAAAATTATTATCCGATTTAAAAAAAACGTTTGACAATATCACCGTTACATGGTAATGAAGAGAGAGTTTGAATTACGTGAAAATCGGACTAGAATTGACGGACAAAATGGCCGCCGTTTGTACACGAATAGTGTGAAAATATGTTATATCAAGGTTGTGGACCCTACAAAGGTCACAATTTTGAATCGATTTTGATGAAACTTGACATGTATGTTTATAACCCAAAGATCTCGGTTCCTTTCGATATTTGCGCCCATCGGGTCATTACTTCCTGAATTATGTCCCCTGATTGTTTGAAAAATCACCCTTTTTAGCTTGTGGTCCCTCTGGAGGTCACCATTATTATCTGATTTAAAAAAAACGTTTGATTATAAAAACCAAACAAATTCTAATGATTTTCTGATAATTCCTTAATATGTGACAACTCTTGTTGACTGCCCGGACGATCTGGCTGCTGTGTGGGCGTATGTTTCGTTGCCTGGCAACCTATTTTTGACTTAATTTTTGAATTAGAATGATACTTATTTGTATTATCATTATAGAAATATCTCAAGAAATACGAATGGGGTAACGCGAAAACAGATGATTTATGGCAGGCGCTGAGTGAGGTAGGCTTATCTTACTTATTGTTATAACTTATATATATCTTACAGTACTAACAGGATCTTTCATATTATGTAAACAAAAATATGTTGTCCATAGCACTTGATATAGTATATAGTCTTGTTTTGTATGGTTTTAAGGACAATATGAACGCAGTATATTTTCATTGTCTCATATATTATATCCAACAGGCCACGTTGTGCAGACACTAGACAACTATTTCTAATTCCACGATACTAACCTTATTAGTATTACTAAATTAAGCTGAGACCAAAACCCAAACTATATGCGATATAGGTCCATGGAATATTAATATAGACATTAGGGATATTTAGCTGCTGTGAAATTGCGTTATATCACAGATATAGCTCCCGTGGTTTGTTGAAGGGAAATTGCAAGTTTCGACACATGATTAACCAGATTAGAACTTGCCAGCCAATCATAAGCGCTTGATTCATCGTGTAAACTTCCAAAAGTTACTTAATTAGTCAAGTTTTTTTATCTTTGGTTAGCATCTACTCAATTCAAAAGAAGTGCGAGCGGGCGTTGTCATATGCATATTTGATGTACTGACAGAAAAGGAAACAGCATAAAAATACATGCGATTGTACTTGTGATTTAGTTCGAACACTAAACTATTTATACAATAACAAAATTAAGATATATTTGGGATTTTAAAAAAATGAAATTGGGTTTAACGTCCTTATACTGGTCAGCGCTGATTGGGCTAATGAAGACGGGCTTACCTGATACAATGTGCTATGAAGGCAATTTTGCCCGGACAGAGGCGCTGTGGTCTACTCTTATTTCGAATCCATCTGTCAAGGGTTCTTTTACGTGCATACACAATTGTACGCTGGACCTCGATTTACGTCCAATCCGAAGGACTATAACTATCCTTTGCCAGGCTCTTCGTCATCCACCACTGAAAAGTGAGGAAGCCACAGTGTACCCAAATGCATACATAATGACCCCTAATTCAAAATCTGCATTTTAATGTTGAAAGTCACGTTTACCAATTTACCAAGTGGCTTGTACATAATGTACTACATCATTTCAAACACGTGTTTTAACTCCGTGGGTGTGGTTGGTATTTTAAAAGCGATCTGAAGTTGACGTATGAGACCAATGATGAGATGTTAAATTGTAAACCAAATGTTAAGACATCAAAGATTTGTCGATTAAAATGAAATGTCGACTATGAGCAAATGTTTTAAAGGTAGTTTGTCCCCATGTAGCGGCGACACAGAAGCTCCTGTCATTTCAGAAATAAAGTCAACCATAGGACAAGAAGTTGCTATCATTTTCAAAATTTTCAAATCATTAATTTTATTCTCTTTGATTACCAAATCCGTTTACACTGAATATGATTCCATTTGAACGACGCACAGAATCAATCTGCATTAATTAGCTAATATACACAAATATCGGTTTTTAATCAAAGGTAGTCCAAGAGATGTCTACTTACTCACAAATTTCGGTGCTTGATAAGGAAAAGGGATTATTTCCCCTTTTAAATACACCTGTACACCTTATGTTTATTTCTTCTTTTTGAATCGTCGAGCAGCAAGTCACAACCATAGCTTCAATCAGATTTGATTTACATTTGCCCTAGGCATGTTTATTTGACACAAAGCCTGGTTATGGACGAATTTATACAATAGTATACACAAATTAGTGGACTTCACTTTTAGATTACTCCGATATTAGTGGGTTTGTGCTCCAAAGGCGAATTTTTAACTTATTTCCTGAAACATATTTCTCATCATTCATAAACACGCCAGCGTTCTTTTCATATTTTATAAGAGTTGGTATACATTGATGATAACGGTATTTTCAACACACGCGTATAATTACTGGAAAGGCTATTTAGTTCAACCGTGCATAGACCGCTAAGTTATTACCACGATATGATCTTGCCTTATTATGCTGTTAAGAATTTAAACCATGATCAGGCTATGTCACCGAATTGGTGTCGCGAAAAAAATGAAACGGGGTATAAAGTCCTACTCTTCTGCCAAAGAAAACCGGCACAAAGGCACCATAATATAATATAATAATATAACTGACAGCTTGTATATGGGGTTTCGATTGCTCGTCCCAAGTAACGACGACTAGACGCTGTTCTCTACCCGCACCAAAGACGAGAGCCAGGGATGGGGTGGTCTGGGTGAATTCTGGTGAACTTTTTCGATCACTGATTGAGCCATCTCACCCCATCAGAAATTAATACCCGTTTATATTATAACATTCTGTACCCGGACTGACAAATATGGTATCTCCCTCCGTTGATACTTCGCGAGTCATTTTCAAAATATTATCAAACATTGGATGGTTAGATTAATTAGTGTAAAATATTAAAGTTAAGACCCATTGCAGATTTCGCCATGGGTCGCGTTGACGAGATTGCAGGTTAGGGTAAGCCCTAACCCTATTTACACCATGCCATATACCAAGAAGATAGTATCCGATGTTTGCTTACGAATCCCCGTTCTCAAAAAAGCTGTACATTTCCGTTTTAATAGGTTGAAGGAGCCCCCAATGTGAAACATATTATGGATACGTGGACACGTCAGATGGGCTTCCCCTACATTAATGTGACGTTTAATACTGAAACAAGTGGTGCAGGGAGATCAACAGTATCTGCTTCACAGAGACGTTTCCTAAGCGACGCAAACACAACCTTTGATGCATCTGAATCCGAATTTGGGTGAGTTCTTCCATAGTAGTATTGGATGACAGTTTAAATTGAAATGTGACTAAATTAATTTTTATAACTTAAACTTCTGTAATTTTAAACTTCGTGCAAAAGATGTTCTCATGGCAACATTGAAATAATATAGTCAAAGCACTAAATTTAAAACTAGCCAAATAAAAAATGCTTAAACTATTATTAAGAGGGTACGTAATTAAGCGTGAGAAAACCACATAAAATCTAAGCTTTGTATTTTTCAATAGGTATAAATGGTACGTGTCACTTGATTACATAACATCTGATGGCACAAATGGTAGTCAAGCTTTAGATTTAACCGATCGTAAGTATTTGGACACTTCAATTTGAAAGCAAAGCCAGACATGAAATGCCTCGATTTAGTTCATTTAATATTCTTTTTATGCCTTTATCGCGATTTCTTACAGAGACCTTCACTATTGATATGGATATCAAAGATCAAACAAAATGGATAAAGTTTAATGCTGGTCAAACGGGGTTTTACAGAGTTACCTACCCTGATGATTTATGGATTAGATTTGCAACGGTATTAACTTATGGTGTTACAGGGGTAAGAGTTTCACAAATTCTCTAAATTAGAACTCAATCTATCAATTATAACGTATTGGTTTAGTATTTTAATTGTCTAAAAATCACCCCAACACATGAAGGACAAATAATAGTCACAAGGCCATATTTTATTCTTGATTAAAGATGTGTATTCTTTAATTACAGTTATTACCAATCAGTGCTGTGGACAGATCAGGTTTATTAGATGATGCATTCAGTTTAGCAGCTGGGGGATATCTTAACTATGACATAATGCTGAGTATGACTTTATACTTGGATAAAGAAGACAGTTACATTCCTTGGGATTCAGCTGCTACTGGAATCAACTATATTAGTCATATGCTAGAATATGGTTCAGATTTTGGGTCATGGAGGGTATGATATAAATGTTTTATCCAAACTTAGTACCAATTATAATAAGGAGGACTGCTATGCTCATTTGATACCGCTTAATCAATGATCTCAACCCTGCAAAGGAAAGTGTAAGCTATATCAAGAAAGCAGTAACAGTCCGATACATTTTAACAGAAGGTCTTTATCGATATTGCAGCACAACATATTAAACGACGTTCTTTATTTCGTTATTTTTAACGTGTATTTTTAAAATGATTTTGAACTCCAGAAATGATATGTTTAAATTGAATTTTATATACTTTGTTGAATAAATGTCAATACACTTGCGTGATCGAAATGAAATGGAGTTTAACGTCCTACTGTTCTGCTCCTAACCTGGGCTAATGAAGACAGGCATACACCATGTAGTGTGCTAAGAGGAAAATTTGGCCCGGGCAGCGGCGCTGCGGCCCACTCTAATATCGAATTCCAAGTGTCCATGTCAGGGCACCCATCCTGTATCACTGACAAGGGAAAACCACGCTGCAAAATCTGGATGAACTTCATCGGCCAATGCAAGGATCCAGGTTAGCGAGCCAGAGTCTTACCCACTTAGCCACGTCATCCCCCTTGCGTGATCATGAAGGTATGCTGTATGTCGTACTGAATTGGTTACTATAATGATTTAAAGACTTTTAATTTCGACGGTGTAATTGTTAATTAGTCAAAAACTGTGTATAAAAATCAGTATTTTCCCCTCCTGTCAGATTTAGCAAGCGTTCTATTTTTTTTAAAGGATATACCATCATCCTTTAACAACGACTTAGTGTGAGTTGTAATATTTTTTTCAGTTTTGAATTTGACCTGTCTCATTAGTAATAAGTGATTATTGCAGAATAGTCATCATAGCAACCATTTTAAGACCAGCACTGAAATGAAATGGTCTTATTATCTTTCAATACACTAACGTATTCTGTTTTTGTGTCTGGCTCTGATGTGTGTTTTAATATGCCAATGGTAAAATTTCATTGTGGATGACACGCAATCAAGATTTCCTGGAATAAGTGTGGCATTTTGTGCCACTTTGAAGACATTCTAGATCCCAGGAAATATTGATTGGCAGTGAGTCGGCCCAGGAAAATTAGAAGATTGTTATGCTCATTTGAAGCCACTTTTCAATTGGTAAATAATCCACGAAATTTCCGATTCGTGCATGTGGATGTAAATATTGTGATTTAGTTTTGAATTTGGAACATATTTATACTTAGAGTAAAAATTTTTTAATTCATCACAACAAATATTCCAGTTCGTTCTCGTAATAATACATGTTTTTGTTCTTTTAGAGCTATGTACTTTCCAGAGTAAAACCAGCACTGAATCGTGTAGGTTATACGGACACAGGTTCTCATTTACAGAAGTAAGCAACACTATTTAAAATAAAAGTCTAGTCATCTTTTTATAGGAATATATTGTTTCAGTTTTCCAAGCCATTTTAAATTATTGATTGAATTATTTTACCTTGTATGTACAGAACATCACACAATACAAATACTGTATGTAACAGATCAAACGAGGGTAATAAACGACACAGATTCTACAAATTGAAAGGTTAAATCGAATAAATAGTTAAACCGAATAAATGTCTGATACATTTGTTTTTACAAACAATATCTTATTCCGCTTTACATTTTATGTGCGAATATTACAGATCTGTTAAATTATTATTTTTTTTATTTATAAACAATATCTTTTTCGTTTGAAATCAGATTTAGGAATATTAAAATCCTATTAGATTAATGTACTGGTCAATGTTTTAACTGATACCATATGTACTAGTAGTGGCCACGACTAACCTCTTAAATACCATATCCTCTTTCTTTCACACAGGAGACTCAGGGTTCAGCTAATAGATTTAGCTTGTTATCATGGTGATGAAGATTGTCTAAACTTCGCAGCTTCCCAATTTAGGAACTGGCTAGACAACGACATTGTGTAAGTTAATGTGTGTCTTGTTTAGAATTGTGATATTAAAATGAGATATTGGCGGAAAAAATATGAAACCCAGGGTGAGCACTGAATAAACCTGTATGTATTATAATTTATTATATTCATTATAGTTTTGAGTGGTACATATATTTAAGGCGGTGAACGTTATATAATTATACAACATGGATGTTTCCTACATATATAGATACTATTACTGTACCCAAACAAACCTGTGAAATTCCCCGTTAAAATGTAAAGATTTTAATCTTTTTTGCGACAGAAGGGGCAATTTTAATCAAATCTTCAAGGTAACAGCTAAAAGTTATCAGGCATGAGTTCACAAAGTTAACAATTTACTCAACTTTCAATCCTGTTTATGAACAATAAATTTGATCCAGAAACTAAAAATAGTTTTTTATTGATGTATTTGATACATTAAAACAGCAAAAGTTTTATGAAGGGCTATATTTTAGTTAAAATAAGTCCAACAATTTTGAGTATTATTTTTAACTTACGTCTGAGAAAGTTTTGTGAACTTGGGGCCTTACTCAGAACTGTAAAGTAAGAAAGAACAAATTAAGTTTCTGAGATATTGGTATTTTTTTTATTATTTTAGGGTAAATCCTAATATGAGATCAACTGTGTATAAATATGGAATGTCAAGAATTGGTACATCAACAGACTGGGAGCTCATCTGGCAGAAATACAAAACAGAAACTGTTCCTCAAGAACGGGTTAAATTATTATATTCCTTGTCTCAAACTAAAACAATATGGCTGCTTAACAGGTAGGTATTCAGACATCTTTGTTTAAACGTTGTTTCGTTTTTCTCCCCTTATCTTTTTTTCCATTGAAGTGATAGATATTAGCATTTAATATATTTTCGAGAGCTATTGTTTGGTCCGTATATAAGAAGTTCAAAATAGTTGATATATGGTATCTGTATTCTGTTACATATTGTCTAAGAACATGTTTGTTGTTTTATTTATCAAGATATTTAGATTATGCCAATGATCCGGAAAAAGTAAGATCACAAGATTTCTTCACAGTTATAATCTACATAGCACGAAATCCTGCTGGTAATAATTTAGCCTGGAATTGGGTTCGTGAAAACTGGCCAAATCTCGTAGACAGGTATGTAAATCACAACAATGCCAATCAAGGAATTATTCTACAGTTTTAAAGGGAAAGTACCGTTTTGATTTTGGCAATCGTTTCGCGAGACGGAAACTTGGTCGTATTATAAATTGAATGGATATGATATTGTGTTCGTTACATGATAAATAGGCTATAGTCATTCATGTATACATGTACATTTGGTTCAGAAAATAAAATTCGCATGGCCTTAGCTCACCCTGAGTATGCAGTTTGGTAGTCAACAAAGATTATATTGTATATTGAAAAGTGATGGAATAGTAATAAATGCAGTTTTGAAAGTAAAAATAAAGAATCAAACTTATCTGCTTTATAGCAAACGGTTGACCATAGTATGCCTCTATTGCACGAAAGGATTCGTTACAATACATCCCATGCAATGATGTTTGCTATTACAAGTAAATAATGGATTAAAATAATACTAGCGTCACATCTACCGCAATTAGTTTCCCCCAAGAGGTAGTTTTAAATAAAAATAATGCGTACAACTCATCTGGTAAAACCAACTCACCACAGACTAAAATCTTGTGGATTGCAGTTTCATAACGAAATATCTTGCAGTGATACTAGTAAGATGACATTGGAAACTCCCTCGAACTTTATTATGCCTACTTCAAAATAATTAGTCTTAGCTCGTATTACAAATGAATCATGGTGACTAATCTTGCTTTATTTCAACATTGTAAATCTTGTCAGGTTGGGTGAATATGGCATATTATGTAAGAAAATCATTAAAATTTTACAAAAGGAAGGGAAAGGGTTAATTATTTTAGATATCGATTATTAACTGTTATTAACTTATTGATGCTCTTTACTAGAAAACACGTTTTCTATTATTTGGTAGTTATGGTATAAATATTTCTAGTTGTGTCCACACTTTAGACATTAATAATAGAGACATCAAATATATATATTGGTTAGGTCGTCCAATAAGGGTGCATATACACATATTACACTGACAACACTTATATTTATTTTCCAGATTCACCTTATATTCTCGACAGCTTGGTCGTCTAGTGCCTTCAATAATATCTGGTTTTAATTCTGAATTCCGTCTCCAAGAGGTAGGTATATTCTCTTTCTCATTTTTTTGAAACAAAACAGTTTATCAAGACTGAATCTAGCGATGGTCAATGAACAGGGCTGTATCGTTAGCTTGTGTCCACTTCGGATGAGTTACAACTTTCAGGGAAAATCACCAGCACCTTTGGAAGCGAAGACCCAATTGTGTGGTCCGCGTGACTCTCCAGCGCGTGAACTGATCCCCAACGCGACGAGAATGACGTTTAGAGGGAATTTTAACTTTCTTATGTCTGCTCTACATAAACTAGTATAGATAGGTCCAATTCTCGTGTTTCATATCTGAATTAAAGTTACATTATGGGAGATTTTTATAAGGAGTTAGCCCTTCTTGCTATAACAGTTCAAAAATAGATGATGAAACAAGAATATATTGAAAATTTCATTCAAATTACTTTATTCTGAACAAAGTTATTACCACTATAATTTTTACTAGAAATGGCATCGACACCCTTTTTCGATTATGACTGATCGTTGATTGACAAGCGTTAACTCCACCTACATAGTCTCGATTATCAAGCAATGTTTACAATGACTGTGGTACTGTTAGCGTATTCGGTTTGAGACGGGACTGCAATTCAATTCGTATTACATTTATTATTTACTACAAATTAGAATTAAGACTTATAATACATAGATAAGAAGTTTGAAAGGAATGGACCAAATCAACGACCGAACGAGGCAGTAGGCCTATTGTAAATAAATTATAATAAATAGCTGACTTCTTGCGTTGCCTGCGTGTACTCTTTGTACTCCAGGCAGGCCTTAGTGACTCCCTAAGCAGACGAGTAGAAAACAGTGATCCGATGGGCTTGCAATTCAACTGCAGGGTGATGTTAGCTGCGATGTATATCAATTTCCATAATTTTACTGAAACGCAAGTGACAGAAGCACGTATAATAACGACAGTGTTTATTATAGGAAGGCAGCGTGAGGAGCTGCTAATTTCCGGAAGTATTATGACGTCAACGTCACGAAGAATCTCCGCCCACGACGCCATTGCGATTAAATCAATCAACGAAATCCTGTTTAAATCCGAGCCCAATCCAAGCCATCCGTGGGTCTACAGGGTTGATTTTTGGCTTAATGTTTAAATAAAGATCTAATTTATAATTTTTATGACATCTGAGACCCAAAGGAAGACCGACAAAAGTCAATTTTTGCTCTCCAATAATGTATCTTTAATACAATTATTCACATTCTAATTCAAGAAAAAATTCTTGGATCATTTCTTTCCTTAACTGCTATTTTTCAGGTTAAGAGTTTCTTTAATAAATATCCGGACGCTGGTTCTGGTTCAAGAGCAAGAAGGCAAGCTCTGGAAAAAATAGTTGTAAATGTTAACTGGATGACGAAATATAGCTCCGTTATTATTGAATGGCTAAAATTGAATAATATGTAGCTTTAGACACATTGAAAAATCTTTTCACAGGCGAATGGCAGAAGCTTAGCGTGTACCTTTGAGAAACTGTATTATCTATAATTATGTGTGTGAAGTAATGAATATAAAATATAGAATATTACAAATGTATATTACGATTTATCAGGGAGGTTATGTTTTATCATTTATACATATTGCGGAATACTTATAAAGTTGTCAGGTGTTCCATTGGATACATGTATATATTTTATGAATTTAGCTTTGATGTTAAGAGTTTGAAATACATGCAAAACTTCATAAAAACGCTTTTGTTTCTATTTTCATTGTATTTACCATTTTCTTATGGATACTAGTTTATATGTATATATCATCATTGCACGAAATTTAGTGTGAAATAAAAAAAAAGCACTGTGTGAGATTTACAAAATAAGGCATTTATTGGTAATAAAACGGATAAAGCTTGAATTAGTTTTCTTATATCATCAGTAATACTATTCCTTAAATATACATATCCGCGTACAAACTGGTGATATATTTTTGGACTAAAACGATATTCAAACGAATTAATCTATCGTATTGTGCATCAAATTCTTCTCCAAGCATTGTGGGGGTGGGATGGCCTAGTGGACTAGAGTGCTGCGCTTCGACCTCTAGCTGGCCGGTCACCTCTAGCTGGCCGGTCACCTCTGGCTTGCGGATGTTGTTTCGAGCCCTGGTGTGAACGTATGTGGCATGGAGATAGGGGCGCCTCCTCAACCTTGTGGGTTTCCTCCAGGCACTCCGGTTTTCCCCCACTGCTAAAGACCCCTACGCGCAAGCGAATTATTGAAATAAAATTAAACCATATGTTAGTCCCGAAATGACCTAGTTTGTGTTGAGTGGACGTTAAACGACATTTCTCTCTCTCTCTCTCTCTCTCTCCAAGCATTGTATTCGCGAGAAAATAGCTTAAGCTATAAATAAATCTTTGAAAAGAAATTATGACCCACTCTAGTAATGAATATCAACTGATAAGGGGGAGCCACGATTATTCATTGAACCATTGCAGCTCCCCATTAGGGTAGACAATTGTGTTGTGGCTTTATTCCCAAACGACGCCCTTTATATGATATTCATACTTATGCAATGTCAATAATAGGTTATTGAAACAGCCGAGTTTGGCGGAATCATTATGCCACCAGATGGATATTTCAACGAGAGTGTCATTTCCATGGAAATGTTTCATTATGCGTACAAAATGAAATGACTGAATCACTTACCATCAGGTCCTGGGATCGATCAAGGTGCTGCTCGAGAAAGTCTCTCGTTTGTCCATCTTCATCAATCCAGTTGGTACAAAAAAGTTGGATGATCAACCCCAATTCATTTGATTTTTACAAATCATGCCATTGCCCAATATGCCCTACCATTTGAAACATGGCCCAACGCCGTAAAGGGTCAGCAAGCCCCTGATCGCATTTGTCATGTTTTCATTTATGAATTAACTTTATGCCATACAGAGAGAGAGATAAATGGGGTTTAACGTCGACTCGACACAAACGTCGGGATTAACACATGGTTCAACTTTATTTCAATGATCCGCTTGCGCATAAGGGTCTTTAGCAGTGTGTGTGTGTGGGGGGGGGGGGGGGTAGACCGGGGGAACAGTGATAAACCACGAGGTTGTCAGGTATAACCGGGGAATCGAAACCATGTCAATTGACTCAATGCCAGGCTTTATGATACCCTAACCATCCCCCCCGTATGCCACACAGTAGCAACACATACCCCACGACCACCCCCCCCCCCCCCTTCTCTCTCTCTATCTTTACTATCAACATACTTTAGAGCGGGTTGACTTATATTTTCCCCGTTGGTCCAGTTTAAGCGCGTCGTGACGTTAAAGTTTTCAAAAAATTTGTTTCTTGGTGAATGATACTGGACGGATATTTGTTTCTGTACTGTTATTATAACTATTGCATCAAATTAATGCAATTTAAAGGAAGTTAAATAGTATAGAATATAGGTAAGTATACGAACTGGTTTACACTAACATAGTGTTTACTTTTCAGTGATGCACAAAGACAGAAGTAAATTACAAACCATCCGTTGAGTACAACAAATCTACCTGTATAAGATAAGATAAGATAAGATAAGATAAGATTGTATTGTATCATAACATAAATTCATATACATGACATAAGGAACATAAAATAAATAGCAATATTCACATATATTTATAAGAATACGAACAGTACAGGTTCTTGTAAAATTGAAAATATATATCAAAGACATTATTTCAAAATAGAACGCTTTGCTTCGTACTATCTTATCGTGTAGAGGCTTGATTTCAATGCTGAAATGCTTTATATACATAATGACACACACTCACGGAAACTGAAGGGGTGGGGCCAAATATTTAAATGTTTTGGCAAAATTGTAGTTACTGAAAGTAGCAGAAAGTATATTTAGCCAAAGAGGTTGATGGTGTGGACATTCATGCTGTACAATTATACAAAAATCGAGTGTACGTACTTACATAATAGACATAAGTAGATACAATATTGAACAGCTACCATCAGGATCATTTGGGAAGACAAGGTGAGGTGTTGACGATTATGAAATTTGATGCCTCACATAACCAAATAAACTCCATGGGATCGGAAATATATTTGAAAACCGTTGATATTTATTTTAATAATTTGGAATATTTCGACTCCTGGCCTTATAAAACCATGTTTTTCAACCAGAAATCTATTTCAGGTTGTCCTATAGATTAAGATCTATCATCGTTACGTTTAAATTACCTAACCGCCGAGGTAACAATAATAATAAAATAAAACCAAGTACGAACAATCCAAACCATTAGTCAAAATTCGAAATCCTAAAAAAACGGCCGAGGCAAAATAGTGTAATCAGCAAATGAACTGTTCACCGTGTACAAAATACACATTGGTAAAAGCCGTCCGGAGGAGTAAGCTTACCCCGCCTATACGTTTAGTTTGTTACATTACAATATTATCATATTTCAAAAAGGCTGTTTGACTGGAACCGGGGCAACAGAAACATTTCAAAGTTGATCTAACAGTCTTCAAGATATAACAAGTAGCATTAAGGCCTTAAATGCAACTCTAACTCAATCTGTGGTAGAAAGTGTTCTACCCAAAGAAAATTTGAGAAAAAGTTAGCGTCGGTGTAAGAGACGAGAATTAACATTTAAGTTAATGAATGGGCAAATCATTGGTGATCTGTGGCCCTATGCCTCAAGATAAGCATTGAAATTAAGAGTTACTTCCCTTTTAATTCTAACTCTTAACAGCTAAAAGTCTGTCAAAATAAATGGGGTTGAACATCCTACCTGTTTGCACCAACCGAGATAATACGCCATTCGGTATGCCAAGAAGGCAATCTTCATTGACTTCCCATAGACCACTGATTACGTGGTGAAACCGGGGTCGAATCTGGGATCACCAGATTAGTAGTCACCATCAAACTGACTGAAGCAGCGTGGTTCCAACGGAAAATTGTATTTATCGAATTACATTTGTATTTTAAGAATGCAAATCGAAACATTAGATTCCATAGCACAGGTTTTGTCTACAATCGTTAATCTCAATGAGGAAATTAAACGTCTTTACCTCTGTGAAGAGAATTTTAACATCAAAATTTGCCAGACAGTCTGCATTATTCAAACGTCCCTGATGTAAATGAAATGTGCACGTAAAAGAACCCTTGACATTTGGAATTCGTTATATGAGTGGGCAATAGTGCCGTTGTCCGGGCAAAATTTCCCCCATAGCACACTGTGTTGTGCGTGCCCGTCTTAATTAGCCCAGTTCGGAGCAGAACGGTAAGCCATTTCATTTCATTTCTTTTGCGACCAACTAATCAAAGTTGTGACAGTATTTATCGAGTAATTATTTCCAATAAAAGTATGATAATTTTGGTATATATGGAAAGTAGAGACACCCAATCTCACTTTAGAATAATACAGGCGCATAAGACAAATATGACATTCATCCTATCTTCTCGATGTGACGTAAGGAACTCTTTTTATTTGTTGATTTAATGACTAAGGGTTGGGAAAACATTGAACAAATTGAACGACAAAAAAAAAAAAATTAAATAGGCAGAGTATAATTATAATAAATTGATAATTATGATAAATTGACAGCCCCTAATGACAAACACCAGCCATTAATGGACTCTCCCCAAATCAAGTCATGTTATACACACGACTGATGAAAATTGTGGCGGCTGATGTAGGACAAGCATAAAGCCGATTGCTCGAGATACTAATTCGAGCGCTTGAGAAAATTACCACATACTCCCTCTCATAATCATCACCACCACTAAATATGTTCCGTTATATTTACCCCCTTCCAAGTGGGGAGCATATGGCAGGTTATCATACGAATCAATAGTTGTATCTATCGAAGTTTCAGAGTTTAACAAGGGGAGACTGACATTTCCTCGAGAAGCTCAGGTCTCATCCAAGGTTACAGTTTATTTCATAAGTAGGAACTGATCATTGCCTAATCTACCCTGGTACAAGTGGGTTTGTATCCGCTATATCACTGCAGCTTTGGTTGGGTTGTAAAAACAAACATTTTAAATATTTCTTTTTTGCGTGTCCTTAATCGGCCACGGTACCCACCGTATACGTCAGCCACCGCAGAAAACTTCTTGCGCCATGGGATATTTTTTTTCTGATTCAAACGTTTTAAGCGGAGTCCGCAAATTTCATTTCAAACAACAACCGTAGAAATATTTTGCTATCTGACTTGCACAGCGACACCAACTTTTAAGATTATCGCCGGGTATGCGTGCCATTGAATGTTCTAGTTCTTCACTATCCACCGCTGCTTGCCTTGTTGACGAGAAAATCAAAGCATGTGGTTATTGGAAGTGGATGTTACTATTTCCTAAATATTAGTCTCTAATGACCTCGATATTTGGTTGTTTTTTTTTTAGATATTAAGTGGAGGTGTGTGATTATAAACAAGTTAGTTCAATCATGTATATCCACAGGTTAACCTAAGACAGCACACATTTGAAATAAGGATTTTCCAACATAGAACTTACATATTTTTTCTAAAATATATTTGTATGCCGCAAACCTAAAAGCATAGAGATACATTTTAACAATCCATAAAAACAATTATCCAAAGGAAAAAAACAAAACCCAATACAATAAAATCGTCAGCATCGTCAAAATTTATACAATAGAGTCCTGGCGGTTGTTTTAAAAGATTGAAAATACGAATTGTATTTTATGAATATAAAAAGGAATATAATATGTTATGCAAGTTTTGTAATTTTTGTCTAGACGAGTAAGTAACCACACTCTTAAAAACAATAGACGGCTGCAGATTATAATAAAGATTATTCAATTGGCTGTAGATTTAGAAGTTTCATATTTTTTGGAACATCAAATTTCGTTTATACTAGATTAAACTTTTAAATAGTATTTTTTTTTTTTCAAAAATAATTTGGTTTCGTGGGAAAACCGAACGGTTTGTTTTCGATACTATTTCAAAACAAATAATACATGTTATTCATTGTCATTAATTGGTTACTTTGAAATATTTTTTTAAATACCGTTTAACATGTTTCTAACAATGATTAAAATTTTATTAACAGTTTCGCATTGTCGTGGAATTTTGTGTGAAATATTGAAAATTAAAACATGGATAAAAATAACAAAATTGTTTTCTTTAAAGTATGCTTATACATTATCAAAGTAAACAGATGTACCTGTAGTCCGCTTGGTGTAGTTATCTACCCTTGTTTAACAACAAAGTCAGTGAATACGACACAATATATTAAATAGTTCTTCTCTACATACCGAAAAATAAACTCTGTGAATGTGATCGGGTGCTAACTAATGCTATTCAAGTGGAGCTAAGACGATCAGTATACTTACCTACACACAGCTAAAGATGAAAAAATAACATGCCAAAAACCTTATTCTTAAGATCACCAATACTAGATAGAATATCGGATTTCAATTAAAAATTTCTCTCTAAAGCTGTCAGACCCCGTTGACATGTCTGGAGTTTTATTTCCCACACGAAACGAACGACGTTGCCAAAGCAAAGTACGGATTTTCTGGGTGAGCGTGCATGGTAGTACTACGAAAAGGTGCTTATGATAAGATCGGTGTTTGTGGCTCCAATCTATTCACAAATTCTTCTTCATGTACTCAGCTTACAAGATCGTCAACAAAACGAGATGGTATAATTCTTTAGTCGTATTGAAGTGGTCGTGTGGTTAGAAATAGATGAATTAAAAAAGACATCCTCTACTTGGATTATCAACTAAATGTGCAATAGAGACCTCGGGGTTATGAGGGTTGTTCGATTTTTAACAACGTGTGTGGGCTTTATTATATCGACTGCCGCATGCATCCACGAGTCCATCAAGAAGCTCGAAAACACATGATTCAAAAAGAAAGAATCTCATTAAAGAGGGGGTAAATATGTAAATTCGAAATTTATCTGGAAGGATTAAATTAAGCTATCTTTAGATTTTATCTTAATGTAAATATTTGATAATTGAAATTTAATTTGATTTAAAAAATGATAAGATAGAAAGGATCTAAGGTAAATAAAATTAATATTCTTTTGATCGGATCATCCGTGCACATTGAATATTATAATTTTACACAACTAAAACAAACGTCTTGGTTGTGATATCAGTATAGAGAACAGGACAATACAAGAACCTTTGTTTACAAGACAAGTTGACGCTAGGATTATTTTATTTACCTAAAAGTATTGAAAGATACCTCATCCAATTTTCAAAATTTCTTGATAAAGTACGCCCACAAATATGTCTACAAATAAATACATACAAAAAGATCGCTTAAAGATTATATAAGATTTTGCTGTAATCGATAATGAAAAATGAATTTATTGAAAATTTCAGTTAAATAACTTTATTTTCAGGGAGGTTTCTCGATGAAGTACGCCTACAAATATTTCCACAAATTAATGTCAGGTACCTATGATAAGAAACAAAGTTTATCGTCATAACGAAATTTTAAAGTTTGATAATTCACTTGTCATTTGAATAAATATCTAAATATGTGTTAGATAATTATGGACATGGTTATCGCGTGGTTAAGTGGGAAAGACTCCCCCTTGTCAGTGATGCAGAACGAAGGGTCTGACAAGGACAGTTGTCTAGCCGTTCGGATGGGACTAAAAACCGAGGTCTCGTGTACACATTGGCGTGCCACGTAAAAGATCCCTTGGCAGTTGGAATTCGATATAAGAGTAGGTAGCTGCCCGGGTAAAATTCCCTCAAAGCACACTGTATGGCGTATGCCCGTCTTCCATTAGCCCCGGATAGGTGCAGAAGAATAGGACGTTAAACCCCATTTCATTTCATTTCATTTCATTTAATTATCGACATATAAACACGAAAATCTGCCCAACAAATTATGTCGGCTGTTCTAGCAATAGAAGTGGGTATCAAGACTTCATGATGGTCTGAATACATGTACGTTAATTAATGTCTTATTAATAATATAGATAACATATCAGGCTTAAAGAAAGAATTGGAATAGCCAGATTTAGCTCTTACATAATGGATGTTTAACATCAGAATAAAAATTCAAGACAAGGAACGGAAATTAGATGTAAAGAAGATCCTTCAATATTCCTTATATGCATGTTTAAAGGACGCTTTTTCACGGGATCTAAATTCTAAAAAGTTGACAGATGGAAAAGATCAATACGCGTCAAGCAACCAACAAGCGAAAGTTTACGGTAGAATGTTTCCAAAGGTCATCAAATCAATAAATTGACCAATGCATATATCATAGATAACAGCCTTCCGAGGACTTTAAAGTTTGTTGTATGCACATGTATTCGAATTTTGATTACAGGAACATCGATAAGAGAACTACTGTACAAAGAGATTGATACTATAATAATAGTAAACAATTTGCTTATTTAAAGGCTCTGTCGAGATAGTGAAAAAGTTTCAGTTTTCAGTTGTAAAATAAATCCTAAATGAAAACGAGGTACCGAATAAATACGTATAGGTGAACAAGCAGTGTGGCCAAATCACTGCATCGACCCTCAAAATAAACCATGGACAAAAAGCATGGACCCAACCCACCCCAGTAGTCTCAGTCCGTTCTACTCCACTATATACTGGGTTCACCCATGGGCTAATCACGTGTTAGCACCATGAGGGTTTGTCTGTTGAAACAAGATAAGATTTTTTTTTTCGTCAACTTCCTTTGTATTTAAAGGTTATTTTCTATTGGTCGATAAAAATAGCACAGTCCTCAAAAGTAGATAATTTGAATTTGAATACGTGTCTCCCCCATCGACGAACCCAAGTTTTAGTGGAGTGGAACGGAATGGTATCACTGGTATTACGGGGATGGGATCCATGGAAGTGATACTAGTTTGGGGGTAACGTTCAGGTACTAATTCTTAAAATGGGTTGTAAAAAGTTGTTTAGGACAGCCAGATAACGCAGATTTTGCAATCGCATCGGATCCAGTTTAGTCCACAAACATAATAATACGAAATGGATTAAAATTTCCTTCCTTCCACCTGTGCAAATTTGAAGTGAATACATTCTTAATCTCAACTTCCAGTTCTCTGTGGATGTCCATGTCTGGAATTGGGCGCCTAAAATATGTTGTCTTTGTTCTGGAGATTTTTATTAAAACTTCGGGTTCATCTTTCAGAACGATGCTATCCGCAACATCTTTCATATTAACATGAATTGCCATTGTCCTAGGGATCTTATATAAACGTTTATGTGGGTAAATCCACTCAAGTGTACCGTTTGACCCTGAGATAGAGACGTTTTGTCGGTAATTTTGCGGTGCCAAAACTGACAACAAACCTCTTATTAAAACACGAAAATACAAATGGTTTGGGGCCGCTTATCACTCATAATAGCCGTTCAAGTTTTTATCGATCCCTTTTCATATTCTGTACAAGTTGAGCGGGTTAAGTTACAATATGAAGACCAATTAGAGTCCTAAGTATACAAACAGGGTGAGGATTGCACGAAGCCACCTTGTTGAGTGAAAAGAAGTTGTATTCAATCGTTTTGCTCCTTTTTTGACGAAACATAATCTAAATTACAAGAAGAGCTCTCTTATTGGTTAAAATTTGGCCCTGGTTCATACTATCTGGAGTTTACGTGAATAGAAGGCGCTAAAGACAGGTACGGGCTAGGTTGTGATGTGACGAAAACTACATTCAGTGTGGTTTAAACACGATTTACCTCTCAACACCATTAGATCTACACACTAATCCAGTACGTCACATTGTTCCTTTTCATAAAAGCAGGCATTGAATTTCTACCCGACCACTGTTTGGAAAGGGGCACTTTTAAAAGGCGAGATCAGGTTTTTCGGAAGGGTACTCGTGAAGCCACAATGAGTAATTTTGAACCTTATCAGAAAGAAAAACGAAAACATTGAATGTCATTGATTTATATAAACTTAGATATACCGGCGTTTGTGTGTTTTAGTTTTGGCACGGGAGGTCTTTAAGGACATATTCCTTGATATATGCCTTGGTTATTTAAGCACTATGTTTAATTAATAATCCTTCTGGGTCGTGTCCGGTTATATATTGCTCAATATTCATTAAAGTAGGCATTTAAATAGCCAACTGGGATTCTCCCAACGAATAAGGTATGTTGAAATGATAAAAAAAACCCATGTAAACCCAAAATGATAAACGACCCCATTCCCCACAGACATATCAGAAAAATGTTAATTTATCTTGGCGGTTGTTCTGGAGTTATATTTAAAGACCCCTCTTATAATTGAAACAAATAATTAGTAAGATATACAAATGTGCAGTATAGATAACCAATTCCTCTACTACCTACTGACGTCCGACATCATCTATGTTTCTATAATGGAAGTTTCATTGATCTGAAAGTTTACTGTAAGAGATCATATAGGGCAATATTATATTAGAATAAAAATTCTTTTTAGTGATTATCATCATTTACAAATATGAATATTAAATATAGTTTATGTAGGGAATAGAATAGTTTTCCTATTTATACAAATCTTTATGAGAATAGGATCGGGTGATTATAAATCAACAGTTTCTCTATCTAATAGAGAGATAGGATCCGTTAATTAGGGATAAGTGGCCAGTGATTCCAATATACAAACAGAGATAAGACAAAAATATGGCAACCAATTTCTGCGAGTGTTATCTATCTCATGATCAAGTAGTCATTTAAGATTCCAAGCCGTGGACATATAAAAGCTTCTATGTATTTTTCTTATTGAAAGGAAATTATCCCCAGCTTGTTGAGAAATGAAGGGATGTTTGGGTAGAAACAAGGGAGTGAATAAGCTGTTTATTTTGAGTTAATTCCGCCGTTATGGTCATGATCAAACATGTTTTTACAGACTTCTCATCCAGAATTAGCCAAATAATTCGCCGCCATTTCATTTGCCTTTGTCAGCTGTCCGTGTGTCGTTTTCCTGAAAAAATTCCCAGTCGCGGAAATGACTATCAGACTACTTCCGTTTTATAAGGATAACTTTCATGAAAGTCTAATAAACTTGTTTTTTCTTTGGGGTTATAATGTGAATTTTTCATTTTGTTTAATTGATTCAGGGACGGGTACAGGATTTTTTTAAACGGGTGTAGGGGACTCTTGTCTTGCAATCTAAGCATTTTTGGTTTCTTTTACCCTTTCTTACGATATTTACGAGAGAAAAACGACGTGTGTTTGCGCAATGTTGTTGGTAGCGTAAATTTGATTTATCACCCAAGAACACATTCTACAGTAGATATTGCTCGTGTGATTACTTTCTTAATTCACTGAGCGATATCTGAAATATTATAGAATGATACCTATTTATTTATGCGTGTAATAAAAGGTTGCGTGATAAATAAAATCTTCTACTCGTCTCATTTTATATCATAAAAATCAACACTCGTCCGTAAAGTTAAAAATAAATGGACACAGACTCGTTCTTTTAAACATTACCGACTTGTGTTGAAATAATTTGATATCAAACACGACTCGCAGGGGATTCGCTACTTCTTTTATAAATGTGAAATCACCTATCATTCTCGACAGTGAGAAATGTAAGAAAAGAAAGCGACCGGGTGAACCCATCAAATGAATATATTCTGGCCTTTATTTTTTTTTTACAAATGTGCCCTTTTTTACTACTGAAAGTGCCTTTCAAGTAGCACTTTTGCTCGATCTTGAGGCTCTTTTTCTACGATTTCCGAACGTTTAGACGAAAATATCAGCCAAATAGCTCTTGGATTGGCTACAGATACAAGGAAATGACGGATAATTTTCTTGGGGCCCCACTCTCAGCGGCGTGCCCCGTCTCCGCGGTCAGTGCCCTCTTTTTGCGGCGCCCCCGCCCCTTTTCAAAATTCCTAGATCCGCCCCTGCACTGTTAATCCAGAGAGGCATTTCTATTGTAGTAAAGACATAATTTTCAACAACAACAAATCAAATGGGCTCTCTGATACACTATTATTATTCGTAAATACATGTGTTATTGTCGTATGTTTTTCGATTGGTTAAGAAATTGGTGAAATTTGTGAATTCACTAGTCAGGGAAACGTTTATTAATAGTATGGTACTGTGTGATATTTGTTTGGTTAAAGCTGAACTCCGGTTACAAAAATACCGAAATAATTAAATAAAAAAAAGTTAACGCCCCCAGCCGCCATACTTGTTTCCAAGTTGTGAAATAAATATGGCGGACATGGAGGCTTATGACGTGGAAAGGTAAGCCGCTCTCACTTCCTGTGTGTTTGTTGTTAGCGAGCTATACACATCCGGTTTTATTCTTACACTGATTGTTCTATTTTTTCCCAACAGTTTACGAAATTATCGAAGATTGCAAAATGTCTGATCAGGTAAGCCTGTAAATATTTATATGAACTACGTCTTCTACAATATAGCCTAATCTTTACTCTAAACCAAAAGATGCAACAACATGACTTACCGCAATCTGAAATTTTCAACCATAACAAATCCCTACACAAACTATTGTCTTCTCCCATATCCATATCATTACAGCGTAGATGGGCCACGTCTTCTTGTAAATATCTTACACATAATATGTAAATCACCCAAAAAGTTATCGCAGCAAATGTCCAGTGTAATTATAACTAATACTATGCAATAAACAGATAGTTTAGATTAGATTTTCACATGTCAGCATGATGTCACCATCTTCAATTGTATTTGGCGCACGAAAAGGGGCATAACTACATTTTGGGCCGGCTCTCATTGGGGGAGTGTTTGACAGTGCTAAATTTTTTGATGTAATGTTTTTTTTTCTATTTCACCAAAAGTGGAAGAAATTGATATCTATGAATTTTTCACTGACCCTTCAATGCCTTATGATATCGATAGGCCTAAAGATATCAATGATAGCTACCGTAGCTCTACCGTCCGGCCTACTACTGTGGAACATCAGGCACCTCTAAAAGTACAAAATAATTATACAAAAGTAAAACTCAAGCAAAACAAAACATCCAATATTAGGCCCAATTATGTATAACAAAAAAAAAAACGTAACATCAATAAATTTAGCACTGTCAAACACTCCCCCAATGAGAGCCGCCCCAAAATGTAGTTATGCCCCTTTTCGTGCGCCAAATACAATTGAAGATGGTGACATCATGCTGACATGTGAAAATCTAATCTAAACTATCTGTTTATTGCATAGTATTAGTTATAATTACACTGGACATTTGCTGCGATAACTTTTTGGGTGATTTACATGTATGTGTAAGATATTTACAAGAAGACGTGGCCCATCAACGCTGTAATGATATGGATATGGAAGAAGACAATAGTTTGTGTAGGGATTTGTTATGGTTGAAAATTTCAGGTTGCGGTAAGTCATGTTGTTGCATCTTTTGGTTTAGAGTAAAGATTAGGCTATATTGTAGAAGACGTAGTTCATATAAATATTTACAGGCTTACCTGATCAGACATTTTGCAATCTTCGATAATTTCGTAAACTGTTGGGAAAAAATAGAACAATCAGTGTAAGAATAAAACCGGATGTGTATAGCTCGCTAACAACAAACACACAGGAAGTGAGAGCGGCTTACCTTTCCACGTCATAAGCCTCCATGTCCGCCATATTTATTTCACAACTTGGAAACAAGTATGGCGGCTGGGGGAGTTAACTTTTTTTTATTTAATTATTTCGGTATTTTTGTAACCGGAGTTCAGCTTTAACCTGGAATAGTTTGGTTACGTGGTTTAACTTTTACTTTAATGTTAACTTGCAGGGTGCCGCCTTCTGAATATCATTTAAACTCTTTGTTATGAAATCGTGTATGATATGAAACAAAAATATGACTAATTCATCTTTACAGGAGGCTTATTAGCTAATATTTGTAATTGTAAATAAAACAACAATAGTAAAATGTGTGATTAAAGTTGACACGAGAGTTACCTGGAAACACAAGAAACAACTAAACGTGTACACATGGCTTTGTGTGATTTCCGTTGTTAAACAGCCACAAACACGAAACAATACCCAATCCTGACAGATCCACCTGTCACTAGGACCGCTATTTACGTGGTATGTCTCGAACAAGTGGCACAAACCCTACACACTGTAAAAGATACTATATTATTACTTATTGCAGGCTTATTCTTTAAACAAATATTGTATGAAGAGACGGTAAATGAAACAGAAATTTAAGAGGTAAAACAAATAAACTTTGTTACTAAAAGATGTATACATTTGTTTGTGATCGAAGATCAGTAATGTACAAAACCAATCAATGTTTGGCTTTTTTAACGCGGAGACTGTCCAGGGTGTCTAGGAGTTACCGTGAAAACGGGGTGATATCACTTTAGGGAGAGGGGGGGGGGGGGGCGGACGTCAAACAAATCTTTTTCACACAGTCTTAAATGAAGCTGATTCACACAGCCGTAAACTAAATTAAACTAACCTGTCCGTAATATTATGTATAATTTGTAATCAAAACAAGTCGTAAATTGCTAGATTCTATCTTACTAGATTTACAATAATCCATTTAGATTTACAATAATCCATTTAGAAAATTGATAATTTTATTTTTGGCTCGGTGTATTTCGGGACAAATGGTATGTTTTCTTATATTGTGTTGTCTATTATGGCAATTCCAAGTACTTTGCCCAACATTGCCGAATTCGTCAACTGGACGTGTACTTTGAATATTGGTTTAGATTAGTGGTGCTTATTTTTTAGTGCATTATATATAAAGATTATCCCTTGATGGCGATATATCGAGCGACAAATGTTATCTTACTGTTATAAGTAACAAATTACTGAATTTTAAAAATTAAATGTATGCATCTGAGATAAATTATGTGCGTCGCCAAAATCTAATTAACGTACCGTCCTATTTTCACAAGAAATAATATACTAAAATTCACACGAAATTAGATTCCTTAGCGGACTTCATTGGACAGAGGCTTCCTGGAAAGTTACAGTTAATGTTTAACTAACCATGCCTTTTCGAGTGAGTTTACCATTATATAATTTATAAATAGAATAGCTAATGAAGGACAGGATTTTACGAAGCTAAAATAATGAAACGTGCCAAGACTTTACCCAGATGCAAGATTTCAGCAGTGTGTCATTGTAGACGCTTTGGGGAAAATTTACACCTTCTAAATACTGGATTGACTGAACAATTACAGAGTAAAGACGATATGTTGATCAAATCGATAGGACAAACCTGAGTGGAGTCAGCGATAAACTGTCACATCCACATGAATGTTAAGAATGAAGAACGCGTGCAGATCATTATTAAAATCCACGTCAACATAAACCTGGAATGCTGTATATCAATAAATAAATAGAGAACAGTATGAGAACATAAATACACCTGCATTTAAACTCATGTAGTACGTAACTATCGTTGTGACTACTTTGTGCTTTAAATCTAAACAATTACAGGTGTATTATAATATTCAGTTTTCAAAGCATTCCATCGACAAATCTGTCCTACGTCGGGTTCGCACAAGTCAGAATGTAAACTGAAAAGTATAATTTCTTGATTTGCGTTCGTAATTTGGCATAAGAAATTTCGAGTTTTGAGTGAGGTGGGGGGGGGGGGGGTGACGTCTATTAGCCCTAATGAAGAAATCTGCTCAGTTTAATGAAAATACAAACAAAAATTATCTTGTATCTTGATTGGAAAATTCAATAGCCTTCCTCATACACCCCATTAACGAAGAATTTCAAAATTACATTTTGGATTGTTCGTACTTGGTTTTTTTTTATTCATCATAATATACATGAAAACTTAAACAAGAAATTACATTTTCGTGATCTGTCCCAGTGAACTTGAACAAATGCACCAAGTTTGGAAATATTCCTGGGGATCACGTGGTTAAGTGGGTAAGACACAGCTTCGCTAGCCTGGAGGTCGGGTGTTCGATCCCTGCATGTGTGGTTTCTCCTAGTCAATGATACAGGGTGGGGGAAGGCTGGCAAGGACAGCTGTCTAGTTGCTGTTTAGTTGTTCGAATGGGACGATAAACCGAGTTCCTGTGTATACATTGGCGTGTATGTAAAATATCCCTTGACAGTAGGCCGTAGAGTCGTTGCCCGGGCAACACTTCCATCATAGCACACTGTATGGCGTCTTCATTAGCCCATTTTAGGAGCAGAACAGTGGGACGTTAAACCGCATTTCATTTCATTTTGAGAATATTCCACGGCGAGCTCAAACCTGAGCAGGGAGAGAGAGAAATGGAGTTTAACGTCCACTCGACACAAACTAGGTCATTTCGGGACTAACATAATTTGCTTTCGCGTAGGGGACTTTAGCAGTGGGAGGAAACCGGAGTACCCAGAGGAAACCCACGAGATTGAGACGGCGCCCCTGTATCCATGCCACATACGCTCACACCAGGGCTCGAAACCACAGCCGCAAGCCGGAGGTGATCGGCCAGCTAGAGGTCGAAGTGCGGCTCTCTAGACCACTAGGCCATCCCAACCCCCCTTTTGAAACAGACATTGTTTATTTATTTCTTTCTAATAGTGTTTAACGTCATTATGCTTAGTGCAGTGGCAGTGGTCTTCTTTGTGGGGGGAAACCGGAGTAAACCCACTAGGTTGCGAAGGCACCCATATCTTCAAACTACATATTATTATGCGCTCTCACTGGGGATCGAATCCACGGTCAGCTAGTACTCGAAGAGCGACACAATATACCACTAGGCTATCCCAATTGTTCACTATGGCGATGTTTCTATATATTATGAAATAAACTATCGGTGTATATAGTTGAACTTTGATCACAAGAAAATGTGACTGATAACAGATGTCAACTGTTAGTTTCGGATTTTATCGCCACTCAAAAAAACAACCAAACTAATAAAATCCCCCAAATCTCGTCTTCGAAATATTAACATTGTGTTTTGTACGTTGCTCACATAATGAAACTATATTTTCCATAACATCTATCTTGAACATCTGATGACACTCCCGTTGGTACAAGTCGTTCGGGTTGTTGACGGTCTTTCTTGAAATTTGCAGAGATAGTTCTTTTGATCGTCAAGAAGAATCATTTCGAAATTCAGTATTTAAATACTGGAGTTACACCCACCTTAAGTTGCGTTGCCATATGATACACTATAAAAAATTAACGGGTTATCGCCAGCTTCACGTTCAAACTTATGAAATCTCATGACAACGAATTCTCAAAGGAATTTCGTTTACTTCGACGTTTACCTTCCCGACGTTTTTCTTGGTAAGTTTTCTTAGTAAGGAGAAATCTATCGAATTCGGTTATTTTCTACGGCTAATTTACACTCAAACTAGTCTAATCTTGTGAATGCCTTACTCATCAAATTTTAGAACTTTCAGCTTCATAAATTCCGAACGCGAATCAATTCCGAGTTTATGACGGATTGTCTTGAAATTTGCCGAATTGGTTCATTAAGAAGATCCGCATGGAAATACCTTATTCGACTGAGTTACCCCCACTGTATGTTATTTGATCCATTATAAAGGAACACTAATATGAGGGGAGGGGTGTTTTTGTGTTTGTTTTTTTTTGGGGGGGGGGGGCCGCGGAGGGGGGGTATCACAAATTCACATTTACACTTATACAAGAACTAAATCTGCATATTACAGATCTTACTTTTGGCCTCAAATGTTATTATATAAACTATTAATGAGACATTTGTTAACAAACAAGACCATACTCAATTCTCGATGGCATCGGATACCCGAGATTTTTTAGCTATTATGGCAAGAATGGTCAGCTTTTTTTGCAAATCTTACATAATGTATCTACACAACTTTAATAATTGTATTTACTGGTGAGGTTCAAAACGGGCTCGTGGTTTTACGTTACGTGCTAAGATGTGTTTACAGAACCCGAAAATGTTACTGGAGATCTAGCTTAGTAGAGTCAATTCTTTTCAATTTTAGAAATCAAAAATGGGATTTCAATAATATATTTCCAACAATTGAACTTTTTAAGGACAGTTATTTTTTGCGGAGGATGAATTGAAGCCGTCACTGCAAAATGAAACCATATTATGCCTTGCTAACAATGCTAAATTTCGTTCATTTTCTTCGCTGTTTAAATGACATTTGGTAAATGCACCAGGGACGGCGAGATGACTTGAGGCCATCTATACAATAAGGGGTCCTACTAAAAAGCACGAATATCGACGCGAAATCTCTGTACAAATGCAATATTTTAATTTTTGTCAGGTCTCGAAGCATTAATGTAGTAGCAAGCTTTCCTCCGTGAGTGAACTGTTCAGTTTGTTCTTCTTTCTCAACCAAACATTGCAATGTCGTCGTATTTTTTATTAGAGTGAGTTAAAAGGTGTGAGTAGAATGTATCTACATGTGTGAAAAAAGAACGAAGAAAGCGACGCATATCTATGTAACGGAACAAGCCCATAGTTTCTCACGCTATAAGATAGTTGACGACACGCAGCAAAGGGGAGCAAACACAGATAGCCCAAAGAGTAATATTACCAAGTCTATCAACTATAAACAGAAATGTCATGTATGATAACTTTGAATGGATATAACAATGATAAACACTGCATTATATTAGATGAAACTGTACCTACAATGTTTTATATTTGTATATCTGTATGACCAGCACATACCATGTTTCTCTTTATGAGATTATCGAATGGCTCAAGACGGTGGGAAAAACGTTAACTGTTAAGTTTAGCATGCCTGCTCCGTTTTTCTCAACACATACCGCTGCAGCCAAACATTTCATAAAGTTTACTACATTTATTTAAACCCCTTTGAATGAGCGCCGCTAAAAGGGATAAACAAAATTCAGTTTAACGAGAGTGAATTCAGACATGCTCGATTATGTGGCTAATCTTGGGTAAGAATTTGTACTAGTATTATCCCCTGTATATAAGTGTGATAATATACCGTCAAGTTATGTCAAGTACTCAACCAAACGGTTCTACATGCCTGTCAAGGCATCGAATCTCAAACAAGGGTAGGATTGAGAAAAAGAAAAATTGTAGTGGAAAGAACTGTTTCAATATTAGTCGAGTAAACGCGAGTTGCCAAGCTAAAAGTCTTGTTGATAGAAGCCATGAGTTCGTATTGACCAACGTAACAGGTTGAGCATACAGGACTACAATAATGCGATTTAGGAAGAGCAGACTTTAGTAAGCAGATTAACATAAACAAAACATTCCATTTCAGCTAGAAATCTAGATAGACCTTCGACATCAGGTATAATGACTATCTGTACATTCCGATCAGCCACAGTAAACGTTGTCAGTGTCTTCTTGACACCCCATGGACAAACTGATTCGTGGGCGGAAATTTTTTCTTACCGCTTACGCAAATTTAAATTTTGGTGTTTCATTAAGATCATATTTGATTAGCTTCAACTGAACTGGACGAGTCGCTACAATTCGTCTTCATATTCACAAAATAAATTATGAAGGCACACACAACAGATACAGACGTTTATAATGTGTCAACACAAAAACGTCAACCTGTAAACGATACACTTGTCCATCAGTCCCGCTTGACAGTTCCTTATAAGCTGCGCATGCTCGACCCTAACCTGTATACATCGGTAACCCCTTGTCATAATGTCACTATATCTTTAAACCTCATGGTTTATCGACTTGAATTGAAATATTGATCAATTATTGAATTGAAGATAGTTAACTAGCTGTGAAAGAAATAAGTGGTAAGTTTTTAAAAGTAGTTAATCATATTATGACTTGTTTATACATGGCGATGTCTGTGTTCTATTGTGTATTACCTAATCTACATCATCTTAACTGTTAAATCGTAGGCATCATGTAGCTATAATTCTTTTAAGTTTATAGTTAGATCATTTGGTTATAATTCTAATTGCAAGAGGGAACAATAATAATATACGTGTTGCGGGTTGGAAGCTGGTATATGTATACGTAGATTATCACTGCTCATTTGAAATAATAAATAGAGTATTTATATTTTCGAATTTCAATAAGATAAAAACAAGAACATATATATGGTTATATATATTATTGTCGGCGTTATGATTTATCTATAATATACATCTGTCTGTTTCCACACTAGATATATCGCAAACAATATATACTTAGAATGGACACGGGCCTATTCATATTTTTTTAAATATGTGAAACCGACAAGTCTCAGGATGATTTAGTTTAAATCTTGTACGGTTTGCTAACTATATTAATGATGTGTTTCTCATATTTATTAAATTTGTGTGTTGGGGTATTTGGTTCAGTTTGTAGTATTGTAATAGTGATCGATTCATTAATTAAATATTTTTATTTAAAAAAAAAGTACGGTGTAGACAACAGTACAGATCTCCTATCAAGAAAACGCTGTATACGGACTGGGGGTTAATTTTAAAATAACTGTGTGTTGTTTATTTATTGGATTGGATTTATCTTTCTTTAAAAGCTGTGTCCCTTAACTATTACGAATATTTATTAAACTGAAATTAATACAAATATTTAAATGCTGTAACCTTCACATATCTTACTATTGCTGACCAAAATCTAAAATATATCATTGTTTCCTTGTATTTATTTCAATATCAAAACACCCTGGCATATGCCTTTCGGATTAAATATTATCTGTTATCTTCATTACCAATAATTGAATTAATCTGAACAATCTGGTCTAATGCTAATAATCTGACAATATTGTTTTATCTAGGTTAATCCAGTCAGACTTTTTATATTAGAAAGGAAATTTGAAGTAATTAATTGTTGTTTGTGTGAATCGTGTATAATAGAAGTCAATCCTAGCAACCAGATTATTTCAAGATAGTTGTTTACCCATCTGCAGATTATAGAAATGTGGTTAGAAATTATATCAAACAATAAAATACATTACTTAAAACTCAATATGCCTGAAGATAATGTTTACTTGAAAATTAAATCAATTTTTATTATTGACTGTTGAGGGTGGGGTGTAAGAAAATTTGTAGTGAAAAAAAATATTGAAAATAGTTTCAAAATAAAAATATCCGACAACTATTATATATCTTTTAATTAGCTTCAGTGTGGATAGTACTGTGGGTCTTCTACGACTCGTATACACATATAAACACAAATTTAATTCCACAACAAGAGTTACTTTTAAAAATATTTATCCCTTTTGTTGATTACCGACAACAGCGGTATTCAAATCCTATGTAAATATACGGAGTAGATTTACAGTAAAAAAGTTTAAGCGGTGGTATTAATATTCGTTAATGTGCCTAGCTTAGATACGCTACATTATATTTTAAATTATAATTCAGAAAGTGAACAAACGTTCCTTTTACCGTTAACGCGAAAAACGGCCAATTATGATAAGAAAACGCACACGATTAAACAGTGTTAAAATGTTTCAAATATCATTTGGATAAGTAGATAATTGGATTAGCATTACACTTTTTTAAGCTACGGTCCAAAGTATTTGAGGTTGGATTTAACCAGGATGTATAAGCTAGAATGGAATATAAATACTAAAAACTAAATTTGCTAGATTTGATTGATATTAAGATCAAAAGGGTGACGGGCACAAGTGAGGAAAAGCAGACAAATTTCGACAAATGACCTTCTTTATATCGTATTATTTACTTCTTCCATTTCACTGACAGGACTAGAAAATTTTAAAACCCTCTTCAAACTATCAGTGGTGTCCAAGTACTGACAAAATGAAGCAATATGACGCCATGTTCAAGTGGTTGTGAGCCAAATCAAGTCGGATCAAGAGTTAAAATACTCCTATCTTAAGTATTAAATTTGCCTAATCCTACTTAAGTGATCAAATTACTCACCAGCCAGACAATACGGTATCCTTGATGTCTTAATCATTACATGGTTTTCTTTACTTCGCTGTGATTAATTCACAATTGACTTAGCATTTCGTTATCGAATACAATTCAATTTCTAAAACCCTTGAATATATATGTTACTAGGATATTTCTAATACTCCTTTAATTCACCATTCATTCAATTCTTAATTCACGATTCTCTTAAAAAATAACCGGAATTAATATTACTATGAAATACGAAGCATAAACATACATTTGTCACCACAAATCAGTTTAAATAATAGCATATAAATAGCCAGCTTTGCTAGTCTATTTAATACGATTTCTTCAACAAATCGTATAATAATTCCTTAAAGATAACAAACTAAGGGCGTAATATTAAAGTTAGTCTGTCGAAAATTGGTTCTACCTTTTACGGAAGACCAAATAGCCCTTTATTTAAGTAATGCATTTGAAACGCGGAGTTTTTTTTTTTCGTAATACTTAAAATTTCATTTAATTATACTTCGCAAAGCGGACATCAAAATTTTAAAAACATGCCGAATTTTAGATATATATTATACTCGAAATTGACAGAGACAGAAATGTTACACTCTTGCCAAAAATTAATAAATAACCAGATACTTTGATAATAAGCGAAAAGGTAATTTCTGATGGTCTAGGAAAAGGGCTAGTCAGATTAAAACAACAAAAATCCTTAATTAAAAACCGAAAAATCCAATATAGGTTCTAAGAAATAGATAGCAGAATATGCCTGTTCTTCCAAGAACATATGATGATACCACACCATGTTTTGAATATTTTAACAAATGAATAATTTATCACTTTTCCACACCTTTTCAAAAAAAAAACTGTATTAGCGAAATTTCAAACAGAAAGTTATTGATACTTATGGGGCAATTAAAAATTATTGTCAAAATGAAGTTGAAACAAAAAATGAATGGAATATCGAAGCATTAATCCAGTAATGAAATTAAAGGAAATGTGAGAGGGCGTGAAGAGTCCCATGGCACAGTATAAGTAAAGTATAAATGTATGCGTTTAAGTGTCAATATCTGATACATTTCGCTCATAATCCACATTTTGCACTTCGTATGTTATATAACCTCGTGATATGAAATAAAGATGATATTCAAATTTTAAGAACGTTAGTCCATTGGCTATGAACTCTGTTCAACACTACAGATAACAAAACAACAGCAATTCAAATGAATACCATATTATCTGGACCAACTCCGCCAACAACTCCGGTTCGTGGCGGTTACACTCATAAGAGTTTATGTTCCCCAATCTAACATGCCAATCTAAGTCTTAGAAAGTAATCGAATTTACATTTTTTATCCACTTTCGTGACTTACATAATATGGATAACTTTCAGTGGTTGAGTTTTCTCTCATTCAATAACGACTTTCATAAGAAACGGTAGTTCGTTTCGGAACGGTCTCTAAATGTCCGCCCTTATTAAGCTCAATATGAAAAAAAGCCCGCTCTACTTCCACCACTGTTCTAAATTGCAAACTTCTACTCGAAAATGGTGTCGGGGTATTTTAAATATATGACATGTGTCGAGAAATGATTCCCGTTGGCGAAAAAAATCAGCATTACGGCAAGGACTTCAAAATGACTTAGAACAGAGGTGAAGGCCGTGCGGTATTTTCAAATGCTACATCAATTTCAAGGAATATAATTATATATTTGTGAGTGACTGGCGTTTTGTACGATACAGTTTTAATGAGTTAATTTAATGGGTGAATGAATAAATGCATATCCCTGGAACAGAAAGTTCTAGAGTGTGCGGAAAACCAATAGGGTTCATCCTTTCTGATCCTAATGTTTTACACCAAATTTGAAAGGCAACAGGGTTAATCTCCCCAAACTGTAACCTCTATCGCGCGTTAACGAGCCAACTGTAGACGAACGGGACAACCGACATGGATTTCGACGTAATGCACCCATACTTCAGTGTGTGCGTATAACAATAGTAATAATTCGATGATGATGCATTGTGTAAGATTTAGATAAAAAAAAAAAAAAATAGCCGTTCTTGTTATAATAGTTTTGAAAAATTAATATATTCCAAATTTTTATCAAATTAAACAAAATCTCGATTGTCCATTATTAAATGGCACTGGTGGTTTCATTCACTCAATATCCCGCCCATTAATGGTACAGAGAGTTATGTGCATCCCATAATTTAGCTCCTGCTCAATGCATCTTTGATGGGGGGGGGGTGTTCGTACTTTATTTCATCCGAATATTTTTATTTTTAATTGAGGAAAGGATTAAAAAAGTAATTTGACATCAAAAGTGAATAACATGTACATAGTGTCATTATAGCAATGACGTTATGTGCACAACTTCCACATGATCGCGATACAATTAACATTGTTAATCCAGTTGACGTTAACCTGTGGAAAAAAGCTAATATAAAAGACGAGTCAATGATTAATCAGCATTTAACGGCTTTAAATCTATGACAGACAGGCTTCAAATAGTATTATTGCGTAATTACATTTAAAGCTGTGAAGAAGGAGGGATTTGGCTTCAGAAAGTCAATACAATGTTTACTTTTAAAATCGAGCGGTAACCAAAAGTATACTTTATTCTTAATGAGTAATTACATGGTAAAAAGGGACTAAGCTATGAAATGGACGACTTTTGTCATTCTATCAACAATCTTTATACAAATTTGACTTTCTCATTGTCCAACTTAACGTTGTTTTACAATCTTTTAACTGTAAATTTGCACATATTACCCGTTCTTCGGACGAGAAGGAGTAACAGGTTCGGAAACATCACGTGCTTTGGATTTGTTAGAATTTACATAGCTTAGCGAGCACAAATTGTCGTTACTAGGCCCGTTCAAGCTCTCAAACTATCTCTCAAACAATCTCCAAGTCCAGCCATATTGGTGGAATTGAGTCATTTTGTAGGGATTACGCGGCAGAAATCCTCCTCTGTCACATATAGTTACTTGGCAAGATGCATGCAAGCGACGGCCGATGGCTACAGTCAACAAACCATGTTTGCATGTCACTTTATCGCTGTTTTCTCCGCGTGTCTTTCTCAACGTGTGATGGACTGACTGCCCTCACGGCGCCACCAAAACATGAATTAATATTTGGTTATGTCCGTGACACTTCGTATGGCTCTTTCACACCGTATAGTTATCATGTTGGAAGGCGGTATTAGCAGGCTCTGAGACACGAACAGGGGAAAATGGGGTTTGTTGGGTTGTATTTTATCCCCGGGTGTGAACTCTAGTCCGCTTTTTTATGGAATAATAGCAAATGGCGGAGATCGTCCACAAATTACCAGTTGCTTACAATACAACTCAACTGACAGGTCTATGCTCTGGGGTAGACATTAAGGCATGTCTGTTTTGCCACCAGAAGCAGGAAAGGTTAGAAATCATTGAGGTCACAGATTTCTTCGGTCAAAGATCATAATTCCATCAAACAATTTCAAAGCGGATTATAATGTTGATTCGTTTGAAAGTTATTGATCAATGTGAAATGGCTAGCCTTTCTAGATATCAATTTATGTCAAATTGACGGAACAGACCAATGCGAAGATATTTTTAATTTACAAATGTCTTATATTTGCCATCCGTGTTTCAGGTTCCCTTTTGTCATGCGTTAGAATCGTGTACAATTATACGTCTATATATATAAATTTTATGAATTTTCAGAAAAATACGAGAAACGTTAATAAAATTTTATTTACGAATGGTGAAGTGATATGCAATTTGTTTTCTCACCTTCTTACATTTGAAGGGCCGGGGGGGGGGGGGGGGTGCACAGATATGCTGTTTTGATTTTTAGTTTTGTAATTAATAACTTCTGAACAATCTACGAACTACATTTATCATCTGATCTGATATATTATTATATTGTGTTCTATGCATTGGCAAGACCAATAAGATTGTTTAATTTAAGAGATTCCTTTGAATATCTTCCAGAGTATTGGCTTGGGAAATCTTGTGAACGCGCAATCATCCAAAGTTGTCATCTGGTCTGTTCGAAATTTGTATGCATTTTCAAATTAGTGAAAGAAAGACGCCCATCAATTGTTCATTTGGTTTGAACGTTCTAGCGACAGACAATATCGTCTTATCTGCTTGAAATCTGTATACTCTGTTGAAGTTATTGAATGCCAAATTCTTTTAATTACGACTAATATTATTTATTATTATTATACATGTATTTATACAGCGCTGCTCTCACCAGGAGTGTTCAGTAGCGCTTTACAATAATTGCAATGAATCGAATAAAATATAAAATGACAATATGAAATATAAAATGAAACATAAAGTGACAGACAAATAAAATATAAAGTTACAAACAAATAAAATATAAAGTTACAAACAAATAAAATATAAAGTTACAAACAAATAAAATATAAAGTTTCAAACAAGTAAAATAATATTGCGATTTTTCACTTCGTAACAATTTTTATACGATCTGCTTGAAATTTTCATGCTTTGTTAAAATTAGTGAGTTTCAATCAGTTGTGTTAGATACTTCTAAAGATATTCCCCGTGTTAATGGGGGTTGGGTGGCTGAATGGTTAGCACGTGCGTGCTGTATCATAAAGCCTGTCATTGGGTCAACTGGTGTATTTTCGAATCCCTGGCTGTACGTGACAAAGAGTAGGGCCACCTGTCCAACCCCGTGGGTTTTCTCTGGGTCCTCCGCCCCCCCCCCCCACAGAAAAAGACCCCTAGGGGCAAGCGAATTATTGAAATAAAATTAAACCATGTTAGTCACGAAGTGACCTAGTTTGTGTCGAGTGGACGTTAAACCTCATCTCTCTCTCGCTTACGGACATCACCGCTAAATACTCAGTTCAGGGTGGATCAATTTGACTGCAATTTTCAGCGAATTCCCTTTACATTATCTGGTTTACAACTATTATAATGAGAATAGCTTTTTATCTAATCTTCCATAATGTATCTTTAGAATTATTTACTGATATAAATTTTTTTCAACATATGTAAATCAATGCTTCTAACCAACTGTATTCCATGTCAAACAGCCAATTTCTTGTTCTACCAATATTTTCTTACCAGCGACTTTTTAAAAAAACTATGTGTACATTTGCAATAAACAAGTGTGTTTTGGCAATGACGCCAACTTTTAGATGTGATTAAACAATAGTGACAAATGTCGAGAATAAGAAATTCTATTTATTCACTCGTGTATATAGACATTTTGGTCTTTTCACATAATGACAAATATAGTTATTCAGAACTTACTAAAATATAATATTCTGTTTTTACCAACCCCATTGATTTATTGAGCATTGATATTTTGATATGAGTGCAATTTAGCCAAGATTGAGCTTCGAAAAATATAATTGGCGCGCATATAGTATTAAAATAGAATATAAATATTTGATGGATGCCATGATGCCAGATCAACCGTTTAAAATTTAGAATTCTGCTAAGCCATCACGTGATATTATTAGTAAGTTACAAATGTACTGCTGAATTAACATGATGTCGAACTCGTCGTGATTAACATAATAAAAAGTGATCTACTTGATGTGGTGTTTTTATCGCTAAAGTCGTTTATAAATGGGACAACTGTGTACATATATAAAACAGCTAAGTAAGTTTAAATAAATAAAAATAATATAATGTAAATGTATATCTGATAATAAGCTAATAAGATCTAACAATGGTGTGTTGTTATATATACGATATATAGAAGAATTACCATACGCCGGTTGATTAGTTCTAGAAGAACTTAAAGCATATCAATTACTTTAAAAGGTTATCAGTTTCAAATAATCCCCACCTAACTTCATTTTTTACCATATATAAAGAATACTTACCATATTGAAATCTATTAATGGGTTTTAAATAAACTTGTCACAAAAAGCCTAATCCCTTTATGCAAAAAGACAGAAAGGCAAATTAGTCAAACAGTGAAATAGTATGGCTGTTAGGTAACTTTCAAGTTGAAATTAAAGTGGTTTCGATTTTTTCAGTAGGGGAACGTAACAACATCCCTCTTAACATAGCGCCTTGCAGTAATCCGACGTTAAATCTACTTTACCATGTCTGACATGCTATTATTATAATCTTATTTAAGGGGATGAGTTTTACTTATTTCAAAGACAATAATTTCGGGATTTTTAAATATCTACATGTAAACTTGAGACGTGAAATATTTTGCAGATGATTGAGTAGATTTTTTTATTGCTGTTACTTGCGCCCTTGTCGGCTAAGCCATATCAATTGGCGCATTAGACTAGATTAAATGGTAGCTTCTTCGCAAATATGTTTAAAGAAGCAATATTCTTATTAATGAAAACGGCCATCTTAAATAAACCTTGACACACTAGATAGCTCCACATGCATTCATGATATAGTTGTTTAATCATACCTTGTAACGCCTTTATATATAATAAAGAGAAAATGTCTGATAACAGAAGTCCCTAATTATATATGCATCTACAGAATTTATTTCATAATTGGTTATTATATCAAATTTGGTTTATATACGTAAAATAAAAACACAAGTTCGGATTAAAAGCATGTACTTATTTCAAATAAAACAGCTTAACTAAAGTACTTATTGATAATCTAAAATGAACGGACACGTCGAACATTTGCCGTCTTAATCAAGAATATTTACTGTTCACACGGTAACTACAATGAGTATATGACATTAGCCCTGTTCAGTTGCATCACGTTGGAATGCAATTAAACCTTGTAGTCCGGCCACTCAAACAAAGAGAACTATAGGAGTGATGTTGACATATTCTATCTAATGGTATTAAAAACCGCAGTTAACATGAAGTATCAACATATTATGACATTACCATTTAATCAACCGGTTCACACTACAAACATACGACTACGTGCTTGAAGGAAAGGAGGCATTTATGTCCTTTTCAGACCCACTTAGTACCGCGTGGAATTTTTATACTGTGCCTATTCACAGTGAGAATCTTCCAGGGTGGGCTGGTAATAGAGCCTTGAATAATTATACATCTTTAATGAAAAGATAAACTTCTTAAACTCATTACCCGAGTCTTCTAATATTATGTTTTATGACTCTTCTAGTTTTTAATTGGGTTTAACATGAACCAAAGGCTTGCTGTCAATAGTACTGGCCATTATTCCATTTTGTACTTGATGGCATTACATGGATTTTGTAAAAACAGCCGAGTACACGCCCGGTATTGAGGAGTTAAACGGGTGTCAGTAATGTGATCTGGTCGTGTGTTACCATTAAGGTGTTTCTTCAACTTGTAACGCTATGTAGTAAGGGCAGGTGAAGGAGCTACCACGATGTTGACACAGACATACTGTCTAAAAGTAACTACCTTCACAATATACTCTGTTGACAAATCGACTCGCTAGACCATTCAGTTCAACTGTGTTTAGTCCAACCTTTTCGTGCTTTGACACGTGTATTTGGAAAGAAGAAATTTACAAAAATAAACTTTGAATTCAGGAATGACAAACTGGAGACAACAGTTTTGCCAAATGTTCCATGTTACCTCACGACCAATTTTGAACCAAAGAAAACTACAGACATTTTCGGTAATGATTGTTCGGGTTCGAAAGTTGAAGTTTAATGTTACTGACCACATTACTGGAAATTAGTGGTAAATATAAACAAATGGTTTAAACAGTATTTATTTAACATATAATGACATATTAACAATACATAATAAATCATATGGATTCGGAAACAAGCTATAAAGCTTATATTAATCCGTCTCCAGAATAATAGAACAAAACATGGCATGTCTAAGTTGCATGGAAATTATAATACATTGCGTGAGAATAAGTACATCTACATGTATGGTATTGTGTCATTACTGGCATAATATTGTACATCGTGTGTCAACATCCTCATAATCGGGGTGGGGGCTGGGTAAAGTAAGCGTTTAATTCAATTTGATCAGTACTTTATCAGCTTAAATCGTTTTGTAGCACTTATATACGAATGAACAATTTCAAAACAGGCCTGGTTCTCACACTCATTCACGTTCGGGTTTCCGTCAAGAATTGCTGAAATATTGTGGAAGTAGTAGGGGAGATTATCAATGGTACGGATTCGTTCTTCCTTGTACAATGGACAGAAGAAGAAAAAATGTTCTGTATTTTCCATGTCGTAGCCACACTTACACGAAGGATTTTCGGAGACGTGCATTAGGAATTTATGATAATTTAGTGTGCTTTTACCATGTCTAAGTTGTGTATGGACGACATTTACTGAGCGGTTGCCAAAGTAGAAATATGAGGGGACTTGTTTATCATGTTTGGAAAGATGCTGTTTAAATGTTTTAAGTGAAGAGGAATCTTTAACATAAGCAGGTAGATCATTCCAATCGCGAACTGTTAGTGGGACAAAGGAAGATTTATAGGTTTCCGTGTGACAATGAACAGGTCTTAAAGAGTTGTGGTCGCGCAGAAGATATGGATTAATGTCGGATATTTTAGGTGGGACAAGAAGACATAAGTTTGGGGGCGCCAGTTTGTTTACTAGTTTGTAAAATATGGTTAACCTATGCCTATATCTTCGTTGTTTCAAAGAAGTGAGTCCAGACTCAGTGTATAGAATTTTGTGGGATGTACCTCTTACCAGACCCGTTATAGTTCTAAGGGCATCAAGGTGGATATTTTCAAGTTTTTCACAGTCAGTTTTACTACAGTTATCATAAATTACATCAGCATAATCAAATATAGGGAGAATGAATGATTTGTATATAGTATCTAATGATTTCCTTGACAATTTATATTTGAAACTTCTAAGAACATCCACAAGTTTACCTACTTTAATAATTATAGAATTGATATGAACTGTCCACTGTCCCGAGGAATTGAATATTAGCCCAAGGTGTTTATGGTCAGTTGTATCTACTATGTCGGTATTGTTAAAGTTCACATGGAACGAAGAAGGAGATTTTTTCCGTGAAAAAGTCATGCTTTCTGTTTTATTTGGGTTAAAGTTGACTTTCCAATCAATTGACCAGGTGGATATCTTGGAGAGGTCATCATTAAGACTGGTTTGGCATAAAACGGGGTCCTCAATAGTGACATACAGGGATGTATCGTCCGCAAACAGTCTGACATGGGAGTTTATGTTCTTGATGACGTCGTTAATGTAAATAAGAAACAACGTTGGGCCTAGGACAGAGCCCTGGGGAACACCTGCTTCAACTGTTTTCATTTTAGATGTTTCGTTTTTGATAACTACAACTTGTTGTCTGTTTGAGAGATAATTTTCTATTAAGAGTAAAAATTTGTCCCTAATTCCTACAGCGTATAATTTATTTAGTAAACCTTTGTGCCAGACTCGGTCAAATGCGCGACTTACGTCACAGAATACAGCTTTGATTTCATGTCCATCGTCCATAGCCTTAGCAATATAATCATTGATTTCAATTAATTGATATATGGTAGAATCATTTTGTTTAAAGCCCGACTGGAAAGGGGAAATAGTTTCATTTTCAACTAAAAAATTATTCAAGTATTTATGAAGACATTTTTCAAAAACTTTGCCAAGACAACTTAGAAGTGAAATTGGTCTATAATTGCACACGTCATGTATATCACCTTTCTTATAAACGGGAACAACATTGGCGAGCTTCCAAATATTTGGAAAGGTACCGAATTGGAATAATATATTAAACAGAATAGATAGGGGTTTAGATAAGGTTTTAAAAGATGATTTAAGTATGCGATTGTTCACATGGTCGGGACCGGTAGCCTTGTTAATATTTAAGGATAATAAAACGTTACTAACTTCTTCAATGGAAAAAAATGGATCTTCGATAAATACGTCATGGGGTATTACGTTTGGGGGGTCGTCAAGAGGGTTTTCTATTTGGCTCTGGTTAGCGAAAAACGTATTAAGAGCATTAGCTTTCTCGCGATTACCAAAAAATATATTATTATCTATTTTTAGTGGGTGGAGTTCGTTTTTAGTAGATCCAGATTTAACTGTGTTTGATTTTACTAAATTCCACCATTTACGATCATTCAATTTATTAGTACTAATCTTATCGTCAATTTTTTTAAAATATTCTAACTTACATTTCCTGATTTCACTCACAACGTGGTTACGAAATTGTCTGAATTCGAACCATGAAGATGGGGTATTATCTTTTTTAGCTTTCCTGTGAATACGAGTACGTTTTCTTACTAAGCGACGAATATAGCCATTCATCCATGGGGTATCATGACTTCTTATAGTAACATTTTTTGAGGGGATATGAGCTTTTACTCCATCAATAATAATTCCAGAGATGATAGAAGCAATAGTAGCAGGCTGGATTGGGTTCTGCAAATAATAATCCCAGTCAGTGTTACCAAAATATTTATCCAGCTGTTTTAAACTACGTGTATTGTAATTCCAAATTGGACGAGTGAACGTTTCTTTCTGTGGTTTGGATATATTTACAACAATTTTGATTGGACAGTGGTCGCTTATTCCTGCTTCCAAGACTTCACAAGATTGAATAAAATCGGGACAATTTACAAAACACAAGTCAAGGATTGTACTAGAATATTCTGTTATTCGCGTAGGTTCTGTTACCAGCTGAACCAAGTTAAAGCGGTCAGATATGTCGTTTAGTTTCCTAGTATGTGGGGAAAGGTAGTTACAGTTAAAGTCTCCTAGAATGAGGAATGGCTTGTTGTCGTCCTTAGCTTGTGCGATGCTATTTTCAAGTTCATTCCAATATCCTACATTTAATGATGGTTTCCTATAGTAGGTGCCAACTAGAAAGGTTTTGTTTAGGGCCTGGATTTCTATCCAAGCCGCCTCAAGGCCGTTTACATCAAGATCCTTACGACGTTTGTAGTATAGGTTTTCACGAACGTAGATGCCTACTCCGCCACCTTGTCCGTCAGATCGGTTAACAAGAACGGGTTCATGAAAATTACTTAACCGTAATATGTCAGTTTTAATAGAATCATTTATCCACGTTTCAGACAGAGTAATAACATCAACGTCGGGAAAATCAGTGGACAGTAGGTCTAGTTTATTTTGCAGGCTTCTAATGTTTAAGTGAATTATTTTGAGTTTGCTTGGGCCAGGGTTGGGATGAATATCGCCAGAAAGTAAAAGGAGCAAACTAGCTGCGACTACTGGGTGGTATTTAAAGAGCAACAGCCTTAATTTGGAATCGTGATAAAGGAAGATGTACAACTGATATGATGATGGCGAGGACGACGAGAATGATAACAAAACTAAGACGGAAGATAGCAGGGATGACGACACGTGGTACAATTCAAAGTGAACATGTTTTAAATAACAAATATAAAAAGGTGAAAACAACGTATATACATAAGAGACATAGAATAATCTCTCTATTGGGCATATAAACAGGATGAAAAATAATATAGAAAATATATGCGAGTCATCGCCAGAAAGTAAAAGGAGCAAACTAGCTGCGACTACTGGGTGGTATTTAAAGAGCAACAGCCTTAATTTGGAATCGTGATAAAGGAAGATGTACAACTGATATGATGATGGCGAGGACGACGAGAATGATAACAAAACTAAGACGGAAGATAGCAGGGATGACGACACGTGGTACAATTCAAAGTGAACATGTTTTAAATAACAAATATAAAAAGGTGAAAACAACGTATATACATAAGAGACATAGAATAATCTCTCTATTGGGCATATAAACAGGATGAAAAATAATATAGAAAATATATGCGAGTCATTTCTAGAAAAACTAATGTAACAAATATATATATACATTATATACAAAAGGTTCTTTGGTTTTGGTCAATATCTGAATGTAGATCGAAATAAGACATGACTGATCTTAGTCGTTAACAGTAGCATTTCAGATGTTTTAAAATTATTACTATAAGTATTATAATCTGGTTAAAAGGGTTTGTATGCAATGCTCATTTTTATACACGCTAGAAAAACAGCCAACAAAACTAATTCCTGTGTGCTTCTGACCCACAGAGGAGGACTACGCACCAATATTAAAGCAAGGTACCTGAGGCGAAGGAAGGCTTTCTCCAAAATCTATTCTTAGAGAAATACTATTTTGTAGAATGTATTATTACAAATGTACTTTTACTTCAAAGCGCAAGGCTAACACTGCGACGATTCTAACGATATTTTAAAAAAAAAAAAAAAAAAAAAAAAAAAAAAAAAAAAAAATCATCTTATTTGTTAAATGACTATAAAAGATGACGAGTCTGATTTGTATATCGATGAGATCAATGTAAGCCTATATTATGCATATCTGTCTATACATCAAATTTTTATTCGGTGTAGTTTAGACTTCTCTTCAAATATTAGGAAATAGCCTTACGCTTGACATATCCATCGCATGTGTTAAGCTAATTTGTATGATAAAATGAAGGGTAGTCCCTCTCTGAGGTCCGCGCTTATAATCACATTGTATTTGGGGTAAAAATATTCACCAAGGCCTTTTTATCAGAGGAACATACTAATTTGTAAACTAGAACTTTATGACACTGTTGTTTGGTATGGATATAAAGTCATTGTCGTATACAAGACGATTATGGTCATAAGTACGATACTAATTGCAAAGTTGTGACATACACGTAGATAAAATATTCAACCATAAGATCTTTTATAACTGATATAGTATATTGAAAGTTCTAAAAATCCACTTTAACAAGCTTTCCGTTACAGTAAAGGGTTAAGGGGGTTTCCTATGCACGGGTGTGAGTTTAGAGACGTGATACATCTGACTGGTTATTTCAATTTAAATATACTTCAAGTGTACACACACATAGTATAAAATAAACTTCCATTCATATGTTTAACTAAAAGATAACTGTTGCAATAATAAGAGACCCCAAATATAGATTCGGTGTAAACTTCTATTTAAGTTTCAGGGACTATAGGCTACTTAGGCTTAGCGTATTAAGAAAGCAATGTTATAGACATAAAGTGAATTTGAAGACACTCTCTCGCTGAGGTCTGCGCTTGTAATAACACAGAATTTATGCTAGTTCATCAATCTTATTCAGTGTCCTTTCAATATACATATTTTGTGTTTAATCAGTATAGTTAGAGAGAGAGAGAGAAATGGGGTCCAACGTCCACTCAACACAAACTAGGTCATTTTGGGACTAACATATGGTTATTTTATTTCAATAATTCGCTTGCGCGTAGGGGTCTTTAGCAGTGGGAGGAAACCGGAGTGCCCGGAGGAAACAAATCTTCGTAAGGCATCGTTTAGACAAATAACAATTGGGCTAAAATTCCTGACGTGATGATACAATAAGAGACATATTTTTATTATTGGCTATTATTTCGAAATTCTCCCAGTAAAAAAAAAATGTGTTAGAACAAAAATAATGAAAAAGTTCAATTGAATCTCGGCGTGTACGTCAACTGTACTGCTTTATCTGAGAGTAAAACATTCAAAGATGAATAAGCCTTTGACAATATTAGTACTGTGTATAAAAACTTAATTGACTGTGAGATGGAATTATCCAGAACTCTAATCTTAAAAATAAAATATTCAAGGACTGTCATTTTGGCAATGTATAATTGAGTTGAGTAAATATTAATGAAAGTCTCATTGGGTGTTCAATTACTCTGCTTTCCAGTACTTCCAAGTAAACACTCTAAGCAATATTATTATTATATAACCACTTGTTTATATTATAAATGATCTATGTATTAGGAAGTGTTATCTGTTTCCGTCACTAGTATACAGAGTTGACGGAGGCGATTAACCTTTCATTAAGCTAAAGAGTTGATCCTCTAGAGTATTTGTAATTCGCGCCTCGGACCTCTTCTGAATTCTGATATGAGCTGTTAACAAAGGCGTGATTCGTATACCCACTTATAGCTTTTCTTTTGATAATGTGATAACAAAGGTAGATAATGAACATAGGTAACCTTACACGCCTTCAAAGTGCCGAAATTCATCGAATGACGAGGGAAGACTGTCTTTCTGGCTCAAAGGTGGGTAATCCGCAACTCTAATCGCTAGAAGCGCGCTCTGGTCTCATACTTGGTGTCTTTGACGAATACCACCTTTTACTAGTGCAATCAGATCATTAAATATATTTTGTATTCCCACGACACACGTTCAACTGTTCCTTTTTAAAATCACATGTTCGACGCGATATTTGATAGCTGATAAAACACGATGCTAGGCACCCGATTAGGTAGTGGGTGGAGTCGCCTATTACTAGACGGGCTGGAACCCGAGAGGCTTGTAGACGAAACCAAGACGATCGACTCCCCTTCAACAAAAGCTCCCCCCAAACCAAATCCGATGTAATCGAGAAAAGTTGAAAAGTATCACGTAAGAAATCCACGTCCTTAAAGCGCTCAAGTGTTTGGTAAAAGAACTTTAAGTATAATAAGAAACTCTTCCAACAACTTGTTGGTTCATAAAATATGAGATGTTCGGGTAAATGTAAGGCGAAAATTAACACCTTTTGCAAATGGATTATACAAGAGAAAATACCTTCTAAGACGTTGTTAACGCCTTTCAGCGCTAGCACGTATCAGAGAGCAAGTTTATTCTTTTATAATTTCAATGGTGATATCTCCAGTGTTACTGCTCAGCTAATCGTGTTGACATCGTAAAGTTAGCCCTATGCGTACACACCCAATTAAAAGCATCATATAACAGGGTTATTAAAGACATGTATGAAATATATACCGTGTACAAATCATAGTTTATACTCACCAAGATTATTATATAGATGTGTGATGTATACATTGGTATTAAGATTTGTCTATTCTAGATGGCATGGTGCGTAGGCATATAGAGCCTTATGTGAAATCACCAATCAGTTTGTGTTGATTCAAACTTTTGACAGTTAGGGGTGAAAAGATGTCATCCAGTTCATGTTAATCATATTAATTACACTTGTAGTAAGATATCAACATACATGTACTTATTATCGAAAAGAGGAATTAACGATCAAAATAAAGCTATACAGAATTTATTGTAAAAACCAATACCATCGAATGAGAAAACACAATCTAATCACAATCGTTCTTACGAGTTTATGAAATAAAAGTAAAAGGCATGATCATTTATATTGATGATTTTTAATTTCCTGTAGAAAATGTTTAAAAAACACAAGTCCGAGCGCACTATGGACCAATCGTGCTTGAATTGGCGGAGCGTTGGTTTTTTCGAATAATACAACAACAATACAATAATTGATACAAAAACAAAAAATTGTAAATTATTATCAGTTAAACTTGCAAAATCGAAACATCTGAAAGATAAGAAAATTATTTTAAAAAAAAAAAAATAACTAATTAATATATCTATTTTGTGTAGGATTATGAGAATTTTGCGTTTAATAAGTATGTATTCTTTGTGTTTATACTAATCAAGTAAATTATAAACACAGATAGGTTGTAGCTTGTACCTTTCTGTAACACGTTATTAACTAGAATTAGGATACTTAACATAATGTGAAGGAAAAAGGCCAGAGTAAATTTCTTCTAGAAGAAGAGTATGGAAGTTACAGACTTAAAATTCTCCCTTTTCTCTCTTAACAATACAGAATAATAATAATAACAATACGCACAAAGATGACAATTTTCAGACAGAATCCGGTATGAGGGTATATTGAGCACGCTAAGCAAGTTGTCAACCTTGGCTTTTGTTTTAGGAACAGTTGTAAGTCGGTAAAATAGAGCTTAAACATTTAACAACAACTTTACGTAGATTAGTAATCAGGACCATTATACAAGTCTAAGAAGCGACCTTGTATGTCAAGGCAATCGACACGATTTTAGTATTATGTCGGGAAAGATTAAGCCATGTTTCAGACTTTAGTTTATTCACTTTTCAATAATTTTTCAGCTTTCTAACACCTTTACAAAACAGTTGAAAGAGATAATAACTTAAATAAACATTTTAAAATGTCAATCCGATTTTTCAAATTGTTTTCTGGTTAAGAGTTTGTTAGTATTTATGCACTTGACGCATGAATTAAATTTTATCAGAACTGGTAAAATCTTTACTGCAGAAAATTGAACCTTATAAATATACAGTATTCAAATGTAATTTGTTTCCTGCCGAAGAACTAAATAATAAAAAAAACAACAAAAAATTAATCAAAATGTCATTAAAGTTTCAATAAAAAAAAATCAACTAAATATTTTGAATTTGAAAACATTATCATCAACATTTTCTTCCCCAAAATAGTTTCAAATGGAACGTAAATATAAACTTTGGGAGTTGAGAGTATGGTCCTCTATTATTTAATATTATTAATTTCATATGTTTTTAAATATAATGTAAATGATTTCTGATAGTTCATACCAACTGAATACTTAAACTGATAATAACGAGGAGAACATTTTGAAGAAAAAATGGGCCATGGTGACATAATCAATATGTAAACGGAAGGTTTTAAGATGATGGAAGACTGGTCTAAGCCCTCTAGTACTGGATTATTATACAGCTCAGGGTTTTAGTGGCGATTTCTCAAACTGACGTATTTTTATGTTTTAAAAGGAAGTAAATGAACAGTCAAGGCTAGAAATAAGCTTAGTGATAATATGCTCTAATATTAATCAGTTACCACAAGACAATTTAGATAATATTTGCTTTTGAAAATGAATGAAAATAAGCCATTGTACTTTTCCGTGAAATATGCTACTTACAGTTACACGTGTTCTTTCGGAACATTTGTACTGGTTTTGAACTGCTTTTCTTATATGAACTAATCTTGGTTATAACTAATATAAAATTAATACAGACTTTGCCTGTTGACCAATCCGATTCCCCATTGAATGATATGCTATATTGTTTTCTATGAAAAAAAAAATAATTTAAAAAGTCAAAAAATGTCTTAATTGGTGCTTTTAGAAATATATCTAAAAATAAAATATATTGAACTGATAAAATAAATAATTAACAATGTTTTGTATTTCACACATTTTTAAAAAAATTATTTGCGTTATATTATGTATTTAAACATTGTACTATGTAGGGGAAGGGTACTAGAATTAAATATGATATTTACTATGCAAAATGTAATCAATTTTTTTTTACCCAAATCCAAAATTCGAATGGTTTCTATTGATGCTTCGGTATCTACGATCATCAGATTTACCGAAAAAAATCTTATCATGCTACCAGTTGTTTAACAGGACACTATAGCACAATGATGATTTCAATTAATTTGATCATCCAGGAAACAGACACGAGCGGCTCTTCAGTCAAACACTATCTGTTTATATATCTTTACAATAATGAAATATTGGATAATCATTACTGAATATTTTGTTTTCTTGTGCAACCCCTGTGAATATTCTATTATAAGGGAACTTAAATAACATTCTTGGTTGTCTTGTATTTCGCTCGGGAATTGCAGTTGTGTATTTCAGTTCCTAACCGTTTTACTAAATGACAATAAAAATTAGGAAAGCAATCAAAAGGTGTTGTTTTTATTTTATTATTTAATGAACGGGGAAAATTAATCAAACTGGTGTTAAGATAAACGTTAGCTTTATTTTCATTTAACATAGTTGACATACGTTATGAGGACCTTTAATATTGATTGACAAATATCGATACCAAAATTATATTGATACCATATTTGAGACTAAGCAAGCTTTTTTTAAAATGTAAATTAGAGTGTTAAAACAATATTAACATGTAAAAGCTTGTTTCGTATTACATTTAGGTGTATGTAGTGACTTAGTGACTTTGAACTAGACATTACATAAATATTAAACCTATCCAGAATTATTAACCAAAATAGTGTATCTGTTTTCAAAAAAAATATGTTAGCGAGAAAAGTTGACTTAAGCGCTCCTTTAAAATAACAAAGGTGTAAAACTAGCGTCATCATCACTAAACGTTTCGCATCTTAAGTAAATTTGTTTTTTTACATTCTTGGAATTTATAAATTTGAGAAAAATCTTGTGAAGAAAATGGAAAACAATAGATATAAGACGTAAGGCGGATTGAAGAACAAATTGTTAACGAATTTGTCTTTGTGTTAAATCCGCTACGTATTAGCTGAACAATAGTAAGGTGTCATTTGAATCGCTCATCACATAATACCAGATTCGTTAAATCTTCTTCACGGTCAACAACTAAAGTAAGAGTAAAAGCTGACATAGTTTTCACTATGATAGGGCATCTTTAACAATGGCTATCTGGCTTAAAACGGTATAGACACGATCTCAACTACTCTACTAATCAAATACTCTTATTTCACTATCATGTACCACTGTGGTAATCTGACGGAGCACGTGCGTGTGACAAAGGTCCCGATAAATATTATCTGCCGCTAGTGTTGTAGAGGCATGTTGCAAACAGCCTAAGCTTCTGTAAATCGCCATTTCTATCTGCCAATTGGAACAGTAGACATGCGCCACCGGTAGATGACACTCTAGTGTTTCGACCAAAGTCAATCACTCATTACCATGGTCGCTTAAAACTCTGTACACGTCTTAGACGCTCATTTATTTACCTCCGCGACACGAAGTAGTGCACGTGGATAATCACTTAACTTGGAGATCACATAAAGTGGCAATATAACATTGTGTCGTCTGCAAAAGTGGTTATTAATTTTTTGAACCTTAGTTTCGTGTGCATTGTGTTAATTCTTGTGCTACAACATATAAAATGGTATGTCAGTTCCATTACAAGGATCCTTTTACGCCATTTCTTCATTAATATATTTATGCTGTTGGACAAGTAATTTGTGTGGACCATATATGAGGTTCTAAACTTCTATATAAGTTTATTAATGTTACGGATATTTATTTTAACAGTGATTTGGAGCCATTTAATATATTTATATACTTTTTGACGATGAATTGTTTTTTTGGTACTTTCTTTCGTCTTCCACGAAGTGTTTAACCGTTATTTAGTTTCAAACTTTCAAACCAACTTTTCACATTTACAGGAGAGTCGTACAAAATTCTCTTTGTGCATATAGACACCGGTAGTGACTGCAAGTTTTATGCTAATCATACAGTCAATTTCTCTTTTTTAGACGATGCAGAATTACGGAGGATTTGGTTTACAACTACCGCATCCACAAACTATGTTTGGTCTTCCTCATTCTCAGTCATCAATGAACCAACCGTTGTATTTGGGAGGACAATTTCCGGGTGGACATCCCGGTTTACCACCAACAGTTCAGACATTTGGTTTGGCAGAAAGGCTTGCAGGTAAATACATAAATCTAATTAATGAATTATAAAGTCTTATTGTCTGCACAATTTTTTCTAATAAAGGATGCAAACGTTGTCCGAAGTAATGCAGCGAAAATACATATTATTGTAATTAATTATTTACTATACACTTTTTATAAGACCGTCATTAGTTTTCTTATAAATTTTTGAATATGCATAATCTGAAACTGGGTCCTTTGGCTTAGGAAACAAGAGTCCAATTTGTCTTTTGGAATTTGTGAATACTTTTTAAGGTTAAGGGTAGAAATCTCGACAGAAACAGAGAATGTGACAATTACATAAAAATGTCACAAATAGAATAATTAAATACAAACTTACCCTTATTTAGGTAAAAAGAAACTGTCAGCAAGCCGATTCTCTATTCGTTATTGCTGCTATAGAGAAACGTTTACTTAACTTATTGTTTTGTCTGAATAAAACGAGTTTCGAAAGTATCTGGTATGGCATGCAAACATTTTTTTTTTATAATATTGTAGAAGTGAACACTCTTTTAGACTTAGTTTGTATTCAATCGCCTTTTGTACTTTCAGTATATTAAATAGAAAAAATCGTTTATATGGAATATTTAGCAAAATAAAGGTTTAGGTGCATTTTGAATAGTTGAGATTCTATTCTACAATTAATCAAAATCGTTAAAAATAGTTTAAAAAGGTTCACTTGACTGTATGATTATGCAATGAATATTATTTCGTTTTAAAACAATTGGAGGGTGGAGGTAACATTGATTTTGACTGTAAATTCAAAAATCTGTTTGAATTATAAATATATCATTTGTCTTTGCTTTAAAAAAGGTAACATCGATTTAGTCTGTAATTCCAAATATCTGCAGTAGTCTTTGCTTTAAACCCAAAAGAACTCAGTTATTTAGTGTCGATGATTTTTTTTCCTTTTTATTTTATAAAAAAATACTCTCAGATCCTACCTCTTTTCATCCAATAATTGACTGGGTTTTTTTCTCCAAAATATGCGTGCCAGAGCGGAATTTAGTAATAACGCATTTCTGAAAAAATAGGATGAGTTTTTTTTAATCCTCTTTTAAAATTGGACAACGTTTTGTATTTACCTGTTAATTTAAATAAAGATGTTAAAGTTTGATCACCTGTGTTGTAAAATAAGCTAAGCATCATCTTATACCTCAAACAACCAACCAATCTATCTTAAGTCTGGATTCTCGCACACGAGCAGACTTAGACACTATGCACCAAAAATGTATTTACGTTTATTTTCTTAATACAGTGATATCCGGCCTATTTGCCGAAGACGTTATAAGGCAACGCGAGTTTGTTGGACACCTTTATTATAGGCTTAGTTGTCAGCATCAGGCATCATCTTTAAGATTTACATGGCTAAGTTAGACTAACGTCAGAAATTCGAAAGCCACCTGTTGTTATTTGGTTTTGTCACTTTTTCCACCACCATCTAATGTGTTTAAAGATATTTCAAGATTAACAAGTACAGTCAATATAATGCCAACGACAAGTTGTATAGTTTATATTGGTAGCTTGGTATAGCATATTGCAGTCAATCAAAGACTTCAACACCCACAAACCATGTGCTGAAATATCTTGTTATCGGCTAAGATAAAGCCATATTTGCCCTACCCCGAGCGATGATGAATATGGGTAATCATAGCGCATCATTGCGCAAATCCTAGTGTGTAGGAACAGCTATAAATATATGTTGATAAAATAGAAAAAAAATATAGATTAGTTTAAATAAATCAATTTATGCAATTGTCGATTTATGTACCTTTTGGATAATATATTGCATGGAGATGGGGCGCCTTCTCAACCTCGTGGGATGCACCCCGGTTTCCTCCCACTGCTAAAGACCACTACGCGCAAGCGAATTTTTGAAATGAAATTAAACCTTATGTTAGTCCCAAAGTGACCTAGATTGTGTCGAGTGGACGTTAAACCACACCTCTCTCTCTCTCTCTCTCTCGATAATATAATAACCATCCTGTTTTTAAAAAATGATAATTATTATTGCAGATATTATATTAGAAGCCAGGTACGGTGCTCATCGTAAACAGAGGCGAAGTAGAACTGCTTTTACCAATCAACAATTAGCTGCTCTGGAGAAAACTTTTGGTAAAACACATTATCCCGATGTCGTCATGAGAGAGAGGTTAGCTATGATGACAAATTTACCAGAAGCCAGAATACAGGTAGATTGATCTGAATATTCCATTTGCCGTAAATCCCACTATTATTACACTTTCGGATTCAAAATGCTTCGTTTAAGATTAAACAGGTTTTGGTTTATCTTCGTAGACTGCGTTAACCATTTCTATACATTACATTGTAAAACAATATTAGTATTGTTTAAAGAGTTTAGACCACCATTTTAGAACTCCAATATCACCCCACACGTGGGACTCTTGTAGCATGTGCATTAATTTATCAAGATTGGTTTAAAATATCAACCATCCCAAGTGTACCTGCATTCAATCAGTCATTTTCTGACGAAAAAACCCTGTCCCTCTCTCACTTAGAATGTTGATTCATATCAACCATTTAATAAAGGACAGAATTACAGTTTGATTAATACCAATAAATTTGTTCATTGTTTAGGTCTGGTTTAAAAATAGAAGAGCTAAATTCAGAAAGAAGCAGAGAGCATCAAAGAAAAGGGAAGATGGCGATGACACTGAAGGTACATCGGAAACTACAGACGTGGGAAAAGATGAAGCAGGTTGCAGTGACCACGGTAGTGGTGAATTAGCTAGCAACGAATCTCCGTGTGGTATTCTCAGTGAACCAGAAGACAATGACATGACAGATGATAACAATTTGTCAGTGGATGTAGAATCTATAGAAGGCAGTCACGATGAAGAGTCTCCATGTGGCAAGGCTACCAACCCTGTCGGTTTAATCCAAAGGGAACCAGGTAAGATCACTGTTTTTTAACGAACATATTGGGATATACGTCACCACTATCCCGCGCTTGTGGAAAATTGTAGACCGTAAATTTAAAAATAAACGTAGAACATAAGATTAAAGCTAATAACTTTTATATATTTTGTTATTAATAAATTATTCCATATCAATGCATTTGAAAATACAACAGTGTATGTTAATTCTTGGATTTGTTCAAGGTTTCTCTCTCTTGGTAACTTCTTTTTATTCACGAGCTTTGCTCTTTGCTAGACTTGACTTGATTAACACCATTTATACCACACAAACAGATACCAAGAAGACAATTAACAGCAAAAGTATTACCAAATCCAGTGCATGGACCCCGAGACCCTATTTAAGCAACCACAAGTCTGTAGAGAAAACACACAGGGGAGACACTCAACGAAAAAGCGAACATTTCTCATATATTATATTATTTTGTCAATGTCAGGTCCAATAAAAAGACTTTTTTAATGACAGATAAGGTTTATACCATTGTAAGCGTTTAAAAACAAAAACACGCAGTTCAAGAAAGAAACAAAGCAAATCCTAAATTACTGCATATTTTAATCTTTGTTTACATGCAATCCCACATGTATTTAATTCTTTATTATAATTACAGAGATTAAAAATACGGATGAAAGGTGTAAATTAGATGAGAATGTATATGGTGATAAATCTGCTTCACCTTCCTCGCCTATACCACATCTATCCTGTTCATCACCATCTTATAGTTACAATAATAAAGGTATGTTTCTCAATTTTACCCAAATCCAAATGCCCCAGTTTCTTTAGCCTATTTCCCTCTGTGCAGAGAGGGTGGCGATTCGATGGAAAAAGCCTGGCGCCATAAATCCCATTTGTCTGAAATTCCTCAGCTAAATATGAATATTCATGTGTTTAGAAATTTTACAAATGCATATTTTTCTGGAATATCTACTTTTTCTTACAGCAGTTCGAATTTAAAATATAAATATCGTCCATTGTACTTTGTTCTGTGTGGCACATAAAAGCTTCCGGGTGTTAATCTATTACGCGTTAGATATTTTTAAAATGGACGATGAACCACCAAGTTTAGAATCACATATCTAAATGCCAAATTTAATCTGTTATAACTATTTTATATTTTGCAGCTACAGAATCAGGTGCTCAGCGTAGTCCTGTTCCCTATCAGTATTCCGTTTCACAACTAGGAATGTTTAACTTCCAACAACAGGCTCTAGCTAGCGCCATGTTACAAAAACAGATCCAATTCCAACAATCATCAGTTCTACCTCAAATGCCGTTGTTTCATTTCCCAACCAACGGAGCAAGTCAACTGAATAGTTGGCCGTCATATTATCCACCTACCACTGTACCAGAGTCCACACAGTCGTCAGTTTCCCGCCCGGAACATATTCGAATCCCACCCCCTGCTCATGCACCACCAATATCTTCCCCTATTGGTTCGCCGTCTTCCACTACCAAGGACGCCATTTTGAATTCCAGTATCGAAAACTTGCGCTACAGAGCAAGACAACATGCGGCTTCTTTGGGATTATATGAACATTAAACACGCGTGTGTATTATATAGAATTATAAATACTGTATATTTAGGATTTAGTGCTATTACTTATCTATTGTGATTTTTGAAGCTTTAGAAGATAAGGTCTGCAATGCCCGTTTAACATTCCCATATTAAGTGTTTTGATATATTTAAAAGTGCTATATTATACTGTATTTAAAAGGGCATTAAAGGGCTTATGCTGAAGGTATGGTTCCGTATATAATGAAAGAAATCAGATAGGTTCAATCAACTATGGTCCAGTTGATCATGCAAACCTATATATGATATATATTTTCCAGTATTATTTGTAGAAAATGGTATGGTTAACAACATATCGATTCCCTGTAGTCATTATAAATTTTGTCACGGGTAATGTCTCTATATATAAAGCTTATGTCTCTCTAAACTTAAAAACGTCATCATGATTTTTTTTTCTTTTTTAAAGTCTTTTCGCTGGTTAGAATCGGGTATATCTCCACTAATTTGTAGATACGGGAGTCGATGTTATGGATGCCTTTATGCTATAATTCTTATCATTTGTATAGTTTACATGTACATAAATACGTCATTACTACATCGTATGGCGGTTCTTGGTTTTAAAATCATCAGACATTATGTTCGTACGGATGAGAGATGATTGTGTAATACATGTAAGATTGTTCTTTTATTTCACTTCACCGCCATATTAACTCCCATATTTAATTATAATATGACCTATAGTTGCACTTCTTTACATTATACATCTGTAACAGATGATTTGTCCTGTGACTAACTATAGTATTCATTGCTGAGTATATTAATTAAAGATTCGGGCTCAGTGTAAATTATTCTTTGTTAATTTCCCTGCAGATATCGATATTTTCCGCAGTAGAATTGTTATGTGCCCCAAATTTGTATTACTATTATTACGATATGACAAACGGTATTAAAATTGTAAATTTCCATTGTTTAAGTTATGTCCTTTTTATCGCTGGATTGGGGCAGAAGATGCATACATGCTTTAGTGTGTATTGGGATTTCGAACTTGCTATGGAAGGATAATGGAGGAAACACACTTGGCATAATGTAGCTCCACACCAAAATGTTTTTACGTAGGCAACAAAGTTCGAATAAAATTTACAATGATTAAGTCTAACAAAGAGAGTAGTATACTTAAAATACATCTTAAAGCCCCAATAACACTCTTGTTGTAACTGAATAATATGTCCCAATCTTCATTCTGGTCAACAAATCGTATTATTTTAGAATATTCCAATTAAATGATGATATAAATTTCATCTTAACACACCTATTTTAAAAAATTGGAAAAATTCAACCAATTGATTTGAAAAGTCTAATGTAAACCTTTTCAAATGTGACTTGGATTTTAAAATATTTTCGAACCCTCTGGACAAGTAAAATAGGTTGTAATGGATAATTTACGCAACAGGTAGGACACTTAAACATCTAGTACTTAGAATAAGGGTATTATTTATTTTCTGGAGCTACCAAGCCAGCAAGAATGTTATTGTCCCTTTAATATGTCCCACAGATCTCGGATGGATGACAATGACACCGAGCGTATAATATGTGGAATTGATTGTATGTTAAAAGTGACATAATGCTATGCCATAGACAACATATTGTATATATTAGATCACCACCACCAAAATGGGAGACAGAAGACAATTAAATCCGCCCCCCTCTCTCTCTCTCTCTCTCTCTCTCTGTAGCTGTTGTAAAAATCATTAGGCGAACGAAAACCTGGGAAGAAGTTGAGGCCGGGCATTAACATTGAAGTCAATGGGAAAATTAGTTGCGGTCTGCATCCAATGACGAGACAAGAGTTATTTCCCCTTTCCACTTTATTGAAAGATGAATATCAAATTTGTTACTTTTCAAGAATATTAACTAACCACTCGTTTGCAATCAAAAAAACTATAACACTGGACACTGTTTGTTTCTTCGATTACTAAAAGGTATAACCCATCATACAATACTAACGATGTCGAAATACACCGGAATTAAATTAGTAGGCCTATTGAACTAGAATGAATAAAAGAATTTTCTGGAAATATAAACTAAAGTATGGTAAGAGCTAAGGTAGAAAAGATAAAACAATCTTTGATTGCAAACTTGAGACGCAACTGCTCTTTGCCATTCTGTATATAGCAATGTTTAATAACAAGGAACCAAGATTCCAGAACTACAAGATCAAAATTTTGAAGGTGGTTTAAATAGGAGTTACAGACATCATTTTCATGTCAAAATATTGATCAATGCCTGTTGATATAAGACAAAACAATATAACAACACAAAAAACTAGGTCATCGCGGGACTTATATATGGTTTATTGATTTTTAATAATTCGCTTGCGCGTAGGTGTCTTTAGCAGTGGGGGGAAAGCGGAGTACCCGGATAAAACCCACGAGGTTGGACAGGTTACCATACTCCTTGCCACGTACAACCACGTACATTCGACCATCCAACGCCCCCCCCCCCTCTCATTGTAGACAATAAGCGTAAAGTATCTACGATAATTAGACAAAACGCCCATCGCCAGTTCAGATAAAACCAAAAGTCAAAGCTGATTGGGGCCAGATTCTTGGGTGAAGCTTATCGGGACAATTTGATCAAAATACTGATATGCTGGACATATACCTAAAGGGGTTGATCTGGACTATGTAATGACTATCGTAATTGAAATAACTGTCCCAATGATCCAATTGTCTGGTCTCAATGAGTCAGGTTTTGATTGGTGCCGGAAAATTGGACTTTCATCTCATTTTACTTCATTCCATAGTCCAATTTTACTTCATATCATAGCAACTATTAAAGTTGTTCGGAAAATAAGTAAGTAACCGCGTTACCACAATAAGGGAGATAAATCCATTTTACAAAATAAATACATATGGACACAGCTCCCAATAATTTCAATGTCCAAATGCAGCCTAATTTTCCCCATTTTCCGACATTCTTAGGGTGTTTTGTGATGTGGAATTATTGTGAAGGTTTTAATATTTAGTCAGTTTTTGTGGGAAAAGAGGATATATGGGCGGAAGAATAACATGGAAGAAAAGGCTTCAAAGAAGTCTCCCCAGTCCACTTTAACTTTTCTTTGAGATTTCCATGGTGAACCTCATACTACATTTGTTTACTGTGATCAAAGTTTTGAAGGTTTTACTTATGATTTTCAGAGCAGGTACAGTTCACATTGTAACTTTTAACACATCTTTATTATTCGTATGCATTAAGTATACATTAACATTTTTGGCGCGTTGTTCAAATTTTCGGTTAGTTAACGCTTGTCTATTCGTGAAAGTCACTGATATCGTAAGCATCAGTGTTTGACAATATTTATTATTTGTATTGATACCATATTCTACAAGTATTAAAAAGCATATGTTTCAAAATGGAAACAAGGTTTGCATTTTATGCTGATAAAATTAGCTCAAATACTCAATTGTCTGCGAACGGCCATTGTCAAATTTGGCAGGGGTTGAAAACCAGTAATGACAGATATAGTCTGATACGTTTTAAGTGTCCTGATGGTATCTGGCGTACCAAGAGGGCCCATAGATTGGCATTTATGGTTTTCTGTATATTAAATTTTGATTTACCAAGTGACTTGGATTGTTCACATCTGTGTCATAACAGTCTGTGTGTCAATTCAAGTCACCTGAGTTTAGAACCGCATTATATCAATAAAGACAGACAGAGATGCAAATCTGTTGGCTTTTGTATAGGGCATGGTGAATATAACATGTGTTTCTTACACTTGATGCTTATTTAGTTTATTGTAGGTCTATTTTGAGGGCGGGGTATGTTCGCTGTAAATACTTTAATACGCCTATTTCCGGTGTCTGTGATTCTGCCAATACGGCGAACGCCAAGGTGTAGGGATAATGCGACTTTAATTCCCATGTACGTTTTTAATCTGCTGTACAACGAAATGAAGAAATGCTATGTTCTGATAATACGAGAAGGCTTATATTTTTGGGGGGATTGGGTGGCCGAATGCTTAGCGTGCGCGCGCCGTATCATACGGCTGCTTGAGTCAACTGGCGTGGTTTTAAATTCCTGGTTGTACGTGGCAAGGAGTAGGGTCGCTTGTCCAACATCGTGAGTTTTCTCCGTTTTCTCAAACTGCTAGAGACCCCTACGCGCAAGCGAATAAATGAAATAAAATTAAACCATATTGTAACTTGACTCTTCCGATCATCCATCTTGGTTACTATAATGGGCACGAAGACAAATTTATATTTATAAACAAAAATCGCATCTAATCAACCAACTAGAGAAGAGTACATGGCTTTAGTGCATTCAAAAGCAAAGATAGAGTCTATAAGGAGAAAATAGAAAAGTGGAAATTCCTTTTGAGTCACTAATCCCCCTCGAACAGTTGAGACTGTAAAGTTTTCAAACATCATTGCAATTGTGAATATGTATATTATATTGTTTCTTTCCTTTTATAATTTATGTACTTGTATGTTAGTGTATATTATTGTATTATATTACGATTTATGATCATAAACCAGTCGGAAAAAAAAACCCTAGAGCTATTGCCTGCGAGACCTCGTGACATTGCTTTTTGCTATGTCAAATGGGGCAGGTGATCTTGTTTATACCTTGTGATGGAATTAGCTCAGTGAATATTGTTGAAAGGGTTACAGTTTGTGACATAGCGTGAGATAATATTGAAATCAATGGATAAATTAATGGTGATCTGTGGTCTAGTAATCCTTTCCCCACTGACTTCAACATTGAATCCATGGGTATTTTAACTGGCATTTTCTGTGATGTTTTGGTAAATGGTTATGATTCTGAGCTGAGGCCTAAGGATCAAGACGCTAAAAGACATACATTACGGGAAATCACGTACGTAGATGACACCAGAGCCTATAAGATTCCTTTAACTGGATGCTTAACACCGTTCAAAAATTATCAGTTGATCATGATGGCCTACCCTTTTTTTATTGGTTATAAATTAAGGAATGGCATGTATTTAAAATTGTTTATAAGTTCAGTAATGGCATGTATTTAGAATTGGTTATAAGTTCAGTAATGGCATGTATTTGGTGACATTATGATTACTTGTCTGGATCTGTGTGTTGGTCCAAATTGAGGGAGATAACTCCATTTTATAATGAATTACACATGGATTCAGACTAGCAATTATTTGCCCATTGACTTCAATGTTAAATGGCTGTAACGTCACAGGCTGCAACTTTTTGCTCAACAATCCATGGTTCCAATCTTTAGATACACAATGGGGACCACGTTTGGCAATCTCGTGGGTTGACAGTTGTGAAAATCCTACTTCCGACTCAATGATTGCTCTGCAGAAAGACACTTTACACCCACTACAGATGACTGTCCATGACACGTGCGTTGACTGCAGGCCGCGTTAGTCATTGGCTCAACGGCTCGTGCAATGTTTACTTAACACCTAACTGCTTCGGGCAAAATGATGCATTTTACTCATTTTAATACCCATTTAAACTAAATATGAAATATTTTTTAACTACAAATACTTCAAACGTCTTTATTTATTTTTCTTTTACCTCAAAACAATGTTTGAGAATTTAATTTGTCGAAGTAAAAAAGTTAATATGCCGTTCTCATTAAGCCTCGTCAATGTCATGCTTATCAGTGATTGTAGCGGCCAAGCGAATATTCACTGCGGGATCAGTTTGCCACTATCCCTCCGCTGTAATATCATCAGTATTACCCAAAACAAATTTGATCCCTTTTCTCCTTTTCTAAACCAAAAAGTCAACCAAATAATGCAGGAAGAGGGGAGAAAAAAAAATTCCACTGAGGTTGAATACAGTTAGAAGAAGCGATTAACTCTGGTGGCATTAGGGATGAAACAAATCACCGAATTAGGCCCTACTTCACTCCGGGAGAAACCAGATAGGTTATTAGAAATATGAGATACTGTGTAGTAATATCGGACTTATACAACTTTAGCGTTCTGGTCGTGCTCAATAAAGCATTGAGGATAACTGCTTGGAATATTTTGAACTCTGATCAATTTCGTTCAAAACCCCCTTTTATTACCCCCTTATTCCTATCAGTTATAGACTGACCTTGGCGTTATTTTCCTTCCTAAATATGGAATAAACATCCCCATTCTCCCACGACCAGAAGGGGGGGGGGGGATATTACCTTATTTGACATACCAAACACATGTCATAAACAGATAGAATTTGATCGATATTTTAATAATGGTAAGGACTTTACCAAAACATTACTGTTTTTTTACACAAAAACTTGCATTCGCATTCATTAGTACGTAAGTGTTCACCAATAATTAGTTAAGATACAATATGGTCTTAAGAACCAAACTACTACAACTGATTAGTGATGTTTCAAAGTGTTCCCAAATGCCTTCATGTAAATTGAAATTTAAGGCTAACATAATTATGAAGGGCAATTGGGTTTAATATCATTTCAACACAATACTTAAGTCATTTTGAAACTAACATAAAACAAATAATTCATTTCTGTGGTTACATATCTGCTTGTGTTGTCTAGATTTCTTGAAAAAGTTCCCCGCTATGGGTTGATTAATGACGGGTTATCCGTATAATATACGTGATTTTACGAAACAAATCTAAAGTATCAATTATACTTACTTTAGTGAATCGCAAAGCATATACTTTTCAGGGTGTCACATTATCATTACTAAAGTTTTTCTGTCCTATGAATTCAAAGAAATATCATTAGACATAGCCCTGATGACACCTACTGAATGAACAAAGTGACAGTCAAACGGTAGTTATTTCCCTTGTACTACATGTACAACCACTCTGTCTAAAAAAAAATAAAACACAGTTAAACGTGATCTTTACATGTCATGCTATGTCAGAAGTGTTTTTCTATTATCAATTAAAATATATCTAACGATGGTACCTGGTACAAATATCACATACATCCAACAACTATCAGACAGATTTGTTTTCAGGAGAAGCAATAAAAACTATTGGCAGTATTTTGCAGTTAAATATTCAACAATCGTTTGGTATTTTGGAATATATAACAAAAACAATACATGAACAATTGGTTAAGCTGGCCAATACGTCTAACATCGTATTTGGTGCCCATTTTTATATTCCTTGATGCAGATGACAGAATGTTATTTTTGCGAAATCTCGGAAATGGATCACCATTAGCTCAATAATAACTATGTAGTTCTTGTAATGGGCATAATCAGCAATCTATAGTGATTAGTGGAATAATATAAACATTTGCTATGGGTGAAAGTAGCTCGTATGATACTAACTGATTTCTTGTTCGTCTACATTTTTTTTAAATTATGATAAAAAAAACATGTCCGTTGGGTTAATGTATTGTAAGATAATCGGGTAAAGCTTGGAAATATACACACACAGCAGCTGGTTCAAGACAAAACAAGTTTGATAAGGAAATAATTATTCAAGGATTTTATCTTTATTGTGTTCGTATTCACAGGGTTTTCGTAAGAGGAAAATTAAAATAGCATTATGCAAGAGCAAAATCTGCTTATTACAGGTTTTTCTTTAGGCCTGAAATGTTATCTAAATAATCAATCAGACATTAATTAACTTATCCAGACCATAATAAACTCTTGATGTCAAGGCTAGCCTTCGATGTTGGCGGACAGGAAGCTGTTAGTGGGTGTTGGAAATTTTAATAAGTACCAAATGTTTTTATTATTATTTTAAAAATAAATCCAACTATTCTCAACCGTAAAATTTAAACGGCCTCTCGTAGTTAATACTTAAACATGTTTCAAAACACATCCGGGGATGGTACTAAAATGTTCGATTAATTAGCGCGGAACCATGTCGACACGCTGAACGTTACCCTTGCAATGCCAGGGCTATTCAATACTGATATAAGCTGGTTTCCGAAGTTCGATAGTTGAGCAGTGATATGGTTTATATGGTTCTCAGTTCTAGCTATGATGCATTACGGACATTTCACTCAGTTGGGTATACAGGATGAATTAAATATTCGTGGAACATTTCACTAATATATGCAAACCATTCCATATCGTGCAACCTACGTATATCGAGGGGTATATTTTTCTGGGAGTATTTATTTCTGAAAAAAAACCTGCAACAGTGTACTAACCTTCAATCGAATCTAACTTAAAGTAATCAAAAAAGGGCCATAATTAAGTACGAAAATTAACTGAATCCCACGAAACGTACTCTGTAACTCTGAGCGATGTACCGACTTTCAATCAAATACCTCAAAAATTAACAAAAAGTAATTCTAGAAAATATAAATTTTGCTAATTTTGTCAACACAGGGTCATAATTCACAAAACATAGTGAAATCCCAAGAAACCCGAACTTGTTGGTTATAAATAAACACTTTAAAAATCCATCAGCGCCTCTGTATTCATCTGAATAGTTGCCCTCACATAGATAAGCAATCGGGGAGTATTAAAGTCCGCAAAATATACAGCATACTGGATTTTTGTTCATTTGAGCAACACAGGGTCATAATTCAACAAACTCATTAATGTAACCTCAATCACATACAATTAAAATTAAATTTTAAAAATATTTCTTGAAAACAAAAATGAGTAGTTTATAGATTTGAGTCAGTAAAGGTTTATGAGATGCAGAGAGGGTGACATTGTGTCACCCTACTTCTTGTCACGTACAACAGGGGAATCGAAACCACGCCAGTTGACTCAATGACAGACCGGATGCATATGCCTTTTGTAAGTCTCTAAAAACTAACACAACAGTGTTGAGCGAGTGGGAATGACCTGGGTAGTCTGTACATCATTAATTAAACTGCATTAAACTCACATCAATGTCAGAGACAAGAAACCCAAAAATAAAACTGTTACGCTGCATTCACACTGCATGTGCATTCAATATGAATTCCGGAGAACGGCCGCCGGACTTCGGATTTGTTTGTCTCGGATTAAAAGCAGTGAGGCATGTTACGGCTTATTCGGATTAAATTCAGATTGAAACGCACCATACTGAATGCGCATAATTATCAGACGTGAAGGTCATTCATATAAAAGATGCATACGTCCGGTATTCGTATAAAACTGATATTCTGTTGCTAACCAATAAGCGTCGGCACGATTTCGTCTTAACCAAAATCAAAGGCGTATAAGTGTGATTACTGGTCGCGTTTGCTATGTCTCAACAGGTATGCACATGCACCTTCCTCTCGATTCTTTTTAGAATTAAACACACATAATGCAAACCAATAAATTATGTTGTCATTTTCAGCCAACTGCATACAATACATGCTAAAGATTCTACCAGACTCAAGACGTCTGGAGCTGGTCTGTCCTGCCCCTAACACACCATATCATCGTACGTCCACATTGAAATGGCGGAGTTTGTCATGTTTAGGACAACTCCATTGTCATCACCACTATCGTTATGGAGATCCCAGGGATGCGATTCAACATAAATTTCCATTGTGTTATACAACATGAGGAGGGTTGTGAATTGGCTTAGTCCCCAATATCTCATCCAGTATATCTCAGTTGCCAGATTTATTGTGGTGTTTTTCTTTGTAGTCCATTCCTGCTTCGGCGTTTCTGCTTATTTCGGCATCGATCGGCCAGCCTCTGTATACTGACTGGTTGCACCTGCACTTCTACGTATTCATCTGTCTAAAGTTATTCGGTTCTGGTAAAAAAAAAAACGTTGATCTGAATAAAGCGTGCCCACAACAGCTGAGTTCACACTACATGCGGATTCAATGCGAAGGCCGGTCTCCGGAATTCGGATTGTTTTGTCCCAGATTAAAAGCGGTGTGTCACATTACAGCTTATTCGGATTGAATTCAGAATGAAAAGCGCCACACTGAATGCGTAGTGAGCTTCGTTCACACTACATGCGCATTCATTGCAAATTCGGTGAAGGTAGAAGCTAATTGATTTTGAACGATTCATAATTTAGTGTGTTGGAAATGTTTGCTTTACTGACAAAACCCTTGTTGACTGTTCGGGGGACTTAGCTGCTGAGGGCGTATGTTTCGTTGCCAGACACCCTATCTTTTAGCTGGTTATGTTACCAAAGTATTTGTTTCAGTGACGAATAGCTACGGGTATGTAGGCTACACCCGACTGATATCTGTTTGTAAAATCAACTTTTATTTATTTGGAAACCGGACGGTCAAGAGTTTGACCTGAATCAAGTGTGTCACACTCAAATCTTGACTGCGAATAACCAATTCGGAATAATTGTTTCGTGTTTGAATTCGGGAAAATATATGGATTCGTTGATTCAGATTCAGTTCGGTTTTAATCGAATTGAGTGTGACGCCAAAGTCCAGAATAAGACTTTATTCTGAATTCAATTCAGATTAAACCCCTAGTGTGAACGAGACTTTAGATGGATGCGCCATACATTCGTATTGGTGATCTTTTGTTTAATTTCCCGACGCAAGCAAGGCTACCTCAGCGACGCGGGTCTTACATCTCAAGTACCTTGCCATGCAGCGCCGGGCACAATTTCGTTTGCACCACAATCAAATGAGGATGATTACCATTTGGTAGCGTTTGCTGTACATCAACACGTATATTACTAGCGAAGATACATTTCATAATAGATACATTTCATAATTGAAATGTAATGAAATGGGGTTAAACTTCCTACTATTCTGCTCCGCCTGGGCTTATAAAGATTGGCATAGAACTAGTTCCCAGGACAGCGATCCTATGGTCTACGCTTTTATCGAATTCCAACTATCAAGGGATCTTTTACGTCCTTGTCCGACCATCCGCCCCGCAACACTTACATGGGGAAACTTTGCGGAAAATCACAATGAACGTTTTCTTACTGACTGAATCATAGTGTCTCCCATTTCATAATTCAAATCCTTTCAACATTACACATACATAATTTAATGCTATACATTTTGTTGTCATTTTTATCCAGCTATATACAATACTAGAGACCCCACTATATTCGAAACTCCTAAAGCTTGCCTGCCCTGCCCCCAGGCTCTAGACCTATCTTTGTATTTGAATTTTGATAAGCCCATATTATTATTGAAATATGGTCGTATATTGTCGTCGCCCCCGTTCGGCGCTCCGGGGGCTAATGTTAATATCTGATTAACTTTTAAAGTTTATGCACAATGTTTAAGGTCATAGATGAATTGATTTTGAACGAGCAATGGCTCATATTAATGCATATTGTTGAAGGCCATGGATGAAGAAACCAATTGAATGTGAACATTTTACGATAATTACTGACTGAGTTATGGCCCATGATATTAATTGTTAGTATAAGGCAGAACTCAGTCAGAATTTAGTGTGTTGGAAATGTTTGCTTTACTGACAAAAGGGAAAGTATGCCACAACCCTTGTTGACTGCTCGGAGGAGGAATTAACTGCTGTGGATGTAAGTTTCGTTGCCTGATAACCTATCTTAAGCTGTATTTGTTTCAGTGACGAAGGGCTACAGCTGTTCCTCCACACCGTCACCTCTCCTTAGCCGAAACTGCTCCTCTGTTATTTGCCATAGTGGGTGTGACGCCTAAATCCGAAATAAGACTACCACTGTGAACGAATCTTTAATGTGTTTGTCAACACAAAACATCTGTAATCGCAATAATTTTATCAGTACTGTATATTGAAAACAAATCAATTTGGTCGGTTAAGCAAAACGACAGTGTTAGTTTAAATGAATATAAAATGTTTGAAACTAAATAGTTTTCAAGAAGAGTATTTAACATCAGATAATTATGAATCTAAAGATCAAACAGAATATTACAAAACTGAGGATGGATCTTCACCATTATAAAGATCAATACAATCAGTAAAAACCACACACCTCTTCCGGACAAAATGACAGGAACCAGTGGAATTTGCCTGATAAAACCTGAATGTGTGCCTGACATTATGTGTGCCTTATTTTCAAAACAACCAGAAATGGGCTCTCATAAAAGTGGAGCATTCTTCAGTGGATCGATTCGACAAGTGATTACACGTTATGAGTGGGAATAATGGCATCAACTGTAACTATTTCTACAACGTCCCAACTTACGATTTGGCTAGGATAAGTTTTAATTTAGTACCAATGCAGCGGTAGAAAGGGCATACCTAGTCAGTGGGAATTAACATCCGTTTCCACCTCGGGTGATATCACAGACAATGGGCGTATCTATACAATGATACTAATTTGTAATAAACGGCCCAGAGATCACCACAATTAAATTCTAGCAAAACAACTTCCTGGTATTCCTCGTTTTAGATTTTGGATTTAGGTTGTTTGAGGTTTTATCTAATTGCATCACTACACAAGAAATAGAAATTATTGCGATGGTTAGCCATTGCAGCACCTTTAAACTAACAAATCAGGCCCGTAGCTAGCGAGGGAGGAGGGGGCGCCTTTTGCCAATTAGGCGCCAGCGACCAAGTAGCCTGGTAAAGGTCGTCGTCCTTTCCATTGGACGCAATACGAAGTCAACGATCAACGTGGCAATGGGCGCTACATAACGACGAGTCACATTGGTGGGAACCCAACCGATGTTATGATTGGTGGGATGCCTTATAATGACAATACACGATTGTCGTGCGGGACATAATGTATAAAGCCAGGCTGACACTTGCACGACTTTTGGCCACGATTATGTCGTGCCCATCAGTTTCCACACTGACATGAACTGTCACGACGAGTTCACGCATTGTTTACGCACTTCCCGCATTGACGATTAGGTCGTGCCCATCAGTTTCCACACTGGCATGAATTGTCACGACGAGTTCAGGCATAGTTTGCGCATTGTTTACGCACTTCCCGCATTGACACGACGAGTTTGCGCAAATCGGACGGTGTCGGGCCGACTCGGGTCGTGCCAATGCGTGCCACGGAATCATGCAAGTGTCAACCTTGCTTTATGTCGAGTAATATTGGTTTGGCTCCCACGACTTGATCAACGGGGTGCCCAAAACGGCATGATTTATTGGGTACGTCAACCCGGGGTGATGCCCATATTTCCTAGATCGGTAGATGAGATCGTGGGCGCCCATAATGCCGAGTGAGATTGGTTAGGCGCCCAATTTCGAACTTTTCATTTTTCCCATAAATTATTATAGGTACGGTAAAGTCGTATTCCTTCATTCAAATTTTTATAATGTTCAAATCAAAACATCATCATACGACAATATCGCCAATTCCGCCCAAAATGGAATTCGCCATGGATCGTCAAGTGTAGGTACATCGTCGCCCCAACAGGCCTCCCTCCCCCCGCCCAAACAATTTTGGGCAAGCTACCGGCCTGCAAATTAGATTTTCAGACAGAAATGCGAAACAGCTTGGTTTGCACCGTTATAATGATAACTGTGTCCGATTATATCTCTTCTTTAAGTAACGGTTCATAAATTAGTTAATTGTTTGAAAGAAAACTCGATATGCATATTATAACCTTTAATCTCCTGTGATCTGAATGCTTTATTACTCTCGAGATAGGGCTAATGAAAACTATATTACGCGTGCGTTGAGACACATGTGTCGAATTAGTATCTTCTATGAAATTCATACTATTGTTTGTTCATTACAACTCAAATACAAACATCGATTTCACTTGCGCGTGACATAATGACAGAATAAGTTGGTCTCGTGGGATCTTAAAAGCTCGTAGTTTACACGAGGACGCTCTCGGACCAATGAGGACACAACAGATGGCCTCTTGCCAGTGACCACCGACAAATGGTCACTCGACGGAAAGTATCAACTGACCATAACATTTGTATCATAGTTGAAGTTCCTGTTGTTTATCACTCATTTGCGGTTTCCTTCAAAGGCCGCATACTTCAAATCTGAATGAAATGTACATGAGTGGACATGTACACTCGAAAAGGTCCAAACTATCTTCAGAATTCTTGATGACGCCAAAATCATCAAAAAATCCCGAAGGGACAATACTGTTACACATCAGATTGTTTGGAATCTTTGGATCTTTAAAGAGCCAATGTTGTCCTTTTGACTTCGGGGCATACCTTTCCGTAATTTTATTTTCTTGTAAATCCACCGGCTGTTTTTCTTGTTGATTAAATTGTATCTAATTTTTTCTCAGGATCGCCGTGTGTCATTAGTTTCTCCCAGCATTTATGGGCTATATCTAGGAATCAAATCAGGGGGAATTACAAGCCTATTCTGTATACGTATTGTATGCATTGAACTATATATATATATTTTATTTTTTTTTTTTTTTTTGCATTTTAATTGTTCATTTAATTTATGTGATACATTATGAAGAGAAACTTGTCCCGCCATCGCCTACTTTAATTATTTTATGTACTCTAAATACACTTTATTCTTATGCTCTTACTGTAATTATTATCTCAATTACAAACCAGACTTATGTCAGAGCAGAACTGTAGGACGCTAAACCCCATTTAATCTCCTCAATTTGACGGACTGTCTTTTTATCAAAATTTTTGTTGTAAAATAATATATATTTTTTTGAAATATTTCCCATGGTGTATAGGAATGGGTTAAAAAGGGGTGAAAAGTTCACATTATGGGGTGAAAATCTTCAAGTTGGTCAACCTTTCCTCAAAAATACACAAAAATCAAAACAATTCTTCAAAAGGGACAGCGTTTAAAGACCTTGGCATGTGAAACTGTTACAAAGAGAAAAGAAACAAGTAAACCGTATACATAAGTCTTAGTGAGAATTAACCTTCTAGCTCTTTGCCAAACTCTCGTCTTGTAGAAAGCTAAGAGTTCTTGACTATGTAAATAGCCGATATTATCATGTCGGAATGGTATCTATAGACACTGGAAGTGTTTAAGCACCATTAGGTAACACATTTCCACCTCTAGTTATAAGTCATTACTGCTTAGTAATAGCATTTGGACGACGAGTGACAGTGCCGTAAGTAGCCTTTATTTTAACACACTTCACCAGAAAGATTCCTAGTCGTTTAGAGCAAGCCTCCTTTACAAAATACATAATTCATTGGGATTAAAGATTTTATCAGTATCTAAATAAACGTGAATAGCAGACTAATAATTATCGTGGTTTTTAATGGGTATGTTATTATACTGTTATATTTATTTGACAGTAACAAAAAGAAAGGAAACTAACTTCCATTTTATAAATTTCCAATCAGTAATTTTATTATATCAAAAGTTTATATTCAGGAACTTAATTGATAACGAAAAAGATCAATAAAAATGTAACATAAAGGTAGTTTAATGGGTGAAAGGTTATTTATATCACTCTGAATAACAAATGAACATAACTAGTTATATAGTTAGCTTCTTTTCATTCCTATAATCGTGACCAACATGTACCGGGGTCATTTCCAATTATAATACATTAAAAGGGGGGTAACTCGAACAACGTTCACGCGTCTTGATCTGTCGCATTTCGGGGGTATCTCATTGCTATATTGGTTGAAACTGAAAAACTGCTTTGAAAAATTAAATTTTGTTCTTTTTTGAGTGTCTGAAATTTACTTTTTCACGACGTAAAAGAAATACGCTTATAAAATTTAAAATTTATAACGTTACAGCTAAAACTAATTAAATGAAAATTGGACGAAGTGTCGATTTATTCTGTCCTGTGTGTCTGTCCACTGACGTCTAACCTTTCTACGTGCATATCTCAACAGTCTTAAGACATTTGTTTAGAATTCCTTGTAACAAAACATAGCACATCAGCCAAAAAATCGGTCTATTTTAACCAAAACAATCCAAAAGGACTATCGTAGAAGATAATATATCAGAAGGCACCCATGGTGATTCCTTATAAATTTCGATCATTAAACAGCGTCGTAAAAACGAAATTTTCCCTTTCAAAATAACACTATTGATAAATAACAAAAATCTTAAATTTACTAATTTTCTGGCTTAAACTGTCGTAGCTTATTTGTTTTTAATTTCAAGACTGGATTTATCTATAGGCATAAAATTTTAAAAGGAAGTTTTTTATCATATTATCAGAAAATAAACGTATAAAATTCAATGAAATCAACAATTATATTTTGACCCAAATCAAGGGTAAGCACATTCTTCCAAAATAAACCGAACTATGAAGAGATTGTAAATATGTGGCTTGTTATAAACATTTCTACAATAAACCTATCTCAATCAAGATAAGGGATAGAAAAGGACAATTTTTGGCTGATTGTTGCATTGGGTCACGGCCCAAAAACGATATTTAAATTATTACCCAATATTAGGAATAGCCTTTAATAGTTCAAATTTTTAATAAGATTTGATATTTTTAATTTATTTCGTAACTTTATATGAAAGTGTAATGACGTATTCCCATCTTTCACTTTATGGAATCTGGTGGTGATGTTCTAAAATCCATATAAATTTTAACGATTCATATTCGTTTTCATAGATAATGGAAAATGAAATAACATATTTGAAATTGTATATGCACATTGTTTAATTAAAAACTTTTTACACGCCCACACTTCATTTTATGCATAATAATATTAGTTTCCAAAATTTAAAATCTCCTGAAAATGGCGTTGTTAATTCTTTCCACGTCAAAATTTTTATGTAGTTTCTGCTTTATCAAAGTCATAAATTATGATAGCTTCAATTTTCCTAACATAATCTTGTAAAGTACCTCTTGCTCAGCCAACTAATGTCACATCATATTCATTCATGCAAATGTATCTGGCACACGTCGTGCAGTGACGGATGGTGAGTATATGCCAATAACAATTATCACTGACCATTTATCGTTGTGTTTGTTCTGTCAGTTTAGTTGATAATTTTTCCAGTGTAATTAGCCATCAAATTATTTTAGGGGAGTTAAGAATGATTTGAAGTTTTAAAATACATGATTTCTTGTTTTATTTTTATATGTGAACCGAAATTATTTAGCGAACAGGTGAACGTCTACAGTAATAAACAAATACAAATTTCACGTCACAATTAAATAGCCTGAAAATTGATAGACCTAGATATTAAACCCTTTCTTCCTCGGCGTGTACTGTAGTTATAGGATCGTGTGGATTTAATTCTCGAGAGAGAAAGCAAAAATAGTCTTATATAAAACCAGTCTTAAGACAAGCTGAAAACTGTGCCAGATAGACGGAAGTCGGGAAACTGAACGTGAATAGAATGATATTGTTTCACGTTTAGTTGTTATTATAACAATATTTTCTATTGACAACCTGCATTAGAAGAGCGATCCATTAATCTAATTATAAAGCAGTTTGAGCCGAATAAAGCTGACCAGAATTAAAGTGATCATGTATTCTTAATAAAGTCTATTTTTCTTTATAACAGTAAGTAGAAACTAGATTTTATGTTAGTTTTTGTTACTAGTGAATTCATATCACAATTTATAATCATAATAGAGATAGAGTGTGAAAATTTTGATTTCACAAAACAAAACTATGAATAGATACAAAATAAAGAGTTTATATGTTCTTAGGTTTTAGTGAAAACAAGCAGCGCCACCTATGATTTTATCTCAAATCATTTGATGGACCTCTTCTAATCCGATTGAATTCAGGCCGGGAGATTACCTTTTCTCGATTAAATGTTATATATTCAATTTGTATACATTTCCGTGTGGAAAATCAGATACTCTCAGAAAATTGCAAATGACGGCTTTACGGTATCACTTATAGTATTTCCGTTCATCGGTAGTCAATTATTAGATATAATTCTATATAAGTTAAGATTTGAAATATATTTGGCAATATCTCTAGTTATGATTAAAAACTAAACTATTTTCAATGATCGCTAAAACAAGCAGCGCCACCTATGATTTTATCTCAAATCATTTGATGGACCTCTTCTAATCCGATTGAATTCAGGCCGGGAGATTACCTTTTCTCGATTAAATGTTATATATTCAATTTGTATACATTTCCGTGTGGAAAATCAGATACTCTCAGAAAATTGCAAATGACGGCTTTACGGTATCACTTATAGTTTTTCCGTTCATCGGTAGTCAATTATTAGATATAATTCTATATAAGTTAAGATTTGAAATATATTTGGCAATATCTCTAGTTATGATTAAAAACTAAACTATTTTCAATGATCGCTATCAATCACATAATATTCTTCAAATATTAATATATATTTTTTTAATATCTGATGGACGTATCTCTTATATCAAAATAAAAAGTATACCACATTTTAGATTTAATGAGCATAAGGCGCTGTTTAATGCAACATTCAATTAAAATTTATGCATTAATAACAAATTTGAAATAGCCGCTAGAAATTAAAGTAGACTGACAAATAGTTTATACAAAGAAACTAGGCAATTGAAGTGGGCATATTTAATATAAATCCTAACACAAATACAATATAGATAACTAAAATCTTTATGATTGTCTAATCAATTGTTAATTCTTTCAGGTTGGTTTTGGGATATCTTTCTTTGGGTGAGGATAGCGGATTTTTGTCCTTTTCATTGTTGTTACAGTTAGTGGAGTAACCAACTAACCGTATCGGCTTTTAAAATAAACTCGTATCATCTAAATTATGCCAATATAAACTATATTTAGTATGCGTGTATTTCCGTGATAAAGAGCATCATTTATGTAAAAATGACATTTTCCTAGATATCTGGCCTAATATAATACGAAAACTGAGTAGAATATTTATGTTATTCCCCCACCTCCCGAATCACGTTTGATCACTAAAACAAAGATGTTAAATGTTATGTATTCGCATATTTTTAAACATGGAAATTGGCCAGGCTGAAAACTACTGGGATCAGTTTTCAGGGCGTGGGGGGGGGGGGCGAGGAATGTAGTAGCATTGCGAGGCAATCATTAAAATCTCCCAGTTTTTCTTTTTTCAACGGATTAAAAGATTGAGCTGGTTTATGTTGACTTTATCCACGTTTTCAGTCATATTGTTCGTGATATTGAAGTACACAAGAGCTTTAAAATTCCTCCAATATCATCCAGAGACTTCGATTAAGAGTTCTCATAAAAAAGTGATTAATAGCAAGCAAAAGAATCGCAATTAAATTATGTTTTAATAAGGCCGATTTGTTATCTTTTATAATTCACCATCGACAATTTAGATTAAAAGGGATTTGGAATATATCTTGTAAATTTAACAAATGAAATATAGATTTAACAATCTTCAGATTTAGCCTGTTATCATAGCCAGTGTTCTATTGATGTAGAATTCATTCATACCAAGTCTGTGGACTAATGTTTAGGTTGGAGGAAAGTTTTGTGTCTTTTACTTGGTTATCAGTCTGTTCGACAAACCATCTCTTTTAATCAGCGCTGATTTAGAGCGGATTATTTAAAAGAAGCGACTATCATAACACTGGTAATTTAATAAGTTGATCAATAAAGACAGAAAGTGTGTTTTTCATTATGAAATGCTATCATACGTGTCTTGTTGCCCTTGCAAATTCGTTGAGAATTAATTTGGATTTTCCGAGTGAAATGAATGAGTATGTGAAGATTTTGTTTTTATATGTTTGGCGTCTGCCGATGTTTCAGGGATCATTTCAGACAAACAGACGAATAATTCGCGTCGGAAAACATGGTGCCACTTTCACTGTTAATTCTAACGGGAAATAGCTTCTTGTTAATTTGTATAATTGCGACGTTCCATTTCAATGTGAAATTAGATCTCCATTCGGCGTTGTTTTTGCGCACAAGGCGGCATAAAAGAAATAGTTATTGTTCATTTGAACGGCTTTGAAGGAAACACCATTATTCTCACTCCAACCTCTTTTGCTTGTTGGAAGACGAGACTAATTTTCATCTAAATAGCACTTGAATGGCCATTTAATGAGAGTCACGGGAAGGAGGGTGATAAATGGTGAAAGTGATTTATGTTTGTATTAATCCTCTTCTCCCTTATATGAAATTTACATCTCGGCTGACAACAGGATGCTCGGAGGTGGAAAACGACAATTCACCACATGTACATTTCAGATGAAATTGGCAAAAATTAAGTTAGCCAGAAAAATGAAGCAAAACCTTAGAGAAAATGGGAAAGTTGTGCATTAATCTTTTCTGTTTAATTTGGACTGCTGAAAGGCGACAGATTTGAAGTGTCTAGGGAATTCGTCAGCAATCGTTTGTTATAAGCGGAGCGTTCTCATTTTGTTACTCGTCCCATCAAGACGAACATAATCAAAATTTGTGATCGACATTCAGTAATTAGGCTGAAGCGATCCAATAAAGATATACACAGAACTGGCTGCACTAAATGCCCAGATTCTATTTCATAACCCGCCATAACGTTTCTCAATAACTCCCGCTATCATCTTTATTTCTTATTTGTATGATAATTTTACCTCCTCTGGGACCGACTCCCGGGTCACATGTCAAATATGGAGTCATATGCAATATGATTCATTTCGATAATATGCCATGGAAGATAAAATAGGAAATGCAGTCACGTGGAGACGATTTTAACTGAAGTTTATTATATCAGAGGAAAATCCCGTTACTCAACTGTCTTTTGATTAATCTCTGCTCTATTTACAAAATTTCATGGCTGATTAGCCGATTGATTAACCCTAGCAAATCGATGTCATCTCTTATTACTGAACAACAAGCCGTCTTTCCCTTCATTTGCTCTCCGATTATATTTATAAAGCGTCAATATTACTACTGGCATATTGAAGGTCTACATTAAAAGTTCCCCGGTTCTTTTTCTGCCTAGATTCCAAAAGGCATTATACAGATAATACAATTATAACACATCTTCAAGCACCTAGGCTTTACAACGGATCGACAATAATCGGGTGACTTTGGAGAGAATTTCCTCTCGATCTGCCTATTACTGATTAATATACTGATAAAAGTAAACACTGGCTTTCTATCTTAAACCAACTTAAGAACAGTTACTTTTGGCACAATCGACTTTGATGCGATTAATAGCCGAGGAGCCTTATTCAATCACAGATTTAATTCTACTCTGACAGAGATTTTCAGGATTTAAGACATGGTTTCAAACACTCTTGAAATAACTTAGTTGGCATCACTCGAGCGAGCATTTTGTACGGGGCAGACGTGCTATTGCTACAACCGAATGACTGAAAGCGCCATAACTCTATTACTGAAGCAGGTTATTTTAATGATCGCACCTTTTGCAGAAATTGCACGCGTCTTTACTTCTGTTTCAAGTCGCGTTACAAAAGGGTCTAATACAGCATAATATAAGTATTCTTTTGTCTTTGTTTTCAGTTTTACGGGAAGTTGACTTCAAATATGCAGTCATTTTCCGCATTAGAACTTGGCAGAAGTTCTATGCCGACGACGTCATCCAAGCATTCAACGGTGTCTGCAACAGTCGGAATGTCATCATCTGAACTAAAGATGTCTGGACACATGTCAACACATGAAACTGTCTCACCTTTTGCTGAGATAAAAACAGAAAAAATATCATTTGAGGAAAGTTTGAATATTCAAGGTAAGTCTTAAATTCAAATGTCCTAATATACTCCGCTTCAAGGGTGTGTTTCAGGTGACATACATTTTTAAAACAAGGTACATAATTTTATACCTGGTACAATATAAACGTATCAATAGTATTTTTGATTCTAATACGTTCTGAGTAGGGGTTGGGAATCGGAAAATGGACGATGTATTCTGTATTAATATGTTGTTATTAATGTATGATTTTAAATCGGAATTTAAAGGGACGATCACGATTCTAAAAGAGTCCCAGAAATACACGTCCTTGTACGTATAAATTTAAGCGCCGCCAAAGTATAGAGGAATAGTGTATTTACCTTAAGAGGTCTTTACAGTGCATGCCCCATGTGCTGGACTCTCACCTACACGCATTTTGTTCTAAAATAAAAGTCTGGGTTTATCCAGACAGTCAGACACCGCATAATACAGCTTGGGACACCGGTCTTCATTTTCAGATGAAGATTGGCGCGTTTAAGTTGTTTGGAAACGTTTCACATATTATACATGTGTATTGAGTTACTTGCGGAACTAAGGTAGAGAAGTTTAAGGGCTTTTAACTCTCAATTAAGCAGTTTTATTCTCCAGAATAATCGAGATATACCGTTTAAAGCAAAACTTTATATATTAGATGTAATACATTTCTACAAGAAATATTGATATTTAAACTAACTTGGTGAAATTATTATATATCCAAAAATATTAGCACAACCGTAAAGCTGCACCACCATGTTTCTCGGTAAACCATAAAAAGATAAAAGGTATGCCAGCACAAACTGATTTCAACACTGGTTGTTTATTAAGATTTTTAAAGTACTTTTGTCCGTCTTGGAACTATTCATAAATAATGTCATTGTATAAAAATGGACACTAAAGTATTTTTATACCTATTTATATAGGAACACTGTGGTTTTAATTGTCTATAGTTACTATTGTCTATGGTTACATAGAATATCAGTAACTAACAGGTAACGTGTACACACGTGTATTAATCTGTTGTATATGGGTAGAATTTAGGAAAAATGCGTCGAAGATAATCCTGGGATAGATTTAAGAAAAGAGGGGTTTTTTTTAATGAAAATGGTTTTCGATTAATTTCTTGGAATTTTATTTGTAGGTGTCGTGCACATCTAAAGATATGTTTATTTACAAATAAGGGACAGTTTGATTATTACATTCCTGTCCCCGGTGTAAAATTTCTTATTTATATATATTAAAGTGGATAAAGTACAAGTACTTCTTTGTTAACGGTTGATAAATGTATAAATAAATAAAAAATATGTCCAGGTAAAAAATTATATACATAAAGTTTAATTAAACAATAGTACTTTCTTTTGGTATTTTAAACCTTTATTTATTCTATATTATACGGTTTCAACTTCATACATAACAATTTATTTTTCTTTTTTCTTTTTTTTTCATATTCGCACATCTCCGTAGGCTTCATTGAAACATACATTTTGAAACAAAAATGTCTCTTTGTTTTGTGTACCAGACAATAATAATTTATCTAATAACGATATCCAAAAATGGATTTTTTTACACCTAAAAATGAGAAATATGTCGTTTATCACATAATTCTGCAGATTAAATACCAAAACATTTACTTCAAGTAAAACATTTTTGCAAAGAAACTACAAAAGATATTTTAAAACAAAAGTATACACTTTTTGGCACTATTACGCTACTAAAATTATCGGAGGAGTTTCGAGGTATATGTTCTTAAAACAAGACAGATCGATCGCTTTGATGTTTTGACAAAAAGCGGATATGAAAGATTGACACAAATGTGTTTATATTTTGGTAATTCAAAGATTGTATAATCTCCACCCAAATCAACAAAATTTGAAATTTGGTTTCATTTTTTTCTTTTTTTCTAAAAGACGTTATTTGCTGTTAACAAACTTTAGATCAAGCTTTCAAAGATAAGAATGATTTAAAAAGTAGCGACCCCTGTCTGTAGGAAAATTCTCTCCTCTGTCGCCCAAAAGAGCTTGAGATGGGAACTCTTTTACTTCATAAAACAAATAAGAGCCAGATTAGACTTGGTGAATCACGCAAACAAATGGAGGCACAGATATTGTGCAAGTGCTTTCGCTTTCTTTTAAAACGTCGCATTGTAATTCTATAGAATTTTTCAAGGAGACTCTTATAAATTAAGAAGAAAACTTTTTTTCGACAAGTGGAACTTTACAAAGAGTGTTTAGGTAGGACACCTGCCTCTTTCAGGATTAGCCTAACCCTAACTCTTGAAATGAAATTTTCTATTGTATTCTATATTGGCAACAAGCGATACATGTTTAACAGTGTTCAAGTGTGTATTGTAGCCAATGTTTCACCACAAATGTGCAAAGCAAAGAAGAGATTAAGCGAATAATGCAGCATATGGCATTAAAATCTCAAGTTATACTTCATTACCATTTTCTATCATTTACATACACGACTCTTTAGTTCTCTAAACTCTCTACAACACAATTCTCAAATATTTACATTTGTGTAAATGAAAACATTTTTATAGAAATTACCGTAATTCAGAACCAATATTGCTGTTGTTATTCAATATGGGGATTTATGTAATCAAAAGGAAAATTGTTTTCGTTTGAATTTTTAATATTTGTAACCATTAAAGTAATGGGTTACATGTTTTATCGTATCTTATGATCATCCAATAATTTAATAATGATTTATATTTTACAATAAAATGTCATTATTGTGGTTCAAAATATTGCTTTCAACATCATTTTATATTTTGACAGTATGAAATTTATTTTCCTTTATTTTCATAGACTATGTATATTTTTACCTATTAAGAATAGATTATTATTATTTTTATTTATTTTTATTTTCATAGACTATGTATATTTTTACCTATTAAGAATAGATTATTATTATTTTTATTTATTTTTTTTTATTTGAATATTAATAGAGAGAATTTTGTACGATTTTCTTTTTTAAATATTACGTTGTATTTATGAAATGTATTACTTCTAATCGTTTTATAAAATCGTTCTTTATTTGTTATGCTTAAATGTTTTATATTTCATTATTTTTTTAAAGGTTCTATAAAACTATGTGTCTGAAAAGGACAAAAAATGTTATAATTTGTGTTTGCTTTAAATTAATTTTTTAGTGATTGTCATTTAACGATAAATTTGAAAACTATAACATCTTGAAGGCAAAATATTTCGTAAGAATTTGGGAGGGGCACATCCAACGGAGACGAATGTTTATCGATGTCAGTTGTATTAAATAACACGAATGTTAAATAATGGAAATTTGTCAGGTTTCTGAAATATTACATTATATAATTACAATTTTTGAATTACAATTTAATATAATATCAAATATAATACACGTAATGACAAACATTACGGTTATTATTATATGTTAAAAACAACCTACACAAATATTTAGCTAATGATAAAGGGACTCATTTTCTGCCCCAAATGGAAGTCTGTCGGTGTCGTTGGCTCTGTTTAGAAATTTTTGGTTTATGTATCACTACTTTTGATTGGGATCAAGTAATTATTGTAACAGGCGTTCTTCCAGATGGTCACGCGACTACACTGTATGGTAATAAGAAAAGAAGAACGTGAGAAGAGTTGAATACGTGAGCAATAGCCTTCTAGCTGGTCTTTTTATTATCCCGTTGTTACTATTACAATACACGGTATTGCTCTATTGTAATGGCACCGTCTCGACCTCTAATCTGCATATAAGATAATAACAAGATTAATGTATCCAGATTCGTTGATAAAAGTCTCTTGTAAATTGATACTGATGAGTTAAAGACGTCTCATTGATCTTTCACAAAGATGATGTCTCTATCAGAGATGTTCCATCACCATGCTCCTGTTCTCTTAATTTGTTCGCCCCGTCATACACTTTCTTATCAAAATATCAAAGCTCTTGAATATAATCAGTGCAGGGATTACAAGTACTAATATTAGTATTGTTGTGTCACCATTTCCTTTACTTTATGTTTCATTTTCTTTACACGATTTTTGACCTCAGATTTATTGCAACGTTTGATTTCACTCCCGACTGAACAGGAAAAATAGAAATTATATATTCCCCAAAAAACATTGTATTATAAATTGTATTATTATGGATTATATTCTTGATGTTTTTGATAGTTTAGTTTTTAAGATTTTTTAAATGCCTTTACTCCCCCTGGTAAGATAAGATAAATGATAGGTTTACTTTTATTAGGTTGTTCCGGGGTATCTATTATACACAAAGAAATTATGTCATATTTCATTTTGAATATTTAGCCACAGTGGAGAACGTACATTTGCTAGTTACTATCAGTGGTATCGACTTGAAGTTCGACATTTGTCTTGGTCAATAATATCTATATTCATAATGTTTTACACCTCCGTATGCAATTTAAATAATCATTTCAGTTCAGTAGCACTGTAAGGACACTTGCTGTTCAAACAACGTTTTGAACGTGCCAAATCAGAAAAAAGGGAGGACGGAGAAGAAATTCACATAATGTCTACACGGCACAAAAAGTTTAGCTCGACGAATTTCGCTAACGCGATTAAAATATCTGTACTAGAAATTTAAGTATGTTTTGTTTTAATTTTTCTCTAATCTGAAATATATTAATTTATTTTAAATATTTCCACCCTAACTTTATTTGTGTGTAGGTAATTTCAGACCGCGTGTATCTTCGATTATTTAATGTTATTATGATTAGCGAATCACCAAAATGTTCACTTCCGGTAAACATTTCTGATGTACAAGTGACATAATTATCATTATACCTTTTCTGGGTTGGCATGTTCACATGGCTAATTGTACTTTGGTGGTCTTTGAACCCGACTTTATCTTGAACACTGCAACTTTCGGTATCTTAAGCCAGATAGCTATAATGTCATGCATGGGGCATGGTATTCTTATTCTCCGTAGAACACCAGTTTGTATAGTTGTTATTTGGACATTTTTTAAAACATGTCTTGAAGTTCTCGTCTGGTCAATATTTAGAACTCCGGTTGCAATTTAGGAGAACGTCAAAAATCGCTATTTATTTAAACATGGCTGGAATTGCCCAGTTGGTAATAAAGAACATATAATGGTTTAACATCCTTTCTTGAACGCATTCCATTAATAACCCGGACGAAAAAGATGTTAGTGGGTGTAATTATGGTTGTCATAGTAATCAACCTTTTATCCAGTGTATAATACTATCCTTCGCTATTAGAACTCTTCAAAAAGGGAATAATCAGTAAAACATACACAAATAAGAATTGTCAAGGGGAGATAAAATGAAGAATAAAACCTAAACCATAAGCACTTCGAATGCACGTAATCATAATCCATAGACATACAACGTTCTTGACTCTACCATTATGATTGGTTATAGAGTAGTTTGTTAGAACGGAAATTCAAAAGGGGACAATTCAAACTTAATTACCGAATAGTTTGCTTTATACAATTTTAATGAAAGAAAGAGAACTTGCATGATTTATGTATACTTGCATAATTTATGTATACATTAAATACTTTTAAGCGACAAATGGTCATATTGTATTAAAGCGGATCATTTACTAAAGTGTTCATCTCATTATAACAGTTTTAAAGAAATATACATATTAACTCTGCAATTTTACATTTCACTGGCTGTGAAACACGGAAATTCTTATAAACTAATTCCGAATCAAAGTCACCTACCGTTTTGCAATTTCGCAATAATAAAACATCTGCCATACACACGACTGACAGAATAAATCGCATGGCACAAAGCTAAACATACGCCCACCTCCATGCTCATGGCATCTGTAAGCACATTCATAATTTAGAGGATCCAAAAAATGAAATATTTCAGAGCTTCCCGTATGAATATCTGTACAAAAAAATAAAAATATGACCCAATTTTTATTAACTGCAGGAGACATGAGGAAATTTCATTAACACTATATTTCGACTCGTTAATCTACAATATTATGCTTAGACAACCAGTAACAACGTCTTTCACGGATATTACGATTTTATTTTCATTGGTTGAATAAGGATTAGCGAATTACACAATTATGAATCCATTTAATAAACTTATGAATAATGATTGTGTCATCGTATATATTGAAAGACCTGTAGATGGATAAGGGTGGCGACAATAAAAATAAGAAACATACACAATCATTTATTGTTAAACCCCCTACTGGGCTAATGAAGACGGACGTACGCCATACAGTGTGCAATGAGGGGAATTTTGCCCGGTGGCGGCACTACGGCCTACTCTTATATCAAATTCCTAATATCAAGGGATCTTTTACGTGCACGCCAATGTTTAAACGGGTCCCCGTCCCACCTGAACGACCAGACAGCTCTTCTTATCCGTCCTGACAAAGTGAAACCACACCGGATAATCCCGGTGAACTTTCTCGGCCAATGCTGGTATCGAACAAGCAACTTCCAGGCTAGCGAGCCAGCGTCTTACCCAGTTAGCCACCGTGGCCACGCCATGGAAGAAATTTGGTAATCCAGTAACAGTAAGTGAGGAGCCGTATACGCTGGTCCGAGAAAAGTAATTAGAAATGGCGCGAGACAAGCTCCATGTACTCTACGTGTACTACAGGACGAATTTGAGCAGTTTTGCAAACCATATTTAAACGGGGCTTCCAGTTTAGTGTGTCTGTGTCAGTAAAGTTTCAATTTTACTGCACAGTTCCATCCGGGGTGCTTCAATTAGATTCTATGCACATTTTCAGACAGATGTGCTTCCCCATCGCCGGAATATAGATGTCATAGGTTCATTAATGCACCCACGCATAAGAAGCTCATTAAATGATTGTACAAACTCAGATCATAGGTCCTGCTAATCACCGACACGACCGTTTTTGTCAGTATCACCCAAAGTATATCGAAATGCATATTCTTTACATCATATTGATAAACGAAATTATTTCATCAAAAAAATTATGTTTTTGTCAAATTTAAATCATCCATTAGTTTTAAAATTAGTTTTAAAATCATTTTATTTATGTAGAATTCTCATATCTATGACATATTAATATATTTCCTTTTCGATCACTTTTTTCTGCTTTAGGGCTACTGACAAATGATATGCTCTTGTCGGTGATTAGCAAAGGTTTACTTTAAATATGGTCTATTATACAAGTACTTTGTTTTTAAAGTGATTTAGCGTCTTTAAATTTTGTCCAGTTATTTCTGTATTGTTAAGTAAGTTATGCAATATTCATGGATTTTCTCCAAACTCTTTTGATATCTGAAAAACCTCATCAAAAAAGCGGTCTGTAGAGACGGTATCTTAACTTTGTATACCAGTGGGTCTTATTATTATGGAAATGGGTTATATTTTTACAGGGGTTAGTGTGGCATTTCATGAAGGTTTCATAACATATGATATATTCAGATCTCTTTTATATCTAGACAGACAGTCAATAGTGTGATGGGCGAGTAAAAATAATCTCTTGACTAATGTATCGTTTCCTTCTTCAAACTTTCTCCAAACAAATGAGAAATAGAAGCACTTCACCGCAAGACCTAATAAAACAATCCAAATGAGAAATCCATAAATTGCGAGCGAGGATATGAGACATCAATGTCGTCACGGGAGATTTTAAAGTGTAAACGCCATGAAATTCGCCGTCTCCAGAGACCCCTAGCGTTGGTTGACGACCAATTAATTATCATCTACCCAACATTTGCGTCACAGAAAACAACTGGTAGCCGTGGTGCTCAGTTTATCACAATATGTCAATCTTATTCACGATCGTTGGCGAGCGAAATCTGTCGCTTGCTTCATTTGCTTGGCTGTCAGTGCAAATTGAAATAAAGTTCCTTGTCCATTTTACGTCTGAAAAAGGTTAACGACGCCGTGACAGGACGTCTAACCTTACGACATCTCAATTCCATCTCGCACAACAGATTACTACACAGAAATAACAATACTTCATTTGCATCTAAATTTGCTCAAGTTTGCTAAAGCTCAGCTTTGTAATAACTGTTCTTTTTATCCATTATACGGCCACCTGATCACTCTCTGGCAAATATAAAATAACTTTTTAATTGGATGTCAGTGAAGAAATACAGTAAGAGAAGATGATATAAATGGTATTTGATATTTTATGGCTGCCTTGTTTTTGTTCCTTTTATGTGATTAGATTCAAATTGTTTATTCAGATTAGTGTGAGAATTTGATCAGTATCTATAAAAAAGACTTAATGAGGTATCGTTAAATCACTAACTGTTCCCTGGTGACTATTGATGGAAATCATAAAACATACGTAACATTAGGATGACAAAGGGATGTTTTTAAGTAACCAAATTTGTATAATATATATTTTTTAACCACTAATGCATGTATGAAGCAATTCTAAAAGACCGCTTTACCAAACTTGTTAGCTCTGTGAACCCCACAAATGAGACATTTTTCAAATTAGGTAGGCATTTTGTTATAGTTCGGGGGCGGGATGGACTATGGTTAGCAGATGCGCGCTGTATCATAAAGTCTGTCATTGAGTCAACTGGTGTGATTTCGAATCCCCGGTTGTACGCCTGTCCAACCTCGTGGGTTTTATCCGGGTCCTCGGGTTTCCTCCCACTGCTAAAGCGAATTATTGAAATACAATTAAACCATGTTAGTCCCGAAATGCCCTGGTTTGTGTCGAATGGACGTTAAATCCCATTTCACTCTCTCTTGTTATAGTTGATTTGAGTTGATGGCCTGGACACGTTCTCATAATACCATTTTATTTATAGGGAAAACTTAAATTAACAGATTTGTAAGTCCAAATTCCAATTTGTGTGGTTGTTTGTTTATTTTTGATAAAATACAATTTGTTTATTTTATTTAATATTTGTGCAACAATAGGTGTGAAACGTACATATTTTTATACTTCACGATTGTTAAGTTTTTTCAGACAATGTACGCGTCTAAATCCTAGAAGTGCTCATCATAATCGATAATGACTCGTGTTATAAAGATAAATAAGATAAACTCCAACGATATATGCTTAATAAGATTGGTACTTATATAGTATCGGTTTCCACAGATCTACAAGAATTGTTGTTCTTCCATTACACCTAATATAATATCAGTTCATTAGGCTAAATAAAATTGTTTTAATTTTAAAAGGGATGTGGATAGTGGAAAAAGGAAAAGGATTTTTGTTTTAGTCTGGGATTTCAGTTTATTTAAGATTCTAGACAGTTGGTATTTTGAGTTTAACAGGTTAGGACTGTGATCTAAAATTTGCAATAGCAGTAAGTAGTAAAAACGGACATTACCAGCTTATGTTCGATTCTGTCTTTAATCTATAAAGTCGTCTTGCATATTAGATAATCATCTGTTGATTTTACGTCGCACTTCTATTAAACCCATATCTAGTGTACATATATAGGTATATGTCCATGTCCGGCGAAACTGCTTATTGAAATCTCTATAGACGTTGGCGTATGCACTGGTGTTAACCTTAGGCTAGGTTCCCCAAAAACCTTTTTCGTTCTTTCTTTTAAATCAAAAGAAATAATAATCTACGTTAATAAATGTAACTTTGGTTATTGAACTAACAGTATTCATAACCTTTGCTTCGTGTAGGAAATGATCAATTCACATCCATTAAAATGGGTTTCGATTTCTTTTGAAATTTTAAAGACGACAACATATGTCATATTTTTGCACGACCAGTTTCTGTATCGTAACTTCTAGAATTGTGGTATTACAAAATGGCATTAAATGTGTTTGTAGGCTAGAAAATGTCAAATTTAGACAATAAAGACCTTATTAAATATAACCTACAGATTGATATATCAATTCTAGAAGGCAGCCATCTCCAGCAACGGAGTCGGAAATATCCAGTATTACGCCCTCTAGTGTGTGAAATTATTTCCGGTCGGGAGCAATTCATCACCTAATCTTTTGACACGTTTTGGACTTTAATGGCGGTGTTTATTTAAGATTTCCCAATCCCTGTTGCGCCTTAAAGATTTAATATCAAAGTTTAAGGAAACGCTAATTAATTTGTGGACAGAACCACTTTATATTAATGACAAACTTTCATTATAGACTACCAGTTTATTAGCTTTGGGAATTGAAAATTTCTTTGGTTAAATTAATGTGTTTTGTTTCAGTTTTTCAAAATACAATTTTTTTTGTGATAGTTTTCTATTCTATTGTGTAGTTCATTCTTTTTTGTTATTGCATTGATGGTACTAAAGATTGTAGAAGCTAACTATTAAGACAATATATTGTTAAACATGATACTAGCTTATTGTTGTTTTCTTGTGGGTGGGGGTGCAAAGGTGATTACTCACAAGATGTTGTCATCATTCTAATCGTAATCTAAATCAATTATACCGGCCACAAAATACTTTCTTCCGTAAATAATTCATTATGTTCAAGAATGGATTTACTTTAGTTTCTGGCATAGCAAGCCAAATCAACACAATCGGGTATAAGTGGTATGCTGCCGGAAGTTATCATAGGATTTTACTTTCTTAACACAATAAAGAAATAAAAATAAATACGGTAATAGTTCGGTTCAAAGACATACTCTTCTTTGCTATTTATTTCTTATCATCAACAATAAGACGTCCGTGCGTGTTATGATATTTTTACTGTATTTACTATAATCGTGTTTGCAGTTGTCATCGAAAAGTAATAGAAAGTTTTGTGGTGTTGTTCATGTTATTCTACCTCTAGTAGTAGTATTATTGTTGATTTGTTGTGAACGAATATGGTCCGTTCATTGATCAGTTGTAACAATCAAACGATGAACCCACTGAGTAAATATGATTTGTATCCAACGCGTATGCACCACGCATGGGGGAAATAACGCATCCCAACTTAAAGGAACTTTCCTCGCGAGTGACAAAGCGAAAAACTTCTAATCTTCAAATGGTATATTTAGATCCAACATTCTTTTTATGCCTGTCTAAGCCTAGTTTAAATAAAGTTGTTAGAGACAAACATTGGTCCCTCTACGTTAGTGTGCTATAGAGAAGAACGACCACTTTGCCCCAGTACGTATTTCCTTTGCATCGCTAACAGTTTGACGGAAGCTGGAGTAGTGTCAAAAATTTCATAATTTCTTTTGTTTGTGTTTCTGTTATTTGAAGTATTCTTTTAACCCGAGACGTGGGTCATGTAGAAGACCCTGATTCTGTGTCAAATGGCGGAGATACAAAATTGGCTTCTTTCCTTTTGGATGTGGTTTTAACATGTTGTTAACCTTTGAATTCCTTTGATGAAAGTGATGTAATTTGACTTTTGATTATAACCTCTGGAATGTAAATTCCAAAAAATTATCTTGGGTCTGATATCTAGTCTTTAAATTTTAGAATTAATAGGAAATATTACACAACTTCATATAGAATAAGCACACATTTATCAACTTCATCTAGAATAAGCACACATGCATTTATCAACTTCATTCCTGTGCGCTATATCATAAAGCCTGTCATGGAGTCAACCGGTGTGGTTTCAAATCCCCATTTGTACGTGACACAGAGTGGGGTCGCCTGTCAAACCTCGTGGGTTTTCTCCGGGTCCTCCGGTTTCCTCCCACAGCTAAAGACCCTACCCGCAAGCGAATTATTGAAATGAAGTTAAACCATATGTTAGTTCCGAAATAACCTAGTTTGTGTCGAGTTGACGTAAAACACCATTTTGTCTCTATCTTTTCAAATGAATAAGGCATACATGTCAACATATTGGTTGTGATTTTATAACTGACAACGCAAAAAAAAACAACAAATATTTACATACATCATTTAATTAAAATACTAATACAAGATATTGTATAAGATATTCCCGTCTTGTGTATTAAAAACATTTGAATTTATTTTCTATTCGTGTGAACTCTAAAAAATATGATACCATTATATAACTGGCAAATTGATGGACGTGAAAATCCCTATGAATCCTTTATATGAAAAATACGATAAATTCCCGTCAAAACAGTCACTCATATTTTCAGAAAGGCAAAACACTATTTCAAGAATTTGTCTTTCTGTGCCAAATACCGTCATCAAAGTCTCTCCATTGTCTTTGATATGTTCGGATCGTCCCGACTTTCCCATACACTGACATCATCCGTTGGTTCATAACGTTAAATACTCCACATCTCAATCATGCCGTGTTGCATTTTTGGAATTAACCCAATCGCAATTGGTATAAAAATCCTTTGAAGAAAAATAAACTGTATCGTCTTTTATCTTTTTCTTTTGTATTTTATTGTTTATATGTGATACAATAAGTATGATGTCAATCTCTTTTGTATTGCATTTTCTGGAACTGCAATCAAAACCCACTGAGCAGTATGTCTGGATGGTGTAGATGTCCTCTACATTAGAAGTGTATATCTGATAAAATAGTTGAATGCCATTAAAATAAACATCCCCTCTTTTATCCCTTTGATATACTTTATTTGTTTGTTTGTTTGTTTCGTTGTTTGCTCATTGTTGTTTTTTGCGAACAAATAGATCCCTATTTGTCGGGTGTGTCAATGGGAATTTGTCTGTGAGAATTAATGTCAAGCGATATTATTGTAGAATTATTATTACTACGGGAAACGCTGATTAGAACTATCTTTCAAATATTCCGTTTGTTTATGATTTCTTTAAATATGACTACTTTCTTAAGATGGGTGGACACTTTATATGCAACAACTAAATGGATTTTCTTTCACCTCACTTGTTTTCACAAGTTTGTCTCCGGAGATAGCATTAATCACCAGTTGACTGGCGAAGCATACACAAATCAAAGTATTACTTCAATGTTATTAATGATGGGTGTTGTGCTCTAGGGTGGAAATGCTCACTAGTCAAACTGTAGCGTGATCAAACAATTCAAGTCAAAGATCAATACGTCGATATAAACATGGAAGATACATTATGTAAGAATTGTATAAAGAGGTGGCCGTTCTTTCTAGAATAGTTCCAAAATAAAATTATATGTCATTAACCTGTGTCAAATTACGGATGTTTGAAGTTTCGTGTATAGATTCTTTATTATCGTAGCAATCATACTTGGCAATCGAGGCTGTCTGGATTATGTATTTTATAGTTAGAGTCTTAAATGGCGTCGTTGTCTAATCTACTTAAAATCGGAGTCATCCGATGCCCCAGGGGGTTGATTATGGGCTTGTCATATTAATAAATGTTCAAATAAAAATGTACGTAAAATAGACCTGGAATTGGCGGATTTAAAAGATTTTAGTCTCATTATAAAATGTGCGTAAATTGATTATTTAACATTTAATTAAGACCAAATCAAAATATCAACGGTAGATCGTCGAACGGCTTGGATCCAATCGGACCAAAAAGGCTGTCAACAAAAGATTTCAGCCAAACTGAAAGGTTATGTCTGTTTGGTTATAAGACGTATAGACCAAACGGTCGCAAATCAGGTATTGGTCATAACAGCCATAAATCAAAACTATGAAATAAATATCTGTTATTGATAGAATCTGTTAATTTCAGGTACAGTGGCCACATTATTGGTCGTACATTCATGAGGGGTTAAAAACCGTTTTGATCATATCCAGTTTACATTGTCTTAAGAGCATGTCGAACATTGTGAAATACTGAACGGAATTCAACTACTTTTTTCACTGATATTCATTTTAGGGATTCATCCTTTACAATATTGTAGTTTTTAAGGAATTAATGATCCCTCAACTGGCGTCCAGACAATATTGAAATATTATTAATTGTATTCATAATCATATCTTTTCGTTAAGCGTTTATGTAAGTGTTTCTCAACAATTTACTATTTTGTTGTCTAAATTTATGGATAATAAATAACCATTTCTTACATCATTACATAAAATATTTGATGAACACTATGAAATAATATGGTACGATATAGTAAATATTATAATGTTCACGTTCGTTTCAAAAAGACCCATTTAATCTAAGTTGGTTTTCTTTTCTGAAATTCCAAACAATGTCTTTTCTATTGTTCCGAAATATACAAGCGTGCAGCTCTGTATAATTTTTAATTTTATTCTGGAGGATATAAGAAGATTCGCGAAAACGGAAACCACCACATTGCATAAGTCAATTGTATTAATGATGTCCATTATATTAATTGGGTTGTACAAGTGTTAGATTTAACACCTGTTTTACATAGAACAACTAAAGAGATTTTCATCTCAAGTAGCGAATCCAAAAACATAAATCACGTTCTCTTAAAAACACGAAGAGCGCGAGATTTTATGTGGTAAATATGTCTTAAGCAATGATCTCAGGCTAAAATCTTAAAGACTAGTCTTATCTGGAAATCGTCGAGAACTTAGATAAAATACTCTCTCCAATAGAATTAGCTCATTTATGTTGCTTTACTAAAAGTATTCTACTATTGTTATATTAAGGACAGTTTATCAGGGATTTATAGAGAAATCCACGTTCTTAGACGTTATATCCCATTGTTTCTTATCTACCTTTTAAGAGATTCCGGGGAATTTTCTCAAAGACTCCAGAAGACGATTAACTAGCTCTGATGTCATTAATTTCAATTATAATTATGAAAGCATTGGTTTTCGATGGGAGGACTTAGTTGGGGAAAACTTACTTAATCCTTCGCAAGATTTACAAAGAACCTGTCCCGGTTCGATACCATTGTATGCATACGGAATTGGGCGCAAGTGATAGTTTCCTTTACGTTGTCATTATATTTGTCACAAGAGATATAAACTAATCCCCCAGAAGATAGGCAAGCATGCTTAGACGGGTGAAATGAATGTTGTGTGATTACCGAAGGAAATTGGCTTCGAACTCTTGGGGGAATCATTCGACGATAAGGATTACTTGCTGGCTGTTTTTTCCATTTGCATAAGCCCTCACGACGAGCACGCGCCATTAACTCTTGTTTGATAGCAAACATGCGCAGAGAAAATGTTGATTTTCTTCAAAGTGTATAAAGAGGCAATTCTCGATTCGATACTTAAGTTTACTTTAGTAAAGATTTTTCTCCTGGTTTTGACTTTCCGGACATGTTTCCTCCGTTTCTTCATTGATTTGTGTCGCCTTATGATCAGGACGCCACATTACATGTGTGGTCTGCTGTTCTTCAAATTATGTCTAATAACAATCATTATGAGAATTTTCAAAAAAAAAAAATACCAATATAAAAGAGAACATTCATAAATAACGGTAAACGTTAAAACCAAAAACACATTAACAATACCCCATCCCAAAAACTAAATAACAATAATAAAAAAAACCAATTAAACAACCCTACCACAAAAGGGGATTTATTAAATAATAAAAATGGCGAATAGAGACAACTACACCCCCGCCCCCACCCCACCAAACACACACAATAAATCTAAAGGCATGATCTATAATGTCTGAATTTGGATACCTTCGGGTTCTATGAGATCATAACGCAACCTAGTATTCTTCTGATAGATCAAAGATGTCGCCTCAGTACCATTCATTCTTTAAACATCTACAGCTATGTATTTTATATAATTTAAATTTTTCTTAGTAAACTAAGTGTGTATTTTATCTGTTCATATATTACTTCGGATGTGGGTGTATGTAAATTAACGGTTCTAAATATAAAACATGAAAAGAATATTACAAATTAATTTGTTGATTTTAAAAAAATGAGAACAAATATCAGGAATTGTTCTGAAAGAATAAAACGTGTTTTAACGGTAAAATATTCCAGGAATCGATTTGGATTTTAAAGGTAATTGTTTGAGTAAAGGAATCGATATGTAATCCTCCATAAAACTAGCTTAAAACAAGAATAGTTATAGCTGGGTATTTAAATGTAATTTAGATACAAGTAAAATGTTATTTACAGATCAATAAATTATAGATTACATAAATAGACATGTTGTATAATTGAAGTTACTCTAACCTAGTCCGCCTGGTAACGAGAATAAAATGATAATCTCGTAACAATAACGCCAATCTCTTATATTAGATGTTTATTTCCTGAATTACTGAGTATTTCAAAATTTCAGTTAAAAAGAAACTTTCGATTAAAGTTAAATATTCACAAAATTAACTCATAACTAAATCTTGGCTTGACCTCCAAATAGTAGTTTATTTGTGGCAGTGGAATAATCCCACCATACTTTCGGAAATCATGCAAAACGCCATTCCTACAAACGCCATTCATCCATAAATTCTGTGTACAGAGGCAAAGTTTGCTATTGAAAGAAACGAAGCAAAGTGTTGATTTGCATTTGCGTTTAAAATTATTTATTTAAATGTATTTTTACTTTTGTTTCTGTTCCGTCGGTTCAAGGCTACGTAATATAATTGAGAAGCTGAGAAGAAAATAAATTTGTAATTTTATCCGGACTTCTCTTATTGTTGTGTTTATTTTGTTATTGGCTTGATGAAATAGACTCTAGTAGTCTTATAAATATTTTTACAATTATTTGATTGCAAATTTACTTTTTATTTTGAAAACAATTGTGGATAATTTGCTATTATAAAATTGTAATTGTTTTATTGGATCAACACATCTTAGATTTATGACAAAACAAAGTGTTTTATTTCGAATATGTCAGTGATGGCTCAAGTATACTATGCAGTTAAATTTTTATTACGACAGTGGAAGTTTGTTTGTTTACTGATTTTCTTTTACATACCTCAACATTTGCAGACGTAATATGCTGATTTTACATTCATATCTTAACTATTTTCATTTTCAAAATTAACTTCATTTTTTATCTTACATTAAGCAACACTACATAGAAATGTATACATAAACATGGAAGTACTTGCATTCTTTATACATGTATTTATATTATTCTGGTTTTGTCGAAAACCGGAAGTGATCGAGAATGTATGAACATGAAAGTACATGTATCGTTTATGAAAACCGGAAGTGGTAGAGGAATTTGATTTGTATTTGCAATTTTGAAACTATTTGACAATTGAAATGATAACAAATAAGAATAAGTGGATTGATCCACACGAAGTGGCTTTGCATCGCCCACATGCCCACATGATATCTGGCAACAAAATGACATCAAAGTATACATGTGGATTGTAACTTATGATTTGGCTAGAGAATTAGAAGTTATAAATGAAATGAACTGGAGTTTAACGTCCTATCCTACTCTTCTGCTCTGACTGAGCTAAGTAACTAGCTATTCAACAGTCCATTTCAATGTATGTTTTGAGAAAATGAAAACCTATCTATGGTCCAAAATAAATAAACAATTTGGAAATGTGTTGTCTTGAGTTGATTGAGTTTGGAATGAAAAGCAACAGATTTCAAACGAGAAGAAAATAATAAATCAACAATTGCGGAAATTGCATGGAAAAAAATCTATTTCATTTGGGAAATTGTTTTTGGCTTTTGTTTTAAAAAAAATATATAGGGAATCAGAGTTATTGGGGACATTTAAATAACGATATTTCTACGTTACCACGTTTTCTATAGTTAGAAATTAAATTTACTGCTGGTAATGGGACAGACAGTGAAATATGTCCCTCATCACTCAATGAAATTACATGGCAGCAACTACACCATCGATCGTCTGGTGTGACATTAATGATATTTAGAAGATCAGTAAAAACTAATTAGCACCATATTTATCATTTTTCATACCAGTTTGTTCTAACGACCATTGGTCCAAGACCATATAAATTTCAATTCCCGAGTATTGACACAGCTAGTCCCGATTGACTTATTAAATTCCTATCATAATATTCTTTGATTAAGTGATGGATTTTCTGCGCCACCAGAGCTTTTTAGTTGAGAAATTAATCTTTATTCGTTTTCTCGTTTCTTAAAGGATGAAGCAAGGTAATAAGTGTTACATTCAGAGGTTTTATGTCTATTTATTTTGCACTCTGTGATTCATTTAGAATATTACATCTCCCTAACTTCTTCCTTTATTTGCAATTTCGTGTATTTTTGTGTCATTCTAAAAGGTTAGAAAAATCTTTCCAGCATCACAAAGTGCCACATAGTCTTACAATGGATGCCAAAGTCATTATTTAGAAAATACGTCTCAGCTGCAATCGTATGAATTCGGCATATCTTCATTGCTGGGTGAACCTTTGGGTATATATTATTCTTTTCCGAATTTAATAACTCTCTCGGGCAATCAACATTTTAACGTGCTAATAAAATGAACAGGGGATAAATGAAAGATTAAAGAAGTTTTGCAAATACTACCCGATGTGTTATTTCAAAAACCACAAAACTGATATGAAAAAATTAATAAAGCATAAGTTTATTTTCATATCTCTGTTCATTCCATTATAGGTTTTGTAACCGTGGGTGAAAATATTATTTTTTGTCCAAAAATTCGGGTATAAATATTTCAGACATATACTTGTATAATTAAATGACATATTATAATTCAAGAAGTGGTTTTCTTGTAGAAGAATGTGTCTCATCCAAACAAGTTGCCACTTAGATAAATACATATCGTCTCAGACAAAATCCCCTTAAATCTCCCCGATTTGACGTGAAAGGTATCTTGGTTTTTGACTAAGCAGAGAGTTTTAAAACCATTGTGATTTCATTACATTAACAAAGATTCATTTCATTATTTTAGGCCCAAGAAACACCCCTTTCGTGCGCATAGGGATGAGAGAGAAGTCGTGGTCTTTGATACACTGTCGGCCAGATCAAAGAAATCCAGCATGTCGATTTCAGTCATGCCGCGTGTGACTTTAGAGCACGTGGAATGAAGCTCGAGCATCGATATTGGGGATTGAGAGATTCGAAGGCTTTTTGGCATGATTACTTGGTTTCTTTGCTTTTCATTTTATCGATGGGACAGAGGACAGACTCGGGTTAATTGAGAACAAAAAAGATTAGATAATATGGCGATACTTGACCTACTCTCGTGTTGAAAATTAATAAGGTGTTTCAGAATTTGTTCCACGAATGAATACTAAAATCCCCCAATATTGATAAAGTGAGTGATTTATTTAAGGGTCGTTACCTAGTATCGATTTGGCTTGAAGTATTTTTCCTATTCGGTAAAAGTAAAAAAAAAAAGAATCCTACTTTTAATATGATCGTCTCTCTGGGATAGATCCTTGATCACTGTGATTCAAGAAGGAAAGATAATGATTTTTTAAAAAGAAAAAAACATTCTTTCCGAAATTGCTTTTGGCCCAGAGATTAATTGAACGAACTGTATTATGTATATCTTAAACATGATGATATATCTTCTGGCAGTAAACTCCCAATTTATTAAATTAACATGCCTTGAAACCACAGGAGACTTCAAAACGAAATGATAAAGAACGACAACTCTGTTTGCAGGCTAGAGAAATAGAGAACATAAGCCGAGATGATACGTCTGATCTTATTCAAACTTTACAGTAATATGTGACAAGACGCGCTTTAAAAAACAGAAAGAATTACTAAAATATGGGCCAAATATCATATATTCCAACGGTTTTCAAATTATAGCGTTAAGGTCGAAATATGATACGCTTGAAAGAATTACCAAAATTTGATTAAATCGACGGTAATCATGAAATAAATATTGTAAGGCTATGGAATTATAAGAAACATTTTTCTTCGTTTCATATGGGTCACGCATTGTTATTGAAAGCTGAAGTAAAAGTAGCCCATCGAACGTGACATTGTCTACAACACCGTAAAGAAAACAGCTTGATCACAATTAAGTAAAAATTATTTGAGAGAAAAAAATGAAAAGGTCCCCGCCAGAAGGTCAAAACTTGACTTAGAATGAAGGTATTTGTATTAACTCCATTTTTATCAATTAGGGATGAGTGTATAAAATCTCGAGGGACCTTTAGGACGCGGGTTGAATGTTCATCTTAACACAGACAGTTCTCTCTCAATTCTGTTGTAGCAACAACGCTACTAGGACGTTTGTACACGTTTCTACGTTAACAGCGCAACGAGTGTTCGATTTTATTGCATTAGCAAATTAATCCTTTCAGTTCTAGTCAATAATCTCTTCTAAAACTGTCCTTTTTCATCACTTATGGTGCTCCAATCCGGCTTTCTCTTTGAAACAAGTCATGCGTCTTTGCAGCAAAGATCGTGGTCTTTAACAAGCAAGCCAACGCCTTACCATCAATGAATAGAGGTAATCATTTCTGTCTAATGGCACCAATTCGCTCAATTCTCACGCACGAATTACGATTGTTCAATATTTTATTTGATACAGTCTGTTCATGTATGTTTGTTTTACATTCGTAAATGAAGTGAATTTAAAGATGTCTAGCAGATTGTCTCAGATGCCAATAGACAAGCTCCTGTACTGTGAATCTGAATAATGAGATTGTGTAGAACCCAAGATTAATGCTTCTTATGGAGTACCCCATTTCATTAAATAAAATGTCCAAATGATAACACGTTGGGTTTAGTACGACTTTGTGATTGCAAAATGAAATATCTTTGAAATGAGTAATTTATTGTACACCGTGAGTGGATTTGCGTAACTGCTGCTTCTGTTCTTTTTGGAACCTCTACTGGATAACCCATTTATATACATGTACATGAATTTAAATTTCAGACAAAGCCAACTAATCTCATAATCTCAACAAAATATATAGTAAACCAATCTTATATTTAACAATACTGACCAATGACGTCATATTTGGGTAATCGTCTCGTTAAAGAGTCAAAAGAAACTGAATACCGTTCTGTATCAGTTAACCGACTGACTAGTTGGTGTTTAACATCTACTTTGTATCAGTTGTACCGTATGTATTACACCAATTGATAAAAATAACATTCAGGGCTAGTTCTGTATGTATACCCATCGAGACCGTTGTATATATATATTTTTATCATCAACAGGTTAATTTTATTTAGATATTGAATTACTTTTGACAAGATATGGGATTTTAATATTGCACCATGTCATGTTGGTTGGACGTTTTAATATCTAATCAATGATGTAGACTTCACTTACACAAATGAATTAGGTCTCACACCGAGTCTCTTTACAATAGTATACAAGATAACAGGTGGATCTAAAACATAACTTAAACTGAATATCTTTAATTCAACTTGTCTTGGTCTTGTGTGTTGTTACAAGATGAAAGTGAGGGGCGTTTCTTTGGTGCTGTTGCCAACTATCAGATAAAAATGTATACTAAATCTTCTGGTTGGTATTTGTCCGGTGCGTCTGTCCGGTTTCGACCCACGTGCTTCTAACTATCTAATATAATAACACAAATAGACAAAGAGACAGTAGAAGGTTCGAAAATGAAATATAAGTAGCATATAAGTAACAATTTCATCCAGACATTCATCGCTTTGGATACAATTAGATACTGTCGTATCCTTACACCAAGTTGGCTTTGGTCTTCTTTTCATGATCGCCGACAAGAGATGAACGCGTTTGAGGCTCGGGTTTTATATATTCCTGGTCATGAGCGGGAGAAGGCGGTGTGCCCTATGTCATCCTCATTTTAAAATGACTGTGTATCGAGTATTGGCAGGGGTTGACCCCTATAGTCCACCATGTTAAGAATCAGTCAGTAAATCCATTTAGTCCGTGATGGTGTGAAAAGGTTTTTTGCGAATTGTCAACTCTCAGTATACGACACACAATTACAGAGTTTACCCTGCTACTAGCGCTATTCTAACAGAACATTGAACACTCCCCGTAGATGTCTTGTTTACTTGATGATCGGCCACTGTTTGATCGACAAGGTAAATTTGTTTTAGCGAGGCTCACCTGTGATTAGGAGACATTTTTTGAGAGCTTCAATCCCTTTGATGTGTCCGGCAATCTGTTTACCGCTAATGCCTCTTTGAACCCCCAACCGTCTCTATTTGAGATATTTCTCTCGCTACATACTCTGTTTTTTCCCTCCTGTTTGTACATGTGCAATAGTAAACACGAAAGCCTTGTAATCGGCAAGTCTTTCGTCCTAGTGCGTAACGCGTGTTTCTCTTTGAAGGTATCTTTCTTCACGTTGTTTTAACCAGGTGTGGTAGGAACACAAAAAACAGCCAATGATAAACACATCGGTCGCATTCAGCACAGAGGAACTCTTGAGGGCAACGTATATCTTGGCACCGTTCCTGCTTTTTGTTTGTCCTGAAACATCATTCACAACAACCATGCAGCTCAAAGACCACCGAATTTCCATCCCCCGCATCAATTTATATATTCTCACGAAAGCGCGTATAGCTAGTCTGGGTGGCATATTTGTACCTTGACATCAAATGTTGAATGTGTAGCAGTCTCTTAGATGTCTGGTCTTATGCATCTGAATTATGCTCTGATTTGTTGGGAATTTGGGGAAAAAATTATATTTTATTGATGTTTTTATATTTCGGACTTCATTTGGAGGAACCCTGATTCCTAAAACACTAAGATTAATGATCCACATTGTCAAAAACCATGAAGCGAGAGGTGTCATTGTACATTGCGGCGCTGTCCGGGTTGGTAAACCTAAAAGAACATGTTTGGATTAATAAAATATATATTTATTTGGTAAATAAACACGTTTTTGTGTTTCTCAAAAACGATGGAAGGCCCACAAAGAAGATCTTGTTTGTATCCACCAGGGAATAAACACACTATGTTAAAGCTGAGTCGAATCCGAAGTCTCTTTGTTATGGTAAAGTTCGGTTACCCATTCTGCTTCGCACCTGTTTTTTTATCAGCAGTTTCGTATGTATCAAATTCGGTGTTTATAAATGGTGGACTACCCATTAAAAACGTGATACCACCCAAACAATATTTCATCAAAATATTGTAAGCAGAGCTTTAGCTATTGAGCAGTCCTTAACATAATTCGCTACACTTATTCATAAGAATGATCAAACAATGGATGTAATCTCTGTATTTACAGTTGCCAGTAAATTTACCCACCAGCCATTAAGCCAGAGTATATTTTTCGCAATATTATTTCAAATCGGACGGGGGAACAGATCTTAGAAGGGGAAATCGTATTCTTATTACACCTGGCTAAGATTTGATTACCTGGAGAATACGCTGATTTTAAATTCTGCAGACTCCACTGGCTTAAAATGTTAAGAACAGCAATGATGTTATCAGTACCAACTCATTACAATCGATGTACTTTGAGCTAGTCAATGCCCTTAAATTGTCATGTTATATTGCCAGACGTAGCTCCAAGTCTGTGTGACAAAGTGTGTAAACTTTTAGTGGGATTTTGTGTAGGCGTGGGTATGTGTGATTTTATATCCTGTATTGAACTTCACTCACCCTCCAATGTTTTAACATGATGTCATCAAAATATTGGTGAATGACATTTTTCCCTGGCTGTGTAAATTCTAGTATTTGCTACACATCGGGTCAACCCTTATCTCCTTAAATCTCGACACAAACAATTTCCTTTGAAGTCAGAAAAATCAGTAACATGTCTAAATAAAGAGCTGAAATGAAAGTGGGACAAGGACAAGAGGGAGATATATGTTAGAATCATTAACATAGGAAACAAACGATCGATTGAAATAAATACAAGGACTATTTTCCTTTTTTTTTTCTTTTTTTTTTTACTGTTTGAAAATAATTTCTGGAATTTTCATTTGAGCATTAAAGGCTGCATTCAACTTAAGAAAAAGCGCTGAATCATAAATAATCGTATGCCCGAATCATCTTTGCATAGTTTCTAGTTAACCGCTATGGAAGCGGGTCTAATTATTTGGGAACCAATATTATGAGATCAATTTTACATCTGTTCCCCTCAAAATAATCAATGGTTGATTTTTGAAAGGATTAGATATACAAATAGCATTTGATACAAGGTTTGGACAATTATGTTATCAGCTTCGGAACAGTACTGTTGGCCAGGGGCTTCAATTTCAAACTAACTCAAGACTTCTAAATTCGACAGAACTAATTCTAAACACCTGGACCAAAACAAATAACTTTTTACAATATTTATTTTTCATATTAAACAAATATCAATTTCCTCTACAATGTTGTTGTTTAAATTTTGACTAAAATGATAAAATAACATTAGATTTATAAATAATACATATTCGTTCTGAACACCAAGATTAATATTGCCCTATAAAGCAGCTGTGGTAGCTTTAAGACGCTAATAATTATGTATCTCTGTGAAATAAAATGATTTTTATCTTGCCCGTTAATATGATTTAGGGTATTTTATGGTTGTATTATGATTGAAGGCTTAGATACCTTTTCATCTCCCTTTCATTAGGACATTTCTGTTCTTTACATTATTATATATTTAGAAGATACTTCCAACTCATCCTTTGGGTCGTTTCTCATGCACTGTAACAGAGTTGTGGCATATTACATACAATCGACAATTGTGTAATTTTTAGTACAATTATACTACTACCCATGTTTATGGTGGGATCAAACACAACACGATACATTTGTATCTTAATCGCAGTTCATGATATAATATATAATCCTTTTCACCTATGCTTCATGGTACAAAATACCGTGCATGTCCAATTGTGTCGGCTGGAATGCAGTGAGCAAATAGAAGCGATATTAAATCCAGCCCAACAAATCCATACTTCAGAAATGCTTAACAAAAAGTAAAATAAATTTCTCATTTAATGTGATCTTTTGTAGCGAATTACACCAAAGTACCTTTGGTGTAGATTGTCGAATGTAAACTGAGGGGTTAACCTTTGGTGTATTAGAAAGTCCGCATATGCTAATGATAAATCACAAAACCATTCTCATCTGCACGTACAGTTAAACAGTAGGGATGTAATAGCCACCCTTGTCGACGTCCCCTCTATCTTGCCAGTATGTTTTGTATATTGAATCAGCTGGGGGGTTTGTATACTAGTATTCTACAGTCAGTCAACTGGCCTATCTGTCTAAATATCTGCCTATCATTAAGAGCTATCTGCGAAAAGAGAATTATCACGGTTACTTCACGTATAAACTTTACCGTACACGTGATGTTCCTTTTTATCAAAGTGGTATTCACGGTTTTCGGTGTCCATATTTTGGTTGCTAAGTTTTCAGATCATAAACGGATACAACTAGTTTCATAGGCATACCTGTACTTATTGTTATGAGTCACTCGAAATAGAAATTTGGATAAAAATAGTATCAAGCCCTTAAACTGGGGTTGTTGAGTACATCAATGTCTGTGCCTTGGACAACCAATAAGTGTAAATTAATTTTGTCTGTTGAAATGATTTAAGGTCCGAAATGCACTGAAAATGTATGACAAAAGGGGTTCAAAATACAACATGTGAAACCATGGTCTTATTACGGTGGTTGAATAAAAATTGCTACAGCTAAATGTCTTTATTTGTGGTTCTTTGTGTCTTGTTACATATTTCATACTCATTTGTGAACGAAGATGATTTGTTGAGAAATGCATGGATTCTTACAATACAATCTGCCTTAAAAAAAAATTCAGTCACTTGAATTGTATTTATTATGAATTATATACATGACATACGTAGCGTAGTTATCATGTATGCATTTTCGTCTGTAGATTTTCTTAGTGAATACAGTGTATGAAATTGTGTCGCATTATCTGTTACGCAGTTTCGTCAAAATTTCAATTGTCCATAATTTTGTCATAATTTTTAAATATAAATTTTCATATGAACATCGCAACTGTCGGTGATTTGGGACCGGATAAAACCATGCAACTGTTTGGTCATGGTTAATATTGTAAAGCTCACCTTATGATCATTTTTCATTTAGCAAAATTATGTTTACTTCCATTAAATTTTATTATAAATTAATGTCCAATGTTTTTTTATACTGTGCAAGTTTCGGGTAATATAAAGGTTAAGAGAATATGATATGTGCCTAGATCAGCAAACTTCTTTGTATTTTCTGATACTTGATAAGATGATGGTACTTCCGGTAGGTCATCTGTTTTACAAATCCAAGGCGGTGTTTACCAGAGTTCATATATGCTTCACATAAGGCGTGCCATTTGGCAGTATTGTCAGAAATGCAATGTTTGAACTGTTTGTGACTACATGCAAATTAGTCAAAGTAGTAAAATATCACCTCTGGCAATGTAGAGCAATACATTGGTTTTTAAAACATTAGTATATTTCAACTGAATTTATCGCTAAACTGGTAAGCGATGAAGTAACCTTTCTGACCTTTCTGTCACATACAATTACAGAACACAATATATTTCTCTGAATGAATTGGGCCCGTTTTAGATGTTATAACAATAACGTGATAATAGGATACCTCTTTCAAACAATAGTCGGGTCGATTCGTGCCTTTGATGTTACAGGTGTTTTGTTAAATGTACAGGTGTGGACTATTCGGAGAGCCAAACTCGTTCGTCAGGCGTTTAGCATTGGTAACATTTCCTATTCCGTTGGCTTGTATCGACACTCATATCACCCTGGTTGTATTTACTTTCGCTGAGTTAACGTCCCCCGGTGGCCCTCGCGTGTGCACGTCGAATCTGTGTACTCAGTTTCCGTCCGGTAGGCATGTCCGTTTTCCGGCCTAACTTCACGGCTGGCAGTCTGTGTTATAGATGAATTAGATCACCTCCACATGTCGACTGTCAGGTATAGGAAATAACATTAACTACTGTGCTAACATAGACATTGACACAGTATTAAACCGAATCTAGTCATTTGTAACTACAGACTCAAGTACAACCGTTTGTCGTATACTGAAACTTCATGTTTTACATTTACCTAAGTACAAGTTAAGGTGTTGAATTCTTCACGTCTAGTTTAGAGTGGATTTGACAAATAATATTGCTTAGTAATCTTCCGTATGACGTGCAACCAAACCATTAGGCCAAAAGTATTGAAAAGTTGTTCCCCAAAAAGTAGGCCTAGGATCATCCCACATAATACATCTGTCTAACTTCACAGTAATAACTTACGTTCAAATGCAAACCGGAAGTTGTCACGGAAATAACTTAGATTCTACATATATTTCCATAAGAAGTCTGATTCATTTCTGTTTACCGAACATGGTCCCATACTCATTGAGAAGAGGGGTATTTTTGGAACAATGTATGAACTAGTTCGCGTGGTAGCTGGGGTGGGCCGCCCTTCGAGGCCCTTTGAAAACTGTCCTATATCATTCTATAGCCACAAGAATTTTTGAGTCTTTGCCAACCAACATTTATCATTCAGTGATCATAAAAAATGAAATTATTTTCAAGCATGGATGATGTTTCGAGTGAACGTTAAACCATCTCTCGCTCTCCCTCTCCCGAGAACTTGAATGTCAAAGACGCCAGTATTTTATTGAACACACTGTGTTGAATTCTTCGTTCCTCTCTCTCTCTCTCTTTCCCCCTCCCTTCTCCAGTTTGGGTGCCAGCATTTTATTGGCCACAGAACTTTTCCATGGACACCAAAACAGGCCATTATTTAAGGCATCTGCCTCCGTATTGAAAATTTTACCTCCTAGTAAATTTATTATATACGGGGCATGATTGGAAGGTCAGGGTCGGTGTAGTGAGATCTTTTCTCTCAAAATAGCTTAGAATGGTCATTTAGAGGGTTAAAACAAGATTTCAAAATCCCGGGGTAGTTTGACCCCCCCCCCCCCCCATCTTGCACCGCAGTTACGAAAACTTAAAATATGCCGTGCACCGAAGTGTTTGGGAAAATTCAACTTGTTTGTATAACAATTGTTATCAAATAAATAACATCAATTCGCGATTAAAGATTTATCACTTCGCGATGATTTTAAGTAATTTTGGTCGTGATAAAAGATATTTTTTCTTGGCAATCAATGGAAAATATATTACCCGCTCTCTCTCACCAGCAGTATATTATTACTTCATTTCCAGAGCATTTTATATGTTTATTTCTGTTTTTCAAATACATCATTCTAGTTTACATTAAATTGATTATTATTGCAAATGGAGGTCGGGATTTCTACACTTGATCATAACGTTTCGGTGATGATAGTTTACATAAATAGTACGTGATATTCAGCATTCTTTGTCAGTTGTATTACAGGCGCGGATCCAGAGGGGGGGGTCCAGGGGGTCCGGACCCCACCCCCTGCTCAGGCTTGAAAAATTTTTATGCGATTTTTAGACCTGTAATTTTGGAATTTACCTTCCGGAAGTACGTCAGAATGCACCAAATTGAATCTAATTTACCAAATTTTTCTGTGGGAGGGCCCCCAAATCCCCCGGTAATGGTGGTGGTGGCAATTATCAAACCTGCCCCCCCCCCCTGCAAAAAATCCTGGATCCGCGCCTGTATTAACGGGTCAAATTTAATTCTATTATCGGTTAAGCCTGTGAAGAATGGTTACCTTTTACTAACATATCAGTTGGGATACAATATTTGGTTATTATACTAAATTGACTTTAATATCGACCACAATAATTTTTTCTTATTTTACAATAAATCTTATAATTGAAGCAATGCCATTTAGCTTAAAGTGTCTACATAAATATCAATACAAGTCGCTGAAAAGTTGTAAAGAATATATCATTCGTGAACAGAGCTGGTGGTATTTTCGTCACGAGTGTTACTTATGGTCGATTTGCTGTTTGCCCGTCATAAACTTGTCATATGTAGTCCAACGCTCGATCGAGTTTGTTCGTCACTTATATCCCTTGCTCGTTACCTCCGACACCATATATATCATATTCGCATGTCTTATGAATATATCAAACAACATATCTATTCTGTATAGGTCATAAATTACCCACCAACTATAATTACTAACGGTAGCGCAGATCTTCTATCACCTTTTTTTTTCTTTGGTTTCACTCTAAAATATTGACCTCTTGTATCCCATTCTTTTTATCATTTTTTTATACCGGATTCAAATGTTATTATTCGTCTTAAGTATTTAAGATGAAAAAATACCATTACGACGACGTGTATCGTAATAAAATATACCTATTTTTGTTCCTTAATTAGATTTAAACTAGACCAAATTCACAACAAGGCATGTGGCACAAAGATAAAAAATATATGATGGGGTTTGAGTTACATAATTATTGTTTATTTCAGAATAATAAGCCGCGCATAACATCTGTCAAGGAAAATATGATTTTAATAGCAAATACATTAAACTAAAATAATAGGATAAATATAAATGATTTTTTCAGTAGTAAAAATTGTCATAGAACTATGAAGTTCAATAAAAAAAATAATTTTTTTCAAGTCCAAATATATAACGTTATATTAAATTTGGATAAATAACTAACATTGCGGTTCATAAATATAATATGTTAGAAAATTCTCTTTGTGAATAATTTATAATCGTAATCTTACAATAATAAAGTGAAATTAAATAATAGCTGTGTATATACAATATTATGTTTAGGAAGCAGGTAGAATTAAAGTAGTTTGTTTTGAAATTTTGAATACTAAAATTAATAATTTGATAGTAATAAACATTGTATAGCTTACCGATATTTGTTATTTTTATATTATAAATCATAAACTCATAGCAAATTCCAGATTTTTAAATGGCAACAATAATTATATTATATGCATTATTCCTAACAGTATTGGTGATACTGGGGTAACGTTTCCCATACATTACATACCTGTACTTACCTCCCTTGAATAGGTAAACAGAGTTTTTACATGGTCTGCATCGCGTCTCAGTGCCTTTGTACGCGTATGGGATATCTTTCTTATTGCTTCTGGACAAGCAAATCCCAGTATCGCCTTATTCATAAACATCGGCTTTTAAATCATAGAATATTGGTGCATGTTCGCTTTTGATTTATATTTGAGGAAAATTAATATACGAGATTGAAAATGAACGAAAATAAAGAAAAAATGCAAAAAAAAAATATAATCCATTTCTGCTATATTTTTAGCGTTACGTGTGCATCTGCCAAAAGATTCTTTGATATATAAGAGAGGTGATCTCTGTCCAACATAATTCTACTCCTGCCCTTTGCGTGATTTGGCAAGCCAACTAAGCAAAGTGGGTCTGATTTCAAACGACTTCCAATTCAACAGAGTTTCGTCTTTCACTCGGATTCATATCTTAAGTGCATGATTCGCAAACAACTCTAAAAATCAACTTTATTAAAAATACACAGACAGTTTAGGGACACGGTAGCAAAGTTCAGATTCATCTGAAGAAGTTTATTGCCATCTATTTTCAATATTTATCACCAATGTAACTACGCACGGCGAGAGCTTGTAAATTGAATTGTACTTGCATGTTTATTCTGGATAATAATTCCTCTTTTCTCTTTATTTAGTAAACTTCTACTTTTCAAGACGGAACTTTTCAGTGTCTTTTGTTCAAACAAGCCGAGATGTAATTAAGGAAAGTGCGCGGCTTGCTATCTGAAACACAAATTTCAGCACGCACAAATTTTTCAGTTTGCTTGGTTATTCATGAAGCACGATCGTCGAGGTTTATGAATACTTGAATCTCGTTGACACCAAGTTTCGCTTATTCAGTCAGTGCATGTACTTCTTTCTGATGTTGGAAATGACAATCCGGCAATTGACTACGGTCCAACGTCGATACCTAATCTCTTTTCTATGAATAAAAGAGAGATCGCCGTCTTTATTAATGTATTGGCCAAATACAAATAAATTCTGTTCACGCCCATGCCTAGAGATTGTATCACTTTGGTATTAAACGACTTGTACATGGCCACATTGTGTGTAAATTTGTTTGCTTTTTTCATTAATTCATCGCCATATTCTCGCTGTTCAAACTGTTACCAACTGTCTATATTTATTTAGTAATAAATAATCAAATATCACACAGTGGCTGGTTTTATTAAGATATATGTTTTATATCGGTACTTTAAATTTAACTTATTTTAGGAACAAGGAATGGTTTGTCTACATCAACATTTTCAAAAAATAATTAGCAGTAAATGGCATGGAATATGGTTTATATAAAAGATTTATCACAAACGAATAATTTCGGCTAATCTTATGTAACAAAACTAAATGACAATTGGGTCGTACTATCCTGTTAATTTGAATTAAAATAAATCGTTGAGTTGGCGATTTAGATCGGTTTGATACTTTTAGTTTCGTCTTTATGATAGCACAAAATCGTTTAATGTTATGGATATTGGTCTTACTTAAACGCTAACATATACTATCAGGAAGTCAGATCTTTATTTCTATAATATATACAAATGAACACATATGTATATATTGAGCCAAAGAAAGGAACTGGGTTCAGCGCCGACTGGGAAAATGACTACGTGTATAACCTATGCAGTGTGCTATGAGGGAAATTTTGCGGCGCTACGGCCTACCCTTATTTCGAATTTCAACTTTCGAGGGTTCTTTAACGTTTGACGTCCCATCCGAAGAACTATACATTTTCTATCATTGAGTCAAGTTGCGTGATTCCGATTTCCCGCGTGAACGTGACAAGGAGTAGGGTCGCCTGTCCAATCTCGTGGGTATTCTCTTGGACCCCCGGTTTACTGTGGCTGCTAAAGGCCCTTACGCGCATGTGAATTATTAAAATGGGACTTGAACCATATGTTAGTTTGTATCGAGTGGACGTTAAACCCCATCTCTATCTCTCTCTGAACAAGATGCAGCCACGCAAGAAAATGCCGATGAACTTTCTCGGCCAACACCGGGGTCGAACACGGGACCTTCAGGTTAGAACGCCAATATCTTACTCGGTGAGCCACCGCCAGACAGTGAGAAGGAGAGAGAGAAATGGGGTTTAACGTCCACTCAACACATACAAGGTCATTTCGGGACTAACATATGGTTTAATTTTATTTCAATAATTCGCTTGCGCGTAGGGGTCTTTAGTAGTGGGAGGAAACCGGAGTGCCCGGGGGAAACCTACGAGGCTGAGAAGGCGCCCCTATCTCCATGCCACATACGCTCACACCAGAGCTCGAAACGACAGCCGCAAGCCAGAGGTGACCGGCCAGCTAGAGGTCGAAGCGCGGCATTCTAGACTACTAGGCCACCCCAACCCCCTCCGCTAGACAGTACGGTGGTACGTTTGAGTTACAATTCTGGAATTACGTGGTTGTTTTATTGCATGTTTTGGTTTCAAATTGGAAGTTTCCTGGTAAATGGGAACTTACTACAAAATACAACTACTAAAGCAAAAATTTTCTCAAAGGAATTGTAAAAATGTTATAGGCGTTTCCACTTCGATGTAGTATTAAATACTAAACCGAATCCAAACGATGAAAACACAATTCTCAGATGATGAACCAAACTTACAATTATTTGTTGAATTATCTTTGTTGATATTAGATCAATCAAAAAACAATTCCTCCATAAGAGCTTTAAAGAGAGGGTTGACATTGTTGCTTATGATACTGTACACAAAACATTGGCCGTACGACCAGGTCGCTGTCTTTTTAACGATAGAAACTATAGCTGGTTGTTGAGGAATGAGGTCACAAAGAAAAGAACAATTTACTCAAAGATTTTCATACCAACTAAAAGCTTTGTAAACGCGCCTTTTAAACATCATATTCTCTTTGGTGAAAATTGCTGCACATCGCGCAATGTATGCTTTTGAATGTAGTTTGGCGTTTCCTGTCCTATGTGACGTTTTCTGACTCCTGCTTCAAAAGACGAGTGTCGTAAAACAGACTTGAAAAGAGATGTTGACAATAGATGGTAAACGTAAAGTTTTGCTCTCTTTTAAATTATGGGAACACAATCAGACAGTTACTGTACAAGCGTTGTAGTATATGCAGACAATGTTTGATAAAAGATTGACTTCTACCATGTCAGATCTTTGGAAGTACCTTAGAACTTTATTTTTTCCACTTCCACATTCTTTATTCAAACAACTTGGCAACATTATCTGGAGAAACATATTGGTTGTCTCTCAAAGATAATATGATAATTGATAGACCATAATCGTATATCAAGATACCCATGATGACAACTTCTCTGTATACTCAATTTATTAATACCCACAACACTCGATAAAACTGCGAGCGATAAAATATGGTTGTAATGATTTAATATACTTAACGACCTATATGTTCTAGGGTGCATTTCAATATTTAAAAATTATAAGTTTTTTAAAGTTTACATTAATTGTTGTACAAATAAGGGCTTTCCAGTAAAAATGTGTAGAAAAACATGTGGTGTCCGACTCTAGTTCCCTCAATAACCTGCCCAAAATGTATATAAGATATGATAAATATAGAGCTGTGGTCCTCTCTAGTTATTGTCAATGAATAATTGGTTCCGAGTCGTCCTGTTACACGCATATTATAAACGTTATATAGTTATTAAATTACTATATAGATATCTACAGATCAAATAACTATTTTATTATGTTATAATAGATAGCTTAATAACCGTGTCCAAAATGATATTAATTATATGGTTTCAACTACTGCTATGCAATCCGATGATCAAACAGACATAGAATACGAACAGAACGAAACCTCTTTTATCTTAACACCGCGTTGTCACAACGGAAATAAAGGTTGAGTTGAGTACAAAGAAACGTTTTTAAAACGAGCATCGTTTTTTATATCCAGGATGGGATGGATAGTTGGCCGGATGGCCATTAGTCTTCAACACCCCATTACAAATAAATCCAATTTTTCCCTCAAGTATAATTCTTGTTGCCAACAACTGCCAATATTGTAATGAAACTGTTTGGCTATTTAGATGAATCACTATCATTTCGGAGCTTTGGAACCTCTGCTACTGTAATATTTAGTGGAGTTTCATTTGAAAGGGATTATCTTTGTAAAACTCGCGGCCTGGCTGTGTTAAGAAAATCTCGCGTCCCTCGAGTGGTTTCAGTCGGTCCGTTATCCAAATTCTTCCCTCGTTAACTCACTCTTAGAGATGCTAATGGTTTTATAAACGACCACGTATGGCGAGGTTATTTCCAGGACTGACAGGCAAAGACACGGGTATTATATGATATTGATATCATTTCTCAGACATACACTGTCTCCTCTGGCCTCAATAATCCTCCTCCTATAGAAAATCAACTCTTTTGACCCTCATTATAGAATATTGCTGTCATGAAACAAAATTTCCGTGCGTTATCTTAAAATCGGTGGAAGTAACAGGTACGGTGTGTAAAATTCGTTATATTTCTGTATTCAGCAAAATTAATATCACAAAAGTTATCTATTCTTTGAGTAGCAGCCGAGACAGAAAATTGTCGCATAAATTTTTTTTTTTTTAAAAATGAAAACAGATTAGGGCGTTCGTGATTGTGTCATTTAATTAATTTTGCAAGATATATCAGTATCGTCAAATCAATCTTTTGAAACTCTCTAATCTGTGGATCTTTTTAGACGCTTATTGTATAAAGACATCAAGATAGTGTGCAAATTGAATATTCGAATAAATGTGAACTTTATAACATGCATGCAGTAACCTATGTGCAACGTTGCGCACCAAACACAATACAAAAAACATTCGGTTTGAATCTATATCTCACAATATGCGTTTAATATCTATATTTCAAATAATAAATGTGATTTTCTTGCAGTGTTGCTAAGAAAATACATAACGGGATAATCATTTCAGGAAATTTTTGTGGGTAGATAAGAATAAGTAGTTTATTATTAAAGAGGTACAGGTGTGATTCGGGTACTTGGAGGGGTGATTAAGTTTGTGGTTGTCCGGACTAGTGTTTTGTGTAGCAAAAATTCGTCTACACCTGTTTGCTCTACACCCAAGATAACATACATTACATAATAGACGATATAGAGTTCTATATGAATCATATGTAGTAGATAATAGCTCTGGCGACATATCTGGATGTGTTGACAAATGCGGGTGTTGGTTGGTTTTTTGGTGTCAAATAGATAAACGTATGTTGTTCCGTATATGTAGCGACCCATGTTGTCAACACAAGGTACAATTTAATGTATACACAATTACTGAGTTTAATACTAAGCGACGTTTCGACGACGTATATCGGGACCATGGGTACTGATATCTTGGATAGGAGTTTGTCAGATGGGTTGGTACCCTGCCTTTTCTCGATAATACATGACTGGTGCCTAATATTAAAGAACAGCAAATATCCATGATTAATTGGTCTGGAATCTTAATGAATTCTACTTTTCTAAAAAAAAAGTTTCCAGGGCCCTAAATCCAATAATGATTTTAACTCAATCAGCATCCAATATTTTTACACGGTTCATTTTTTCAACCCATTAGCCTTCTATGTACAGTCAGATAATAGATTAGAAGTGATTTTTGGTGAATTAATATATACACACAAAACTTTTCAGCAAAATGAATTCTTCAGTCTCCCCCAACATAATATTCGTTCGCTCTATTTTTTTTTTAAAAAAATGCATACATACATGTATGAACCCCGCGCAAAGTAACTGCGTCCCAGTGAATAATCTCAACAAGTTTTGTTTAAATATCAACAGGTTCCTCTCTTATCTCGACAGCACCGTGTCGCGATCATAAACATTAAAACTTCAGATGTGAATAGGGAGATAGTTTCGTTATTTGAGTCATGCAACGAGTTACTGATGCCCTAAACCAACAGCACCGTCGTGTGTCCACTTTGTATCGCGTCCACAACCTTTAAAGATCAAGTTGTACATTGGTTTAAATAAAAACATGAATGCTTCCATTCAACCACCAAGTTTTAAAAACTTCCGCCCGGAAATCTGGCCTGAAGTACATTCACAAGCTGTAATTATAAGTAAACGTGTAAAATACTCAGCATTTGATCTCTAGTGGAGATTTGGGCTTAAACTACCATTCTTAAATACTTAAATCAGTAGCATGTTAAGTTGATTACCGTGATAAAAACAGTTGTAACATGAAGTGTTCGGACAATTTTGACAAAAGGAAGATAACCTAGTAGTATAGTTTTGTATAGAAATGCGTGCATGTTAGATTCATATGACCTCCAATCTACTGGTGAGACGTGAAAATCTCCCTGCTACACCATGTTAAGTTACAGCTCTGCAGCCAATCCACATATATCCCCGAGTCAATCTCTTGTAATATTTAATCCTTGCATTTATTGGTGCTGCACAGCATGTTCTGTTCGTGCTTTTAATAAGATCTGCAGCTTACCTTGTCACAATATCCATTGATAGTGTAGTTTTATTTTCTCTACTCTGACGATTGCCATCTAGAATAAAGATGTGTATCATAGTTATATATTGTGACATATTACAACAATTGGAATATTTAGATTGCAATATTCCATTTTATCAGTTATTTATATCAATAAATTGGTAATGTTGACCTTCAACTTATTACATTTTTCCACCATATCATTCTGACATCCTATTCCTTGGCAGAAAAAATTAACTATTACTGATTTATTCGGTTGTCAGTTGATACTAGAGGAAATCTCTCCCTGGATTAGTGGCTAATTTGATTTATGAGCAAACTACTTCTTGTATATCAGTTTTGATTATGGTTTTAATATGCGGCAACTTTACGAAGAGCCAAATTTATACAGTAATATAGGGGGGTTTGGATGGCCTACTGGTCTAGAGTGCCGCGCTTCGACCCCTAGCTGGGCGGTCACCTCTTGCTTGCGGCTGTGGTTTTGAGCCCTGGTGTGAGCGTATGTGGCATGGACATAGGGGCGCCTTCTCAACCTCGTGTGTTTCCTCCGGGCACTCCGGTTTCCTCCCACTGCTAAAGACCCTTACGCGCAAGCGAGTTATTGAAATAAAATTGAACCATATGTCAGTCCCGAAATGAACTAGTTTGTGTTGAGTCGACGTTAAACCCCATTTCTCTCTATTTATACAGTAATATAACGTGAATTTTTTACAGTGCATGTCATTCCGATTCCTTTTGTCGATTATATGCTGGGCTAATTCGTAAGGGTTCAATGACAATGTGTTTTTATAACGGTGGGAGATAGAGAGAAATGGGGTTTAACGCCCACTAGACACAAACTAGGTCATTTCGGGACTAATGTAACGATAGGACAGATATGGTACAAATGGATTTGTTGGAGAACTGTCGTGAAATATAACCTATGTTCTGACTCTTCCGTTAACGCACAGTGCTGAATTTTTAGGTAATGAAAAATCTCAAATCGGTATTCGTCCATGCCTTTAGAGATCTTTCTGTACACATTCACGACTTGCATATATGACAGTCCTTTAATCCGCAGGAAAACTTCTAAAACTAAAAGCATTCGGTAAAAAACGCTGAATATTTTAATTATTTTTGAAAATCCTATTTACCGCCAAAATACGTTTACAGGTTTACTAGTGTTTCATGGGGTATCTTATCGCTCTAATTTCCGAAAACATAAACTTGATATGAGTGTTTCTAATAAATATGCATTTTAGTGAGCTTGTAATGTTTAAACTTTTTTAAGCCAAGGTCTTATACAAGATTACCAAGGCTTTAAAACTAATAAATGTACAATTTAATGTATTTTAAATAATATTTTTTATTATTATTTCAAGTAGGGGAAATATGATACAAAGAGATATTTTGTATTAGATTTATTTATTATCTTAAATAAAGATTTTGTGATATGAATAACGACCTGGATATAACAGTGTATATTTGCTGCTAAATGGTTGTGTATACCTTTCGGTACGATTATCTTTTTGTTTCTTTATTAATGTGATATATGCTTTTAGAAGTGATGTTATGATATAATAATGAATGACAGTTACTGTAGGATATTGAATTACATGATAATCTACTTATAAAAATATATATGGACAAAAATATAATAATTACCTTTGATTTATGTGAAATACACCTGAAATTATGTCAGGGGTGAGATAATTAACGTTTAATAAGAATAGAGCACACTTATGTCTGTATTTATCGTGTCATTATTGTCATATTTTATAACTATGAATCATTGTACACTTTTATTATACGTGATATTATCATGACCCAAAAAATTGAATTTTTTTTTAATTAGTTCGCACATTAAAGAAACTGTAATATGTTCTCTTATGATTCTTTTAGTAATAGCCATGGCATGAAGTGGGTTATAATTCGTTGCATCTTGAAAGAGGTGGGCGATATTTTATTGCTGCAAAACATGTACACCAACTAATTGTCCACGATAAATTATTAGCTATTTTAGGATATTTATTACCATTATGACAGAAACAGCTATCTCTGACCGAATTAATGTCAAGTCGAATTTAAAGATTTTTGTTCGACATGCCATAGTGAATGTGAACGCCAAATTAAAACATAAATGCATATGTTCGAACTTGCTATCGGTATATTAAACATGTGGTTTTGATTTAATTGTTTGACATTTATACATGTCATATCAATTTTTTAAAACTTGTTCTTGAAGTCTGATTTGTGTAGACTCGAAATTCCAAATACACTAACGAAGTTCCTTCATAAAGCGAGGGGAATAGGTAAATATGGCGTATATACATGCCTAAGTATCTCAACCAAAATGTCTACTCTATCAAGAACCCTTTAAAAACGATTCGGTATTTTCATTGTCTTGTTCTAGATTTAATTTTTATCCAAAATTGTATTAATGTACTTAAAGTACAGATACAAGTCTTGCTTATGTGAAATGTCAAAACATGGTCACTTCAAAATATTTGCATAGGGATTTTCCATTGGTTTCTGCCTTCTTTTTCTTGTGTTGTTTTGCAAGGTTCTGGTAAATTTTATTTCTTCAGTAAACAGAAACCGATGCATATTTCACGAATTTCTCTAAACAAGTTGACAAATCTCTAGTTGTGTTAATTCCATTGTTCTGTATATCCCATATCCATGATCATGATATTATCGTTAAAGTTTATTTTAATAATCGATCTGTCATTATTGATTCAATTATTTAAGACAATATTTATGCTTATCATTACATATGTAAGCTCCGATAATCGTTTTAAATATTGCTGTCGAATAACAGATAAATTTTAGACAATATGGGTTTAATTTATGGTCAACATTAAATAATGCGTGTTTAAGAAACAATGCTCAAACAGTTTAAAATTAAGCTAAATTGACTTAAAGGATTTCATTGTTCTAGAAGTCTTAAGACCATATTTAACACGATACGTTAAGTGTTTTATCACTAGTTAATGTATACTTACAAAATCTATCAACCTATTGAATGTATATGTACCTTACCTATCATAGGATTAGTGTACTAGACTAATATCTCACCCCTTCAATGTATCTCCTGCACCCCCAACGGATTTGTTTTGCTAGCGATAGGGGACTATATTGGTGTTAATCACTCTTGATGGGTATTGTACACCTCCGCATGCACTAATCAACCGGTAAGTGCAATTAACCCGTCGCGCGCAATCAGATTACAATTGTATAGTCCTTGTCCTCGTTAATAAGCCCCGATCACATTCACATGACAAAACTTTCTTTTACTGTATTATTGTTTGTAGTGTCAAAAGTTAATGGGGTGTGCTAACTGGTAGATATCCTTCGATGTGGGAAAATCCGCGACCAAATCGTTCCGTCTGAACCACTAGTTTTCTTTCGTCTGCAAAGTGCCAATCTTAATGAAATCTTTTTTGTTCGTAATCCATGCCATAATTTCAATTAAAAATATAAAGTATATACTAGAAAAATGTCTAAACCAGACTGAAATACTTTTCATGCTTTTTTTTCACATAAAATATTCATGAAACTTGTATCGTGAATTTTCGTAGATATTAATTATACATGTAGACGAATGATTTATCACAATTAAGATTATAATTAATATAATGTGTATTATGCTTTGTTTTAAGAATCCAAGACAGACTATTGAAAATAAATGAAATGAAATGGGGTTTAACTTCCGACTGTTCTGCTCCGAACTGGGCTAATGAAGATGGGCATACGTGTATTGTGGGGGAAATGTTGCCCGGACAGCGGCACTATGAATTACAATTGCAATGGATCTCTTACGTGCATGTCAATGTGTACACGGGACCTCTATTAAAAATAATACTTGAAACTACGCAATGTATATAAGTATACTAAAATATTCCCGTAATGAAGGTCTGTAAATAAAGCAATAGGAAACGTTATTTTGTAGGGTAGTCTGTTTACGTTGCATTATTACCTCCCTTTAGCCGTGGCTGACTCGTGCTGGGGCGATGACGATACCGTTAGTGGAGAACTCGAGAGTTTGTTATTTCAATACAGACTGTGTTTATAGAAAACATTAAACTTGAATTGGATCTGTTTTCGGAACTAATATATTTAATCGATTGGTTAATCATTATTTGATAATATTTGATGTCATTAATCAAACGCCAATTTTTCTATTAAATATGACACGATGTTTTGACAAAAATAAGTCCTGCTACTTATATCCTATTTTGTTTAACTTTAATAGATACTAAATAATTATATATAATGTAAATATAGACATAATAAGTGCTTTAATTAAGTATTTTTTAATTAAATTTCTAGTCATGTTAAAAATTCAATGCATAGAATATTGTTTGTAATTCCCTGAAAAGTCTCTCAAAATCACATCAAAACTCTTTTATAGTATATACCCCCAAACCTCAATGACCAGTATTTGTATGTTGTCTAAAAAAGTAAGAAATCCGTATCAATTGCATTATAAAAGAGTAATAATGGTCCCCGTGATACACCACAACATCCTAGGATTATCCATGTAATTATTTAAGTGCATGAAAATCTTATTTTATCAAGAGATTTTGAGTAAATCGGTATGGTTTAAAGTGTACAAGTGTATGTGAGATGCCGTATTTACAGGGATCAATCGTCTCACAATTTTAACGTTAAGGAGATGTAGCAAGTAATCGGGGAGATTTCTACTGTTTTTATGGTAATTTACTCGAAAATCTACCATTAATTTACGGAGTGCTGTAGAATTTCTACCATCTTAAGTTAAATAGATTTTATTTTATGTCAAAATCTCCTCTGCACTTAAAGGTTTTGTAGTGGGATTCTAACCAGTATTGTGGAGAATTCTAAACCTTGTATATAGAATCGCTCCAAGCCAAATCTTATGTGGTTATTTAATTGTCCGAAGTGAAGGGGTGGGACCTAGAGCATAGTTTTCTTTTGTACTTTTTCATGTACTAACCCCTGTCCAGCTCACGGGCTTTCCATTGGCTGACCACAGCTCTAAAAATGCTATCAATACTTTATCGACATGCAAAAATTGCCCGGCATCTTATCAATTTATTAAAAACAACACCCAGTTAGTACTGTCATGCAAATTATAGCCGCGATATTGGCAGTGTGAAATATAGCTGTAGCACGATTCAGCCTATCGCAGGGCAGCATGGGTAGTTTGTATATATTCGTGTAGTGCGTGACGTCACAGGCCAGTCATGCTCATATAGTGAGGTTTCGCCAGTCCGTCCCGTGTATGAGTGATTGATGCTGTGGTGATCGTGCTTTAAGCCGCCGTTACACACTACTAGTAGTATTACTCCGAACACACTGTAGTTTGCAGTTTTCTATTTACATGCCGACAGTTCAGTGAAACGACACAACGTGTTTTTTCTCTCTCTATTTCTTGTCAATGGCAACACAAAGTATTGGACTATTTTATAACAGTAACTGTGTCGTGATTGTGTTGTGAGGTATATAACTAGCGTGGATTATTTTAGCTTCGAAATTGTACAGGCACTTGTTTGTGGCTCCTCCCATTTCGGATTCTATACCGTGCTACTGTTTTTAGATATTGCTACTATCGTCCAGTTGAGCGGACTAGGGTAGCAAGAATAACTAGAGTATAAATGGACTCTCTACACGATCCTCTGTGTTTGGATGAACTTGTTTCTGGTTGTGAATCGTCTTCGCAGTCTAACATGACCATGCACCACCTTTCAGAAACTGGGTCCGCCTCGGCCACAAGTGACATTCAGTTAGGAAACCCTCACAACCCTAGTCACACAACGTTACATGGTATTAGTTCGGTGGACGGGTCTTCAGAAAAATCAGGTGAGGAAAATGTAATCTCTAAAAATTACAAAATCTTTGAAATGTAAATTTTTCAGCAGCGGGAAAATACCTTAGTTTGCAAATTGTGTGCAAGATCAGCTGACATTAATATGGTAAATGATGTCAATGTTAGCAGTATATTTAAATGTTATGTTTATATATTATTAAGTTTGTATGTTTGTATTGGGTAGTGGTTATAAGATCGGGGATTGTCTAGTTTATTGATCTACAATAGATCACCAGATTTATCCGTTTGTAAAAGGTCAGCGGTCGATTAGGAAGAATTACTGTATGAATGTGTATCGTCAATTTGTGATATTGCTAAAGGCATAGAGAAAGTCACTTGTTCAAAGTATTGTATTGCTAGAGTTAATATTAACATCCGTTTCTACGGTGGCCTTTGAAAGATATCAATATTCGGTAGTACACGTAAAGTCACAGTGGTAAAAGTTGCCTCTTCTATATCCCCCATAATTCATGTCATATCAGGGCAAGCTAGTTGGTCAGTTTTCTTGTTAAAAGAGATCAGAAGTATACTTAGCGTAAGCTTATTAATCTCGATAAATATCCTTGGACAAATCAAACAGTATTAGAAGCCAACACTGAACGGCTCAAATACTTGGACACAACCAAAATAACTATAGCCCGGGGAATGTTTGACCATTTTGGCCGAAGGGCTGTAGTCGCATTGTTTTACTTCTAGTATATATTTGTAGACATCGTAAAAAGATCGACTTGTACCCTATATTATATTTTTACAAGTTTATGAAAATGGTAGAGCTGTACACAGACCGTGTCGTCTGCATTTTATGGTGTCCCTGACCTTCGTCGCTGACAAACTGTGTTGGTGAAAATTTAAATTGTCTCTATTTTTTACGGGACGAAATGTTTTACATTCGCAATTAAGAGGAAAAGTATTTTAGCAGAGTGTACTACCATACAGTTGATTGTGATGGTATGTAAGTAAACTTGTCGCCGTTGCCCTCTCGTGTAAATACATGTTAACCACATTTAAAACAAACTTTAAAATAAAGGTGCAGATTTCCTTTTTTTACAAATTTAAAAACTAGTTTGTATGTAATTGTATATTATATAACACTTATATTATCTTAAACAAAATGCTTTAGATAGAGAGGTGTGATTGAATTTTTGTAGCCGTATTTTTCAGTACTGTTAAGCACTCTCAAACATTGATAAACAGGGTCAAATACCACTCGCCCACCCTTCTCGCTGGGACCTTAGCTCAGTACTAAATTTATTGATATTCAAAATTCGACACCTTCCAAAAATTTTCACCTTCGTTGGAATTAAATTGATCAGTTTATTTGTAAAGATATTGTGAGGTTGGTTAGTAATGATAATAATTATACTGGATGTGTCGCTATAGCGATAGAAATGTAATTGACCCCCCTGGTTAATTACTGTGTCTTATTGAGAGAAATTAACCTCCAGTTGTTTCCATTGACAGGATGGCCTGTTAGAATTGTGTTTAACGCGACGATAGAAAACCTCGGAATTACATTATCTCAACAATTATTTCTTCTCTAGTACCGGTAGCTTTCCTCTCAAGTATACACTTAAGATGCGAAAGTTGTAGTATCTATATTGCGGAAGCTATATATTTTAACCTATGGCCGATGGCAAAGTTTTCTTGCTTATTATAAACGAATTTATCTTCATCGGGAAACTTTATGGCATTGTTATATCTATTTTTACTCCCCGGTAGCACACTGCATGGCGTATGGCCACCTCCATTAGCCCGGTTGATGCAGGACAGTAAACCCTATTTCATGTCATTTATTTTAATTTTTAAATAAAGCCAACAATCATGAGATCAATTATAAAAATCTATATTAGCAATTTCAAGTCTACACCAATATCAACAAGATTGATATATCTTGCTTAAAAGCCGTTGTACAATATTGAAATAATTTTGAAAATAATGTTGATGTGTTTATGAAAATATATTTGAAGTTAGAAAAAAATGTTCAAATATATAACCTATTAAAATAGATTAATTTTTCCAAAGCCTTTTACGGTGTCTTCGCTGTATTTTAAGAGTTAATATTGACTGTTATCTAAGAGCTCTATTAGATGAGTTTAAAGAAGTGTTGGTTGGTAAATTGAGTGGTCATTTCTTTGTTGGTCAGTCAATCTGAGGGTTGTTTAAATGGGCTTTGTGACCATATAATAACAAACGGTCAACACTCCTAACAATAAGCACAAACATCTCAAAACATATTAGCTCTAAAATCAACATAATAATAATATAAATTACCCTTTCATAAATTTTCATTACTTCGGATAATATTATAAAGTTTACTTTACAACTTTTTTAAAAACTCATTATTAATTTCAATTTGAATTATTAGTTTTCTTCAAAGATTTTTTCCCCAAGAAAAATGAATTTATAAGTTTATTTCTGGAAATTAAAGTATAAAAAGCCTTGAATTATGTAGCCTAAAATATATTTAAATTTCAATCAAATTCACGAAAAAAGAAATAAACGGATAGTATTTTTTTATATTTTAAATATACATTTGTTAGATAGACCCTTTGTCCACTTTTCTACTTGTATTATTTAGAGTGGGGTAATTTCTATTGAATTGTAATTTGATCAACGTAAAAGTAAAAAATGAATCTATTTTTTGTTGAGTAAGGCTGACGAAATACGCGTTTACCTTTATCGTCAGAGGTATGTTTACCCACAGGGACGGGTAATTGGAGCCATATTTTAAGCGGATTATGACGTGCAGAAAAACAACATTTTTGCATGGATGAAAGCTTGTCAAAATGTGTATAAACAATTTACACATAGTAATATATTATAATAACTATTTATTGTTGCTGAAATAGTGTAAAAGTGAACAAAAAAAGCCTAGAGGTTTTAGAGTGGGGTATATCCGTGGGTGAAAATAATTAACTTTTATATTATAATTGTATAGCTTTCCACTTGAATATTTACTCCTTATTAACTTAACTTTAATCTTCGGTTAAATTAGAAAAATTATTATTCCCTTCATTGTTATTTCCTTCAAAGTGTCTTCTACTCGGTATAGTAGTTCACACTTTTGTTTACAGCTTTTCTACAATACTTTTCATGTTTTTTTTAAATTATTATTTTAGATTCAAATGATGGCACAAAATCCAAAGATGACTCTATATCAGAAGATGATAAAAAGAAGAAAAGACAACGTAGACAAAGAACACATTTTACTAGTCAACAACTACAAGAATTAGAGGCAACATTTGCTAGAAACCGCTACCCAGATATGGCGACACGGGAAGAAATATCCGCATGGACAAATCTCACCGAGGCGAGAGTACGGGTAAGTTCAATTTCTAATATAATTAAATTTCTAGTTTAAATTTGTATTACTTCTTGGTGGTTAATAAGTGGAGAGGTTTTTCATTTCCCCATCTAAATTTTTCAAATATTAAGACGCACTCAAAATATATGGGACATTAAACTGAATCAAATTTGAATTAACTCTATAGATAATATAAAACTTAGAAAATTTCTGATTTCTAACATTTTTCTAAAATAGATTTACCAAGGTCAAAAATTTGAAACATTTTCATGTTAATCATAGACAAAATTACCATTAACATTTAGGCGTCCGAAATAAAATGTGTGCTTCAGTGACGTAGAAATACAATGTATATTTTATATTTGTAAAGAAAAATAAAGTTTAAAAAGTTTTAATATCAATTATTTACTTTAGTTACCGGTACTTTTCTTGAAATTTGAAAGAGGTAAACTTTATTCTAAAATGCCGAAAAATCATTACTAAAAATTGATTTTAATACATTAAATTTGAAATTAAAAACACGTATATGCATACATGTATGGCTCTGAGTAAAAAATTGGTTAATAATATTTGCGTGTTAAAGGGCTTGACCAACGTAGCCAAAACGATACTCGCCAGAAGTAAAACGACATGAGGCATATACATTAATCTATTTTATTACTTATCTATATAGATAGTAGATAAATCATACACATCAAAGCTGACTAGTCAGATTAAAACCATTGCTTATTATTTATGTACTTCACAGAGTTGAACTTTCATTAATTTTCATATTGCAAGCGGTTTTTTATTTCTATCCATGGTGTCACTGAAACATGTTCAACCCGTGTGTGTATTTCGGGTCAATGTTAGAATTATTTACCCACACCAAGGTCCCCGTTTGATATAAGTTTCATTTGAAATTGCTGAATAAATAATCAAAAAATTGCATTACATGTGCACTACTTTCCGTTTTTTTCAAGACCATAATAAATTCATTGATTGAAATCCATAATCATGCGTTTATTTAAAATTCCAGTGTTTTCATGATTATTGATTTATGCTTTAGGCTTTGTTTTATAATTATAAAATAAATCATTAAAAAACAATCGATAAACAATGTTTGAAATATAAATAAAGACGTCATACTAATATAATGGGTCGAGAAGTTGTCAAATATGCATTTTTTACTACAATATGTGTAGATAATTATATGTATATGTGTATATTATACTTCGACCTATTACCAAATTAATGACCCTGACATTTATATGAATAAGTACTGTTATAGCAAACATGAGATTAATTGCATATATACATATATACACACTATATTATAGAGATTAATTAGGTAATTAACATGTAAATGAAACAAATGAATATAATTGGCAAAGAGAATAATGTTAATGTATATTAAACAAGCAAATCGTTCATTATGCAATTGTCTTTCTGATATAATAATTGCTAATTAGTTGGTGAGTGTGCTAGAAAACCCGTTGGATGCCACGAACTTATACTCCTTTTCCTGTCAGAACGGCTTCGAAAATATTTATTTTATGCTTAATAGGAAATAGGACGTGCAATATTTTGAGACACAGGAATTGTCTTTCACGTCCATTTTAATATTTTAATTGGGGAAATTATGCGAAAACTTACATTAACACGAAATTTGGCTAAAGAATCTCTACACGAAAGAAAGGAATAGGCGTTATCTCTTCGTTTAATTAAATAATAGCAATTTGTTATCTATTTTGCAATGAAGCGATGTTAATCATGAGTTGAATTATTTGTTTTATACCTTGCAAATGTACAAAATTCCATTGTGACATGCCAGGGTTGACATACATGATTGTAAGCATGAAAAACATTACCTATTCTGCGCATTTCACAGTCGCGACAAATTCCACGCTTGTACAAATGTAAGTGTAGCAAGTAAATCTGAATACTGTATATGTTCACCTGTTTTCAACTCATTTCATAGTTGACTGAGGTACATCTAACGATCGTCTGAAACAAACAGATTCTAAACTTGTAAGTTTTGTAACGAATTGGAAACACACAGAAGGGTCGAACAGTAGTTGACCTCCCAAATTAAAGGTGTGTTCCCCTTATCTAAACATAGAACACATCTATTAGATCTTCGTTTATATGTATGTAAATGCAAATAGTTTAACAACTCGAAACGGTAGCCATTATTTTTACGTCGTGCGCAACTTACGTGTACTCATCGCGTCAATTGCGGGTCGTTAACTTAAGGGGTGGTAAATTTCGTTTTTGTTTACACCCTAAAATTACAAGAGCACGACTGGTTTGTTAAATGTGTAAAGAGAGGAAACGTGCAGTCGATTTAATGAGCCGCTCCTGTTAAATATAGTTGGTTAGGTAGAAACAAGGTGTTAGCAGATCGAGTTAAGCTGATTTGAATGAGATGTAAGCCCTCGGTGACCTAAACATTCATTGTCTTCATAAATTGATAAATACTGTCAGCCATTATTCCTTTAATATCGTATTAGATAAAGAACCACCAAAACGACTCTGGTGATAACAGGGACGCGTACAATGTACTCCAAAATTTGAAGATTTGAACACTGTAGCCGTGAAAAGATGGCCACAACTAAACATACATGGCCTTTTCCCGTCTGCAAATAACGCTTTAAACACACCAGACGACGAAAACTGACAAAACGTCGGTTTTAGCTTCTAGTGATACAAATTTAAATCCGTGATGACATATTATTAGGATTGTTTAATTATAGATGCCTAATACACCTTCATTAGACTAACGATAGAATAGTAGAATTAGTAAGGCACAGTAATTGATGGCGACTATATTGATGAATTGTTATCTAGAATAGATTTATCGATTTAATTATTGGATAGGTTTTTGTTCGTCATTGTCTTATCGATGGTTGTGATGTGATGACCTTTGACCAGAATACAACATAGGTAAAAATGTATGATGGTCTACTTGTGATTTAGTTTTGAAATGAAATAACCCATTGAGGAATTTATTATTGACATAGCCAATGTTACGAGTCGGTTCCGGTGATATTCTAAACTAAATTCACAAATTGTTTTATTTTGTTATTGCTACAGAAATTAAGAACACGTGTATCATTTTTGTGCCAAAAATTTGTTACGAGTTGGCGCTTATAGCGTGTTTTTCGGAAATACAACACATAGAAAGACGCCGATGGTATCAGTCAATTCAGTCATGAATGCTAAGAATAGTATCATCTTCTGTAACCAGTTGTGATTGATTTTTCACACGTAAGTGATAATGCCCTGTGAAAGACGATTACTTTGATCATGGCGCTGATCTAGCAAACACATAATACACACACACTGTCCTACCACACTTTTCCTACTCTACCATAATGTTATGAATGAAATTAAACTAGCGTGTGTAAATAGACTTTTTTTCACTGCAATTTTTTTTATTTAGTTTGTTAGATTATACGAGCACGGCGCATTTATTCTATGATATGATTTTAATATCATTTATGTTATACAATGACAGATGTATTATGTCAACGACGGGATCACTGTTGAAATTTGAAAGAAAGGTGCAAAAGGTCTTCTATTTATGAATAAGTGTGTATAAAATAAACATAAGTAGGTATTACATTCGTTAATGATATGTTATAGTTGATACATAATTGACTCGTGTAAACGCTGTAGTATTTGCATTTTATTAATCGAAGTCTACTAGAACATCTTTAAAAGCTCTCACAGGTACACAGTAATTACTTTAGAAGCTGTTTCACCCCATTGCTACTTATCAGCCAAGTAATAAACATAAATATGATTATATTTATACATAATGGTTTACCTAGGAGATAACAATTAGACATTGAACATAAATATACATCATTATAGTCATTTACTATATAATTTGTTGTATATGATTGATACGAATGTTATCAGCGAATTTGAATTTGTTCGAATTTGATTTTACTATTTACCCAATTTTAATACAATAATCTCTCGCTTGAGTTATTATTACGTTAGATCCAGTCATTTTGGCAACACATTATGGCCAATTTCATGGGCAACTGCAGGAAATTAACATTCAGTAAAAGCTGTGATATAGATGAAAGGAAAATGTTTAAAAGATTTATGTTCGTTTAATGATTAAGTATTAATAGTATCCAGTATCTGCTGCACAGTTTCCAGTCTTTTTAAAGTTATTTTTGACGCAATATCGTATGTATGAAGTCTATCCCAATCATCGGAGGCTTCCGTGCGTAATAGTCATAACTTACACGCCGGCTCTTCCAACAATCCACAGTTTTAATCGAGATGGCGACGCCTCGTCATGTTGCTAAACTCAATAATATCAGAAAAAACCTAGCGAGCACTTACTGCATGCAGGAAGCTTATTTAGTATTTATGCGAACACGCGCGCCATATTTCATATTATTAAGGAGTATCGTTTGTTCTGTTTTAGAACTGTGTGTATTGAATGGGATACCAGACTCTATAGTCGCCAATGTACAAAACTGAGTTTTATAGACAGTTACATGTATATAGAACATTTGATTTGAATGTTTTCTAATAAATAAGAACCACAGACAGGCTTAATATTTCTAAAGCTACTATATAAACAATAGGTAAATGATAAACATTTAGTACTAGGACTACAGGCTAGACAGTATAAATACTTATTTCATCCCCACTTCTAGAAAGTATGTTACACTAACTAGAGGAATAGCACCTGTACTTTAAGTTTATTTGGAAGGTCACACTTATAGTTTCCACGCATAGCTTTTTTTAAACAACCATTACAAAATCTGTATGAAATTGGAAAATGAGTACAATGTAATTAACTTCATTAATTAAAATCTGAATAATGTTGTTTTGCGACAAGATAAAATGTGTATACGCAGGTCAAACGACAAGGAGCGCTACTATGTCATTGTATGTTCTAACATTGTTCCTGGTACAACCTAGTTAGCCTTTAACATTAGTGATGAACATAAGTATGTCACGAGGAGCTGTCATCCTGTATATGATATTATACACTGTCACTGCCTTACTCCTAATTACTATTATATCATCAGAGATATATACTTGTTTCTTTGTTATTGTTTGTTTACTACAATTATCGTTAGTTTTTTTCATTTTTAAAGTAGTATTCACTCTCCATTCGACTTTTTTGTTAAACGATTTGCTCATATAGACAGTACACAATTATATGGAATATGATTAATGTTTATTTACTAAGTGACGTTCCGGATATGCTTTTCTGTGTTTCATCAAACAATGCTAAAATATAAAACCAATACTTAGTAAGAATGGACAATCCGGGACATATCACTAATTACCTCGAAGGAGACCGAATTTAATTAACGTTTGAAAATGATAAAGTTTGATTAGAGTAATTCAGAATAATACAGGTCAATTTTACCTCAAATCAGATAATAATATTCAGTTGTTATTTCCTTTAAAAAAAGCGTATGATACATAGTTTCAACTACCTTTATATGATTTCAATCTCTGATTACAGCATTCGAAATTCCCGTATAACAGGGTAATTGGATAGAATAATAGAACGATTAACCGTTATTGTACTAATCGATATTAATTGTTCAGCAAATAAACCTTGAAATATGATCATCTACATTATTTTTCTATGGTTCATGGGTATCAGAGCTATTTACCCAGTTATTATCAAGCAAAACAAGAGAATGCATGAAGGAAATTGGTTTAACATCCTACTTTTCAATTCCATTCGGACTAATGAAAGCTGGAAAAACTAAAGACTCTTTCGTTTTTTGAGAATTTTGAAAACCTTTGTCCCATCTTGTGCGGTCGTCAATGTGGGCTAATATTCAGTATAATATGTGTGTTATTTCATTAGGTACCGACGGGTGAACAGTTTCAATACAGTTAAACTATGAAAATGTTTATTTTAAAACTCTAATGTTTATAGAGATTTCTTTGCTGTCAATGTTAAGGGTACTTTCAATGTTTATATATCTGACTTAACATTTTCTCTTGATATAAGCAGGCGGATGACTGACAGCACACTGTGCACATAAACTATTCTCACAAAACTCTTTAAGAGAGGAGTGTTGCAAAACATGGCATCAAGAAAATTAAATCTCTACAATAGACCCATTGCTATTTGGCGAATAGAGTGATTACTTCATTGTTTAAAATCCGTGTTAATCTATTCTGCCCATAAGTCAGAACCTTAGTCATAGTCATCTGGTTTTAAAAGCGTTTTCTTGGTTTATGTTATCGATGTGTCTTTCGTTCTATGATCAGCGGTGTGACCGTGTCAAGAAAACTTTGTGCAATATTTATGTTCAAATCATATCAATAATTAATAAACATACACTCACGGGTGTCACTCGACTATAATTAATAAAATAACTTAGTCGTTTCAGTGTTTTATTCATACGGCTAGAGAGTATCATGCTACAATTCTCTATGGTAAACAATACTCAATTAAACGAGCGAGATGATTTATATTTTGACGTATCTGTGTTTATTTTTGCTCACTGCTAGCAACAACGCACGCTGCAAGATTGATTAAATACTTTGATAATTTGAAAATATTGTCGGTAGCGATGGAATTGCGTAGACAGACTGTTGGAGTGGATGAGATAAAACCAGAACTCGATATGCACAAAGGAGATAGTTGTCCATGTATATAAATAACCAAATCCGATCTTCTCACGTCAAAAATACATGTCTAACATTTGCATCGTTCAAACTATTTATGATTAAGAATGCATAATTAATTGATGCAAGATAAGATAACCATTGACGCTGAAAATTCTGTTAAGCTAATAATTTGAGTACCAGATTTTATGAATAAATTAAATCGTTGTAAAAACTAAAACATTGTCGTATTTTATGCCCAAAACAGTATTCAGCATAGTGATTAAGCCTCTGCACTTCATTTGTAGGTCCCATCTTCATTAGGCCAACCGGGGCAGAACAAACGGACGTTAAAACAAATTTCATTTACAGTAATTGCAATGTATATATCACAAGAAGCTGTCATAATACCACAATACTGTCCTTTACGTTATCAGTATCTTGGAATCTATATCAGTCATGTCATTATTTATTTATTTTCTCCACACACCAAGTTAGTGTAGTAAACACGCTTATAGTATATAGGAAAATATAATTATTGATCGAAGCTTACGTTAAGACATATTTATAACGCTTGAATAAAATTGCTAGTTCCGCCATCTTGCCCCTTTTCTTCTTACCTCTTCACGCCACCTAGTGCTGTAACCGATCCACCTGAAACCTGTAATATAGGAGTTAACCTAACCTGTTACTATCAGTACTTGGTAATTAGTGCGATAAATATCATTGTCTAAGTTACAATAATTATTAACCGATCGGACATAGAAAGCGCTCAGGTTTAAACATATTTTGTAACCATATGCATAGTGTATTCCCATTCAAGTGCATCGGCAATTGTGCAGAAGTCATAGGCAGGGAACTGCAACTAAGGGGAGGCAATCGAATAGTATTGTTTTTGGTTACGCTTATATTTAACCGTGACTTTAAATGATTAAAGATTTAAATCTCAAAGTTTGGTATGCAATTTATGCATTTCTAAGATTTCTATTTTTATTGTCTTTTTAGGTATGGTTCAAAAATCGACGGGCCAAGTGGAGGAAGCGAGAAAGAAATATTGAACCGTTTAAGAATGGCTTTGGATCACAGTTTACAGGCTTCATGCAACCACCATTTGATGATGGTCTTTACACGGGTTACTCCTACAATAACTGGGCAGCCAAGGTTCCCAGTCCTTTGGGCACGAAATCCTTTCCTTGGGGACTCAACATGAACTCTCAAATGAACCCTCATCTATCATCAGTTGTATCCACACAGCCGCTGGGCTTTTCGTCTTCCCCGAGTAATATTTCCAGTATAAACTCCATGGTTGGTAGTGTTCCCAATATATCTTCAAATATGAACTCACCTACACCTCCATGTCCTTACGCTCCTCCAGCACCTCCATATATTTACAACCGTGATCAGTGTTCCAACAGTATCGCCGCCTTACGGCTCAAGGCTAAACAGTACGCCCATTATCCATCAGTTAGTCCCCGACAACCAACTCTATCAGCTTGTCAGTATGCTACAGTCAACGGTGGTCCAGTTTGATCAAATACACCAGCATTAAATCAGGTCTTTAAGTATTGGAATGGCAAGATGGAAGGACAGAAAGAATATATGAAAGACGGGTGAATAGATAAAAGTGTTGGAACATCATAGACAACTGAATCAAACATTGCGGACTTATAATTAACTCTTCCATTCAGTGTGGAATTGTAGAGAACGTTTTTCATTGATAACTGCCAAAAATATTCTTCATGGTATGTGCTAAAATCAACGAACTGCGATCAAAACTACGCAAAACGGGAATTGTACATAAATTATGATGTACATGTTTTCATTGTGAATTTGATTAAATACCATTGATGTCCGTTCTTGCCCAGGTTATTTGAGCAAATCTGTTGTGGTGTTTTTTTATTATATATTATCATTATTATTATTTTATTGTAAGAAAAGACAGCTTTTGATCTAAGATGGTGAGTGTTCACAAGTTGATATCAGTATCAGGTATGCGAACTTATCGCAAAGTATGAGAGATATGATGACATCTCAAGCCAATGTCCATTGATTGGTCCATGCTGGACATTATCTGGCCCACGGTAGATAGGAAAGTGACCTTTCGGGAAGAGATGAGTTCTCTCGATATGGAGGCCAATAGTAAATATCATCGGGGTCTTATCGAAACAATACTGGAAACCCATCCGCCGGAGGGATGTGGTGAAAACGATTGGGGAGCGCAGCTGTCGGCTTAAACACTCATTATGAACTATAGTGAAACCTTCCTTATCTGATGAGCACCTTTTGTTTTTGTATCAAGTCGTACTGTGTACTTAAAATTGATATTTAATTGTCGACTGTGTATACTGTACCTGTACATCGATTTGCATGAAGTGTTCACAAGTTTTACCAACAAAAAAAAAATTAATGTGATTTCTCAATAATTTTCCATATATATTTTTCTGTTTACTAATATGCGTTATTTCTTTATTTTAATATCTTGTTTGAACAGACTTAATGTTACATAACGAAAGCCAAAATTTAAAACCAATTTCTCTTTAAAATGTGAACATTTGGTTATGTGGATAATTTGTATTCTTTTTTTATTAAATATGAAATTTATGTATAATAATAAATTATTTAAATTTTCTTCTATCAAAGAAACAGTGGTTTATGTTAGTGTACCAAAGTTTAGATAGATGTGATTATGATAATTAAAGTGTTGAAATGATAAAAGTCTTAAACATATCAAGAAATAAAAATGATTTTATTATATGATATTATGAGGTTTCTTAAAATGAAGAAACACAGTGCTATTGAGTCATATTTATATAATCTCAATATAGAAAAGTGCGAAAATATATTGTGTTAATTGACGTTTTTGAGATGGCTAAATTGTACAGTTAAAAAATATAGAGTATAAAAGATAATAATATTAATGGTAATGACTTTAGTAGATAATTGTTTCTTAGAGAAATATGTTAATAAATTATGGTAAATATTCAAACAACGTGTTGTTTTGTCTGTGTTTGATTTTTTATAGCACATTGTTATGACTAGTCTACTCATTGATATATTTATAAAACTGTCTAGATGGGGCGATGCTTGATCCCGTGACCATAATGTTTGTAGTGACCTATTGATCACTCGACTAGAAAGAAATATATGTGTTTAGAACTTATGTATGATAATAGTGTTGACACTTCAAAGAAATCCAGCTATATTATGGAGTTTTCGACCACAAGCAATAAACAGTGTATAGATGGGAGGGGTTGAATTGGGTTATATTACCTGTAGAAAATGTGGAAACGAAAGTTACGTAGTAATAAAAATATATTTAATACTAACTGGCACACGACGAGCAGTCCTATCAATGATGAAATGTCAGCCATTTCTTTTCTTAAGTGCACGACAAAAATATCGGGGAATTTTGTCAAGTCGGCGTATAATTCGATATTCATGTATTAGTGGGTTTGGTCTGATATATATTTTGTTCGGAACGTTGGTCATTCTGATTTTACCTAGTCCCCGTACATTTTATTTTCACGTTTTCTAGTTTGAATTAATTATCAAGTATTCATCCCTTGTATGGTACGGGACTGTTGATCTTAAAGGTGACATCTGGCGACTAGAGTTGGATAGCCTTCAAGATTGTTTGCGCTAATCGCTGGCCGCACCCAATCAAAATCTCTGATGTGTTGTTAGAAACAAAAACTCCAACCAACTTTAATGCACTCAAGGATACTTACGATATTCCTGCAGCTACAACGAAGAGTAATAGCTATGGAAACTTCACATTCTACCCCTTGACTAATATGGACTCCAATTGGTTGGAAAATAATTCTTTAAGCGATTTAATTGCGGTTTTGGGGAGTTTTTCTTTAAATTAGGGAGTTTTCTTTTGCCTGAAAAGCCACCCAAAATAACCTTATTTTATAATAACAATATTATAATTTCTTACAACTCAATTTTTCACCTGTTGTCATTTGAAGTGAGCACAATAGATTGTTGTCAAATAGAACAGACCCTTGGTATGCCTCGTATTCATTTAATGTACCACCACCACCACTTCTCAATTGTTTCTATTTTCTTAACTTAAGTATTTGATAGAATTCTTAACTGTGGTTAACAGACGATTTTTTTAATCTAAAATCTCCAAAAATACTCTACTTCCGGGGCTAAGGATATATATTTGTAGCTAGTAAATGGACCACTTTCGAGTATCATCAAAGCCGTTATTAAATGTTAGTATATCCTTTTACTACCGATGTCATGTTCACCTTCATCGGTATTTTAAAATTTGAACGAACATTTATTCGAGTGAAATGACAATTAAAATATTAAGAATAAATGAATTATGATAGGGCTAAGACGGGCATACTTGGCCCGAACAACAGCGTTTCCGCCTAATCTTGGCTTTCCAAACGACTAGACACGATCTATTGCTAAGCTCTACGTCCTGCACCACTGAGAAGGGAAATCACGTTGAGAAATCCTGAGTTACCCAAGATTAAATAACAACTCAAGCACTTGAAGAATACATTTGCAGTAAAATATTTATAAATTGTTAACATTCTATAATCACAGCTAATTCATTAATCAATATACTACTGCATTGGAACTCAGTGATACAATTCGCTGCAATCTAAGTGATGTATGCTGAGATATATTCTCAACACGGGACCATAGAGCAGTGATTCTCAGTCAGTATACCGCAGCACACCTTCCGAAGAGTGCCGCGAAATTTCGAACGACACACTAAGATTAAGAAAATGAGAAATACCACGTGATCCCAATTGAGTATTTAGTTTGAGTCACTCTATGTGCACGTAAAAGATTGCTTGGCAGTTGAAATTCTATATAAGAGTAGGCCGTAACGCCGCTGCCCGGGCAAAATTTCACTCATAGCACACTGTATGGCGTATGCCCGTCCTCCATTAGCCCGAGTTAGGTGCAGAAGAGTAGGACGTTAAACCTCATTTCATTTCTGTATGCCGTCTATGACTTCCACTTTTTTTTCACAAAATTCAAATATTTTTCATACATATTTAGCCATCTGGCTGCTATATTTTCATGTGACCCAAGATATGCCCTAGGCAAAAAAAGGTTGAGAACCATTGCTTAGTCTGTAACTGAATATCATCCATCGACATTGAAAACACGGAATTATTTGTCAATTTAAATTAAAATGTATGTTGCGATCTTATGATAAGACTTCTGATATCCAATATTTAAGACAAAATAAACAAATCGTGTACCATAATGTGTTTCCGCGCCAACAAGGGACTCAAAGAACAAAGCTAGACATATTCCGCAAGTCATGTCAAATCCTGACATCATATTCCTATCTGGGGAGCATTCCTAGTAAATAATATCGGTGTAAACTGGAATAACCATTATTATATATATACGTTTTTCGACCCATTTGTGTCAATTTCTTGATCCCAAATATTAGCTGCATAACATACTTATACTACCGATAAAATATATTTGTTACCAAAACAAATAATATCGTTCACAATCCCCATATTTAAACGTAATACACTTACTTAATTTATTGTTGGCTTATGAAGGAATTTGAGTCTATTATTTTATATTTCGTGGCCATTACAATTGCCATTTTTCAGAAACATTGCCAGATAACGCCTCGAAAACATGACCTAATGATGATCAGAAGAACATGTCTTTAAGTTGGAATGCAACGCTTTATTGGTAGGTAAAAGTACTATTGACGGTTTAATTCGTTGAATCGAAGGTAAAATTTTCCTCGTTAAACATTATTTCAATTCTTACTGAACGAACCTAGGCCCCTTCAATATTAAATAGTATAAAATTACAATCATATTAGGTACGGGGCAGAAAAAAAAAAACTAACCGCTTGTTTTACGATTCAGGAAAAAAATCAATTTCTTTGTAAACGGTTGTCATTGTCAGTCAGTTTGTTCTTTAGTCGTCAATGACCGATTTACATGGTATCATTAAGTCACTGTGTACTCCTTCACAATCACAACACCGAGGTTATGACATCAATTAATAATCTATTTGAATAATGTTAATTTTATCAGTGAAATTTCTGCAGGCATATTGCTATCAGCACTGTAATATAATGAATGCCAAATCCACATGTGACTTCTCATACACTGGGGTTCCTAGAAACCGTAAAATAACAAGGAACCGAGGTACGGGATTAACATTAGGTCAACAAATTTCTAATTACATTTATTCAATCAATATTTTCGTCTTTTACTGAACGTTTTTTATCATATAAAGTATCATTTGACCGTAACACAAACAGTTTTGCATGGAGATATCTCAAAACCTTAGTTGCGCACTCTATTAATAAATAACGCGTTTCTATGCATAATTGCCATTAATTTTCCAACTTAGGAAATGCTTTCTATTAATACTCAAGATTATGTGTACATTTGTGTGGAATATGTACACAGTGTATGCATATAAAAAAGCACTAAGAATATTCTAATAATCGTTGAGCGTACATATAAGATTGAATTTTGGTATTGAAAAATGAAGACTGATTTAACTAAGGGAAACAGAGACATTTCTGTATGCTTTTCTGTACATTATACCTATTTCGGCATAGCTTTATATCAAGTTGATCAAAGTAGGTAAATAGTGATAGAGTGTAACATCCACTCGACACAAACTTGCTCATTTCGGGACTAACATATGGTTCAATAAATCGCTGATGCGTAGGGGTCTTTAGGAAACCAGAAGGTAGGTAAATATGACACGTGTAAAACAGATTACATAAAGTGTAACAATACAAAAATATATTACCTATATGTGAATATCTTAGATAAAGTAGAAATTTCATCAAATATTCTTGAAAGACTATCTTAAATTGTCTTGGAAACTGAATATACGGATGCTTTAATCATCGTACTAATATTTTTGGCTAGAATCGCGTCTTTCCCTGGTCTATAAGGTGAAAGTGGAGACAATAATACCTATGTAACCTGGATTGTGTAACGCCATTTCGATGATCTGACCTATTCATGTTCAAATGTTTTGGTCAGTGCCTTTATAAGTTGTGAATACTCATAACATGAAGGTTGTCGATTTATTGGAATGGTGTACTTTCATGGTGCAGGGAATGAGCAATAAGAAACTGCGCGAAACCGCCATGATGTTTTAAAATTATTGGTTATTATAATAAAGATGAAATTTGTTGATGATGATGACTGTTATTTTGTAACGTAGGAATATTTTTAGGAATCGTGTTGCCTAGTAAAGAAGAACATCATCAAGGATAATTGACACGAGGAACAAGCTAGCTTGAAACCTATCCAGTACAATAGTTGTTTGAAACAAACCATCTTAATCTAATCCTGCAGGACGGTGGCCCGGGAATCCAAATGATGAATGAACTATAGCGCCCGCTTATGTGAATAAGATAATTTTGTGTTCGTGCTGCCGTCTTACAAATTAAACTGAAAATATCTATCTTCACATACCATGAGTAACATATTTCCTTATTTTAGGATCAAAAGGCCATCGTGCACAACATAATTTAATTTAGTCCCTGTCTTCACTCACCACTTATGTTGTTAATCTGAAAAAAAAATTACAAATCATTATACAAGGAAATTTCATTATTAGGACGTTTCGTTTTACATATGTATTTTCATATTGACCAATCTAATGGTCTGTATTAGCATGCAGGCTTTGTTTTGTGGTCAATTACAGGAATGACGACGTCTTGTGGCGTTGGGTTATGATTGGTTGACCTTTCCAGAACAAATTTGTGACTACAAGAACGTTAAATTACAATTACAAAAATAAAACCAAAACAAAATTATTTAATTTGAATAGTATTCATTGGAATTAGACAAATTAGGGTGGGACAGCGTAAGTGAATTGTAAGTTAAACTTGTGCCTGTTTTGTGGGGTTTGTTTTGACGAACAAATTCCATATTTGTTGTTCATCTGGGTATAGAAATAAAAAAATAAAATAAGCAACACAACTGTTAGCTTCGAGTACTTCCAAAATCAACAAAGATTGGCATCGGGTGTTCTGTGGAGGATAAGCTTGCGCTGCCTTGTGAACATGGTTACTTGTGCTTGTTTTTGTAAAGTCTGACTGCACAATAAATACCAAGATACTCATCACTGCTGATTGCTAAAGATATGGAACAATAACTTAGGATTGGCGCCGGAACCCACAGCTGTTTGTTTAAAAGTTAATTTGATAAAAATCCAAAATTCATGAAATAATATTAAAGATGCATTAGCCCTCTAGAAATGCGTAATGTATGCAGAATTTTCAAAAGTATGGTGGACGATTATAAGTTTATAATACAAAGAGTATGGCAGTTTGAACCATGTAGAAAAGTAACATGAACTTTAGATGACCATTACATACCAGATCATTGGTCAATTGAATCATTGGTGGGCCGATATGACTTTATGTAGGACTACTTTTTATTGTGTATATGGTCTGGAGTTTATATTTGTTTTTTAGTCTCGAATATGTGTAAAAACACAATCTCGCACACGACAACGGTTTATAATAGCTAAATTGAACTTGTCAAATGAACGAGACGTTATTTCAGATGTTCCTGTAAGAGTCGACATATCATTCCTTATACATCATCGGTGTTCGCAAAAGTATATCAGAAAATAATAAGTGTATTGTAATTTCTGAGAAGTGTTACTAACACAAGCTTAAAGGTAACATATTGTATCAAAGTCATAAATTGGGATTTATCGTTTAAGTTTTTGCTCGTGCCCTTCTTGTTATAGAGGAAGAAATGGGGAAATAAAATGTCTGCCTTCAATTCAATATTAGAAGGACTATTAAACTACCGGTATATATCCCTATATCGATCTTACCCGATTGTTTTTGTTGCATATTATATCTATAATCCCGAATCACTAACACCAAACTATCTTTATTGTGGAAAGCAAAATTGGCAACAGTTTGCGAAATATTTTGGTTTATACGATATGTGAGGGGTCCGTTTTAAAAGTGGGCGAAGGAGTAGACGCAACCATGTTACACTTTTATATCATTTAAGATGGGGTTTATCTTAAAATAGTTACATTTTAAAAATATTCATTAGTTTTCGGGTTTTAATTAGTACCAGCAATCGTTGTATTGTTTACTTTCTGTTGAATACGCGGTAATTTTATTTAAAGTAGCAGATGTTGGCTCTGAAGATTAACAAATTATAGGGATTACTTACCAATTTCTCAAATTTCACAAATGCCCGAATGCAAATTTTATTTTGAAAATTTGGTAAAAGCCAGATCCTGCGGCGATTCTCAACAGAATTTTGCCAGTCATTATCAATAAAAATTCCATTTCACAAGATTTGACAACATGTTGACAATTTTAATCTGGAGACTTGAAATGTGCAACTAGATACTTGGTGAACAGTATGGTTCCGGAAACACACTAAGACGCCAATATAGATAAGATCGCGGCGAGAGTTCATTTTTCAATATGATCTTTTCGCAGTTCGTTGGCTGTGCAAACATCATGAAATCCAACCCAAAGTTGTTTCACCAACATATATAAGCAAAGACAGGCTTAGTGGTTTGCCATTTTTTCACCATTGATGCGATTGTGTTTTAGATCTTGGGATTAGTTTATATTAAAGTAATAAGAATGCGATTTACTTTCACAACCACGTGACCATTGCTTTGACTTGTTGCTATCCAATGAAATCCATCGTTAATAAGTCTATTGGCATGTGTCAGGAATAATTAGAGCCCCACTGTTTCAATAGTTGAAATAAGATAGAAAATGCTTACAATATAGAATTACGCCCGAGTTCCGAAAGAGGCGCGTTTCCTTTACAACCAGCTTGTTAACAAAACACAGGGAAAATCTAGAATTTGTTTTTCTTGTCAAAATTATACTAAGTGGCTTCCTGATGTTTGGTGTACTTACTGATCTCACGAGAAATAAGTATAAACAGAAACCCTCGTGGTGGTATTACTCAAGGATTTCGGGTAGTAAAATTAAACTAGTTTGTTTCTTTTTCATCTGCAATTAAGATTAAATGAATTGGCCGAATAGGGGAACCTTAATGAACGCATTTCAGTAAACAAACCAGAATGGTCACTGGAACTAGATTGAATACTTCATATAATTAACGTTACATCCAGTATTTAAATACAGGAACCAATATGTTACAGAGACAGTTGAAAACATCAACCAAAATTATTTGAAATGGGAACGCGATGGCATTTACCAAGCAACGGTGACTTTCAACAGAATCCCATAAAGTTTTATTTCCTTTTCAAGTCCCGTCTTGCACCGGTGATCATATTCTAGCATAAAAAAAGCAACCTTGGTCTCATTGAATGAGTCAAGTTTATAATAGTGACTAGGATTCTGGTAACTAACTTTTAACCTCAAAGGCCCACCTTGCAATAAATATTTTCTTTATTGGACAATGCGTTGACTCTTATTTCTAAATAAAAATATTATAAAAAGAACAACTTAAATGAAAACCAGTTTCATGTAACATTCTACATGTAGCTGTTGAAATGAAGATAATGTTTCGGGCACACCTAACAGTGTGAAATAGCAGACGAAACCAGAAGGGTGGTGAATATGTAGGGTAAATATCTCATGTGTAAAAATACTTTGGTATGTACGCATACTGAAGAATTATTAGATGATATAACATTAACTAGGCAGGCGACTTGCAGTGTATTTAGGAACGAATTGTCAACTGTTTAGTGTCTGGATGACCGAGAAGGGCTATTATGGCCAATGGCGATAATGTGCACATCACTTGATGACGTAACATGAGTCCAGTTTTGCAATCAGCATGTCTGGCCGCTGTCTGGTTCGGCCTTGACAAATAAATCCATACCACACCTTTAGTGATAGCTGATGGACAGGTCAAGTAAGTCATGTTTTAAATCGCATATTTCAGGTCAAGTTAAAATCTATCAGAAACAATGACATAACGTGATAGATTGGAGAATTGATTGAGTGAGTGATTGATAGGTGATGTATATTAGTTGATTTTGTTATAATGTGATATGAGAAAAAGGTTTTGTTCTTATTTGACCTGCATTTGTAATTTACTGATTTGTTTTCCGAATAATGGCGGCAACGCTTGTTTCAAACCAGATTTTTCAATCTCGTTTCTTGATTAATAATTATGAGTAGCCCCATCTAGACTAGACTTTCAATTATTCTATTCTTTAAAGGGTTTGATACTACAAATCAATGTTAAAACATTTAATTAGAAAAGTCATCTTTCATTAGCAGATGAGATCTGCTGCCATTTTTTTTTTTTTTTTCAACTTTCAAATAGAAGGCTTCAGAAAATTAAAATATTTACCGCTTTGCATAAATTTTGAGAATGTTGCTTTGGGAATTTGTTCACATTTTTATACATAGACTTCTAATTTATAAAAATTTTGTTGGTTATTTTAGTATTATTGTTTTATTTATATGAGTCATCTGTGTAAAATAACATCGACATATTTGTTTACGTTTGTAGTTTTTCAAATGAAGCGTAGCGAAATATTTTCTTTATTTTGTTGAGCAGTGTCCTGACTGTCTGTCTTTCATTCATAACATGTGACTTCCTGTAAGACTTATTATACACGGGGCTCTGTTATTCATTTCAATAGTAAATAATTTTAACAGTTAGGTTACAAATCTGATATACATTGTGAAGCAAAGGAAATATCTTGACGGAATCTTTCATATCATTGTAAGTTTATGGACTAGTAGACGACAGGGCACGGGGCTGTTCAGTTGTTACACAGTTCACCAACACCTTTCCATCCTAACTGTCGCCAAATTTCGTCTCTGCATATATTTATGTATGATTATCTCGAACTTATGTTACAAAAGCCTCTCGAATCCCACACAAAATCTGGTCTCCTAACACTCAATTTAATCTCGTATCTCCACTTGGATAAAATGATTATATTAAGAGCGATAACTTTGCGGGTTTCTACTGAACAATACATTGGTATTTATAAATGTAATTATTAATAGTTTTATATGAATTAGAGATTGACAATGTTTAAATCTGTTGGGGCAATGTTCTAGCAATCTGTATTATTTTATCGGTAGTGCTTGGTAGATTAAGTTTACTGTTTATTTGTATAAGTCGTATAACTTATCTCTGCCTATATACAGCGTTTGTTTTGTGTATTCTAACGGGCTAATCATTGCAGACGGTCTAATTGCGATTAGCGAGGCTGGGAAGTTTAGGATCTGTTAGGAGATCACCCTAAGGGGCCATTATATACTTTCTCTCTCTCACCTCGTAACAATGAAGCAATGAATTTAATTGAATGGTCATATTGTTGTGGGTTTTTTGTTCAGCGTTCCTCACTGGGATCGTTGATATTTTGTACATTCTCTAGATAAATAAAAGTAACCAATGTAAAACATAAAGTCATTATAATACAACGGTCATCAATAACGAGTCGCAAAAAAATGTTTACTAATGCTTTTGGACTTAACAAACAAAATAAAGCTAATAAGTGGTAGTTTTATATCGAGCGTGCAAAAGTTTCTCTGTTCGACAGGGCCGTGGTTGAATCAGCCGCTTTCAGTTAATCCCCTCACGGCGGCCATCTTGAAGAGTGGCTTACAGAACGAGTCGGCACGGAAAAGTATTTGTGAGAAAAATCTCGACTGATAACACGGTTTTTGTAGCTCTAACTTCCAAGATGCACCAACTCGATGGTAAAAGGGTGTTCAAAACGATTTCCATGGTATCTACCCGCCAAACGAATCCCACAGCACGTAAAATGCACCTGTTTCTTGGTCACCAGTCGGTGTAAATAGTAAGTAAATATGCATTTCTTTACATCTACCATTCCTTGTATATCTACTAATTGCATTCAGTAATTTCACGCCATCTTCGTTCATTCTAACATTTCTTAACATTTTGACATTATTTTCGAGTGATTTGTTCCAGTAACTGTGATTAATTCGTTGAATAAGATTTCCTTTGTTTGTTCACAGTTTTCAAATTTGTCCATTTAATTCTATTGGTGCTCCGTATATTGACTGCTGTTTAGAATACTTTTTTTCACTGTAATGTCGAGAAACCCGCCCCTTTGTCAATTTCCTTACGATAAAGATCTACCACCACGCTAAACGACGAGGAGAAATTGCAAATAAAGATATAATTCATTATGTTGGCGGAGTTTGTGTGAGTTGTCACTCTGACCTACCTGCTCGGACAGCATGGCAAATTATTCATGATTTAATAATCATATATACAAGGAGTACATAGTTAAATGATTATATTAGTATAGAAATTATTTGATATATGACAGTATAAAGACAGCAGATAAGATAATGATGTTTAACATTTAATAAGTAATACAACTTTATTCTAACCCCATCACTTCACACATGGCCGCCATTTTTCTATTCGCCACCCTCCATTTTTATATTCCGCGTGCTGATCGATATGAACGAAATATTCAACAAATTAGCAATTTTCTGAACTTGTTACTCGAAATGTTGTTTTTTTGTGTTCGAGTGTTTCATAATTATGTATAAAACGTCAGATATTTATCGTTTAAATGATTGAAAGTTTATTAGTCAATTGTTGTTTACATGCAACAATTCGCGAAGGCACAAGACGCCATTTTGTGAGAATTTCACTTGCTCAATTAATGATATAATTGAAACTTTGTCATATTCAAACCAGATTATTTAAATACGGGAATACTTCTCATTTATTATTTAATTAATTAGAATAATTTTAATTGTTGTTTTTTCAATATTTCGTTGAAGGAATTTGGAGGTATTTCACACATCTGTGACTAAATCATTGAGTGGGAAAAGTTGTAAGCTAAGTTCTCATGAAATATTAACGATATGCCGATTTAAAAACTTTTCTTAACTATAGTACTATCAACAGTAGTATTAGTAGCGCTAAAATTTACACCGGAGTCCCACAACGCCATTCCAATTGCAATTAGGTTGTCTACTCTAACTGCTCAGTCAATAGTGAACACTTAGGCCACTAAATAGGTTAAGAAATGCTCAAGAAGTGATTTTCTGACCTTGCTTCTATTACAAGTAGTAACGAGTTTAGATGTAGGAGGAAATATTCGCCTCATTGAACAAATCGATTTCTTATTTTCACTTTAGTACAGAGGTTATGGAGCAACAATCTGTATAGTTAACCCATTTCTTTACAATAATGATTTTTTTATGTACACATTCTCTCCATTTTCTATCATAAAATCATAATTGATAAAACCAAAAATCACATTTTTTTATTTCAAATATATATAAGGATTTCTTTTTGACTCTCGAATTTTGTGGGGGGACTGATATTTAATTTATCGGTGTTTGTTTTGGAAATAATTACTTTATAATATTTTGATGACTTTTATGATAAAAAGACGATTTACCAGAGTGGTGTAATAAACGATAAGTGGCCTACAAGATGTGTTTAATAATCTGTATATGACTCCCTAGGTGGCTATATTATATTGGTTTTATCACTATAAGTAATCAACTTTATATACCTAACACAATAACTGTTCATTTCAAGCCTCTTTGGTGTTGTAAATTTCATGTGTCAGTTACATATACATGTCATAAATAGCACCGTCTAAATATAAATAATAATATTTGCTTGAGCGAATAATCCTATATTTAGATATTATTAGTTAATATTTAAGTCCGTGTTCTGATGTAACCTTGAATACAGATAAAAAAAAATAAAATAATATTCTGTCTGCTGTTCATTTATTGGAATAATGTTAACAGCATTAGTTCATTTATTTATTGATCATTCATTCAAACATTTTATTCTTTGATGCTATTTCAAGATTTTATAATTAACCAGCAATCGTAAACACGCACATTCAAATTTATCAAACAAAAAAGCAATATGCTTGTCAATTGTTTAATATTTAGATCAGGGTCTAGTGTTAGTACAAAAGAAAAGTTATGTATTGCTCGGTATAAAAGCAATAGGGGGTCATTATACCTGGCATACATTTTAACATGATGATAAAACAACTTTAAAAAAGGAGAAATAATGTATAACAAACATGACAAGCACACGACAGTTAATATGAAACCACCTTACACTTATATCTTATTAACCTTAAAATACCACATGATGTACTCTTGTCATAATTTTTTTCTATAATAAATGTATTGTGTCAATTTCATAAGCATATGCATATTATATACAAAAATATAACAGAGGTTATTAGCTTTCCATGCACAATTTAAATTCCGTTTTATATTTTTTTTTTTTTAAAGCAAAAGGTCTTAATAATATGATTTTTTTAAATTTGTTTGGATACATCGAAATTAGTTGGAAATAATCTCTTGTAAATCATAATTATGATATAAAATTTTTCAATGTTAAAATTGGGAGGTGGGTGTATGTATTTAAATGTAATATATTGTTTGTTTGAAGTTTTATTTTCATCTTTTCTATCCAAATATATACTCATAAATTGACATGGTTTTTTTCAGAAAATGTAAATAAAAATGTCCTTTTAACTTTATCAGATAATAATAAAAATAGGTGTCGTAGTACTTTAACTAAATGATTTGAGGATGCTACATATATAGTAGCAGCTATGTTAGATAAACAACTAGAGTGGATATTTCCCTCATAGCAAGTACCATTGAACAAACTACTTGGTAACTGTACCTAACACTTCTTTCAGTAATCAAAAATCTATCCTTATTATTGAAATCTTGGTGAAGGCTGTGGTTCTTCTTACTATGGTAAAATACCATTATTCGACATTAAACGACTATAAAGTAATTAGTGCTATTTATATAACTGGGTCAATTGCATTTGAATCCAGGAGGGACATATGTGACCGGGATACGAAACTAACGAAATTTCAAATGGTGAAATGGTTCACATTAGTGCGTGCTAAACAATATTCTATAGCAATGACTCGTTCGCTGAGCTAGTAGAAAATACACTAGTATACGCCATTCTTTTGTACACAGGGAATTGAAATGTATCGAGTATATCTGCTTTCACCCCTAGGTACCATTCAGATTAGGGATAAACAATTAATTATGTGTTGGGAATTCACAAGTACTTCCAATCCGTTTGAGGGGTTTAACTTGGATTAACACGAGTCTAACAACTGCCGTATAATACGCCTTTACGTAATTGTATACAAGATGATATTAGGTGCAAAACGTGTCGAGGCCAACAAATGAGTGATCACTCCTCACTTTTTTTATATTTGTTTACATTTTTTTGTAAAACTCTTGTTATGTTTACTGAATGTTTTTGCTTGTTCTCATTTGTACTCGAAAAGTTTTTGAATTAAAGAAACCATTTTCATTTCTGTGGATTAACTTGAATAGGTAGAAAATAGAAGTTTATAAATATATATTTAGCATAGCCTATAAGGAATAAATTTAAAGCTGGCATTCTACAGGTGTTAATCTGCTTAGTTCTATAAACATATGGCGCCAACCAGGCATCTATTTTAGTTATCAACTGCATTTAATCTATCTTTTTTGCAAAACAATCATATACAATACAATACAAATACAACAGCACCATCTATTATTCATTAAAAAGATAACCATCTTTGTTTAACCATCATGCAGTTCTTGTCATAAAATATGTTCCCAATGGTGCTCCATATTTTAAAAAAAAAAATGAGACTGCTGCTGGAGATCCGATTGAACAGCATATAAGTTAAATTAGTTATATTTTGCATGAAGAGAAAGTTGAAAATGGGCGCTCCAGGCTCCAGAAAATGTTTGCTTCAGATTATTTTTTATAAATTTAAGTGGCTCGTGTCTTTATAAAAAGCTTTTGATAAATGAAAGTATATTCACAATATTGACTATATTCTGACAAATATATAATAAAGGAAACAGAGTATTTTATAATTAACCTACATTTTTGAGTTATTTTGACACAAGGAAGTGGTCTTGATTGAAAGTGAATTTTACACCTGATAGAAATAATAAGGGGAAATCATTTTAAACAATCAATTTGTTTAGTTTGTCTACTGGGGGAATTTCAAAATTACCCAGTTTAATGTTTACGATTATGAACATACATTGAACATCATTGGATTCAATGTGGTATTATTAGATAAAATAAAACAAAACATAGATTATAGGTGCTACCGAATTTGATATATAGTTGATAATGAGAACAGAATAGAACATAGTTGTTTGTGAAAACCGAATATAACATGTAGTTGTTGGTGAAAAAAAAGAATATAACCCTATGTAGTTGTTAATGGAAACAGAACAGAATGTAGTTGTTAGTGAAAACAGAATAGAGCATATAGATGTTGGTGAAAACAAATAGAATAGTGAAAACTGGTTGTGACTTTGGCCTTGATGTAATATAGATGGTCAGTTTTATATAGACAGCTTTACTAACTATTCATTGAATTCTACAAATTGATGGGAGTCGCTATTTTAGCTTGGCAAAGAAATAAAGATAATGAAGTCATTCACTGCGTCCACCGCTTTGCCTTCTTCAGTCTCTAAAGCAGTTATAGCTATTTTCATCCAGTGCATGACCAGCTTCTTTATTACTAAATACTAATAGAACATTAATGACTGGACGAGCAGGAGTGACTTGTTAATACGGATGCCTCTTGCATCAATGCTTCTCAAAATAGCGGTAAAGTGTTTTAGGAATGTAGGTTAAATGTTGTGATACCTATTTTTCATATTTATGCCAGGCGCTGAAGTTGCCATGGCATCATGGCTGATGATGTCTTCGATGTATATATATCATATTTAAATTTAATGAAAGAAAGGGACAATAGTTTATTACGATGTTCAGTATTTGACTTGTACATGAAACAGTGAGCGGGCAGTGGTGAAATGCTATGAGATTTTTTAAAAACATTACCCAAAATATCGCTTTCCTGAAATTAATACCTGCTAGTAATTACATTTACTGACCTCCAAAATTTTCTGTTAAGTATGAAATTTTAGAATGGTTTCCGATTGTTTATCAGTGTGTAATGGACACCCTATTGTGTTATATGACAATCATCCCGACATCGCATCCACCTCTGGGTATCTATCTTTTAGGTTAAAGGTCAAATAACTAGATTTTGGTGATAAATTTTAGCATATCAGCTAAATTTAAGATTATTGGTCTATTAATATATTTACATTACAATGCAAAATTCACGTTTGTATAAGTAGCCTTAATTATTTTAGTAGGCCCTGGGCCTATTGATTTAAGTTGGCACTGTTTAACAACACCATCTAACCGTTTGGAAGAATCTAGGCCTACATGGTGAATGAAGCCTAACAATGCCACGACGTTGTTCCATTACGTTCTTTAACCCATAAATATTAAATGAAAACTTATTCAAATCGAAAACGGTCACAATAACATATTTGAATCGATTTAGAACAAATATTGATACACTATCAACAAATTAACCAATCAAGAAGCTGGGATCAAAAAGCGTTTTTGATTGGCTGCTAATGTCTTGAATTCGGATGGTTAATACACTCAGCCAATCAAGGGCTTTGTTACAAAATCTTCGTTACTGATTGGTTCATATTGTTCTAGGCCTATGCATATTTATAAAATTTGTTTTTAACGAAATTGATTAGGATAGAACAATGATATTTTTGTTTTTACTGAAATAATAAAGTATCTTGTATATATTTTGATATGATATATCAAATTGTAGAACATAATTTAATATTAAGGCTTTATTTCAAATGATGTGAATACTGCCCTGATTGGCCTAGCGAGATCGTCATTTCATTTGTTGACTTTTATTATCGAAATTTTAAATACTTCTGTTTACTTTTTGATTTTTAGTTAAAAACCTTGTGCCGCTGATATTTATTTAACATTGGAGTTATTAAAATTTTGGATTATTTCCTTTTAAAGGCCTTAATATTAAGGTTTTAGTTCAAATGATGTGGCTACTGCTCTGATTGGCCTAGCAAGGCGATCATTTCATTTGTTTACTTTTATTATCGAAATTTTAATTACTTTTGTTTACTTTTTTATATTTAGTTAAAAATCATTTGCTGTTGACATTTATTTGATGCTGAAGTTACTAAGATTTTGGATTATTGTTTTTGAAAGAGATTAATTGAATTATATGATAATATTATGCTTCAAGGGCGGGGATTATTTTCTGAAAATTGTACCGTGTTTGATAATGATTCCAGTCACAAAACTTTTTTAGACGCTAGGCCTTAAATCAACGCCGAATTTTGTTCTTCATAGTATGATAAGGGAGTTTCATTTTGCCTGGTATTGTGAGTTTTTAAATGTTTCTGATTACTTCCTTTCAGAGAAGGGGGTTGGGATGACCTAGTGGTCTAGAGTGTCGCGCTTCGACCTCTAGCTGGCCGGTCACCTCTGGCTTGCGGCTGTGGTTTCGAGCCCTGGTGTGAGCGTATGTGGCATATAGATAGGGGCGCATTCTCAACCTCGTGGGTTTCCTCCGGGCAATCCGGTTTCCTCCCACTGCTAAAGACCCCTAAACGTAAGCGAATTATTGAAATAAAATGAAACCATATGTTTGTGTCGAGTGGACGTTAAATACCATCTCTCTCTTCCTCTCCCCTTTCAGAGAATTCCACCTACATCGTCTACATTATGTTCCGGTTTAATTTTAACTTTTTGGGGAGATGGGAGGGTGGGTGGTATACAAATGTATAATTGTCTTTGACTTGATGTGTTATATTAGAAATAAGCCACATGAAAATACAAGATGAATAGCTATGAAGATAGCTATGGTCGACCGTCACGTCATGACGTAGCTCGGTTGTAAGGCTTTCGCCCATTGGTCGCTGCTCTTATCCTTTTGAACCAATAAAGTGATCTGTTGTCATTGGAATAAGACAACAGTTTCCCAAATGAACTAAATAAAAGCAAACATAAATTTATTATAGTTTAAGTTTTTAAATGAAGTAAGAAAAAGGCCTTTAACTAAATAACTTTTTTGAATTTAGAAGTTTATTTTTGATATATTAAAAAGCAAAATGTCTATTCAATGTACTATAATATAAACACCGTTAAATCAAAAATAAACACTAGTAATTCTAACCATTTATTTTTGGCATCTTCTTTGATGTGAAGGGATATTTTCTTTTATGATTGAGTTAAAATAAAATCAATAAAATTGTTAGCTGTTATTTTTCTCTCTTCTTCGGTCAATATACAGATAAAGTGTTTGTTTATAAATTTTTCCAATTTCAGTTATTAAATACCATTTACTTTTCCTTTGTGCTTGATCTATAGTTAAACAAATGGTGATAAAAAGCCAATATACACACTAATTTGATAAAAACGTCTAGCACGTATACACAATAACAAAGGCTTTTCTATGTAATGTAACGTGTGACCCCCTTTTTAATGGAAAAGTCATGTTCGATTTCAGACTATAGTTTATGAATACGAGATACATCGAACCTTTATCCATGTGTGACTTTTCTAACATTTAAATTTGTGTATAGTGAACACATCATATCATTGGAGATACCCACATAGTGTGTGATACGTCGTGTAACTTACACAATTTCTTATGTAGAAAAGAGTGAAAGTCATCCGTCATTTTGTCAAATTCTAATTACAAATTGTGTGATTGCATAATTGTTTTAATTCTATGTCAACTAGATATTTTGACACACATCTCTTGTCAGTGATGAATGGTCTTGTGACTTATTCAACGTCCTACTCCAATTTGTAACATTATGTAAATTATGTTTATTTATATATATATCATCGGTGAAGATGGCTAACTTGACAAATCTCCCACATTTGAATATTAAAGATCTGGTTTGTTAGAGACAATAATTGAATCTTAATCTCACAGTCTTGATTAAAGTAATGCCAAGAATCCAAATTGCCCGAATATTTCCTTGCTTTGTCTCCAAACCATACTAAATTTTAAGTTTGTACAAAATTATACCTGGTAGGCCCAACAAGGTATAACATTTGTCAATATGTAATCCAGTTCGCTCGATGATATTAATACATTCATTCTCCACTATTATCTAACTGTTGATTCATAGATAGTATCTTGTTTGAATCATATTTACACAAGTTGTATATGAAAATTCCCCTGGATTATGAAAATTTATAAAAAAAAATTACAGTTGATTTATAGATGTTCCAAATTAGGGATTAATTTCAATCTAATAGAATTATTTTTCTTGTTTATTACTGTAACTTAATAAATCAGACTCATTATTATCAGTTATATCTCGTCATTTTTACAGATTTATGATAAGTGCATGAAGACAGTAGTATGGATATTGTGATGTAAACAGGAGATTATAGTGTTAGATCCAACAATAGGACTTGTTATAATCTATTGTTCTAATAATATCTATAATCTCCACCATCTTTTTATTATCCCTACAGACACTAAACTGCCAGAATCAGTAAATTATGACACAAAAAATGTCAGCTTAATTGTGATAATTTGGAATCTGTTTGATCTTTGTTCTAGGATATAGTAATGATCGTGGGCCTATCTATATATATTTTTTTTTTAACGACATACGTCCTTTTACTAAAATGCTTCACTACAAACAATCATTTGCGTATAAAAGTGCGAAAGTCTCTTGACCTTATCGTATGAGAAATGTATTTAGAACAGAAAGGCTCTGAAGAAGTTAACGGTCGAGGGACGTCGACAAGGAACGATAACTCTGATTGAAAGGGGCGTGGCTACCGCTTGTTTGTGAGATCATGAAAAATTTTATATGTGAACATATTATTATGTATTTGAAAGAAACGAAATTTCTCAATGTAAAGGAGTCTTTTATGTATATATTTTAAAATCTTGTAGTAGCTTTTCTTCTCTTTTTTCAACCCACAGTAAAATGTCTTAAAACCATATAGAACGTCACTTTCTTGATAGTTTCAAATATATATTCCATAATAAATATTCTGGAAATTTTGAAGAATCTGTTATTTTAAGCAATCGAAATTTTAACAACTATTGTACGAAAATGAAAGTGTAAGTAAAAATATGATGGAAAGGGCTCTCTAATTATGTAAGATAATGAAAGAACGTTTTTGGATTAACCAACAGATCGGGGTTTGCTAAATAATGTTCTCTATAATGATAAATTCACGTTGTTATCTAGAGATACTAAGGTGACTAAATTATGGTGGAAATATGAATTTATCTGAAATTTTACTTCTGCGTTGTTGTGTTTTTTTCTTGTATGTTCTGACTTTGATACATTTACATTAAGGCTATGGTATATCAGTTTAGAGAAAGCAAAAAGACTATAGGAATATGAATGTATCTGAAATTTTTACATGTATTTAAACTTATGTTGTGTTTTTTTTTCTTGTAGAGCCTGACTTTGCTTGATGGGCGTGTCATATAAAAGATCAAAAGTAAAATGAAGAGGGCAGTTGCTGACCATATAACATGATATATTGTACTAATGGTAAGGAATGTTATATTTTTATAATCTGTACTCCTGACTCCCACAAACACGTCACTTTTATAATAGATAAATAGTTAATGTCACCCGTCAACATTGGTCATCTCAGATTTTTTGGTAATAAAACACCCACACCTGCTTGTAATTTACTCTAACTTGTTTCACTATAAAAAAATATAAACATTACTTATACAGGACATTAACTTATTTGTAATATAAAAATTTGGAAATATAAATTTTCTTGAATTTATTGTTTACTAGTATCTCCTTCATTTTGGTGCTTTTCATCCCCTTTTTAAAATGGACTATGTTATTGTGAATTTCATTCCACGATTTTAATTTGTTGACAAAATAGCCCCATTTTCATTTTACAACTGAACTAAATGCATGATATCAGTCTCAAAACTGCATTAAGGGGGAAACTGATCATGGTGAACAAATATATCACCATTTAGAATATGATAGCTTTAACTAAAGGATTGATTCGTCTTATTTTTCTATACGATCCATTTAGCAATAACATAGAAGTATATGTTTTCTATTCAACCATAGTAATATAGTGTTCACTTGTTTTGCCTTGCTATGCTACACCTCCGTGATGTATAGGCGAAACAAGAGGGGGGCTATGTCTAACACAAAAACATTCTCCGCCTAACAATGGTCCATGACCAACCCTCTTTTATCAATGTTGGCCTCGAGCGTTGGCCAAACCAGGTAACATGACAGGATCGACCCTCTCATGAATAATCTCAAATCACTCGAGTGAGACGAAACTCAAAGATAAATAGGTCAACTGTTCAACCTAATGGCGACCGTGGATGAAAGGTGAAACGCCATTGGTTGGGTTAATGTGAATTTCCCAGCATGCAAGCTATTACTTATATTAGACATAGAGAGTAATTTTATTTTACTTATTCACTAATGCGATATCTATTGTAAACTATCATCACTTTTCATCAAATCTCGACCAATTTAAAGGTAAAAATAGCCTGATCAAAATTATGTTGACAAATATGTATGCCACATAAATAATAAAACAAGTCCCATGTTATGTTGTTTGTTGTGGCCGCTATAAATAGTTTCCATATAAATGCGTCCGAATATCACCTGATTTCGAACAAATATCTACTATTTAGATTATCTATTTTAACTTATAAAGATATGACAAAATAGAGTAAAAACTGAAGGGATATAAATGTACTGGAAAAGAGTTAAGTTAACGATTTTAGACATGCTCATTCTACATTTTTAGAAAAGATTGAAAAAAATGAAATGATTCAGATCATTCTTGTCTTAATTTGCTCACCTCGTGTTATAAAATATTTAAATCAATCAAAGTAAAAGACAGCTTTCGTTTTATCAGCGAAAAAATACTTCGTGATGAGCTAATAATTTCAACAAACAAATGTGATATTCATGAATCGTATTACATACTTTATATTAAGGAAAATAAATCTATATGCATTGAAGTATTTGATTTTATTTATTATTGTCATCTGCATTTAATAACTTGCTAAATCTCGTTAAGATTCCATATGCACACGTGTTACTGAATAGAATACAAATAAATTGTAAATTTCATACTAACGATAACACATTCTCTATTCCATTTACACAGATAAATACACAGCTGATGTACAATTGATATATCAAATAAGTAATAACTGCATATATTCATTCATATTTTCAATAAAATCTCTAATTAGATCAGCCATATGCAGAGATTTCGTTGGTGATATAAGACACGTGACATTGTTGGAGAATTAAAGGATTCTCTCCCCCTTCATTCATAATTGGATTTATTTACATTCAAATCAGACAAAAATTTATTTTTGTTCATATCATAATACTCAAGACTAAATATTTATCGGTATTTTAGGTAGAGTAATATTAATAAGACTTAAGTTTTTGGTCATGTTTTCGTTGAATATAATACATGTAGATTAAGAATATTTGTTTACATGGATATTGGAATATTGTTCATGTAAATGATAATTAATCACTTTGTCCCATCTATTTATTGGAAATTTGTTATTCTGTATAATCGACATGGTTAAACTGTATATTAGCAAACGTTTTTAACTATCAATATTGAAAATGCATGATTATTTGCATGGATTTCGTTATAAGGCAAATAGACAATGCATTATTCGTCTTCCAGCTCAGTGTGTTATTGTTCATTAGCTCAAGTTTTTTTTAACATTAAAAAACATAATCTAAAGTACTGTTGCTTGACAGGGCCTTTAAACTTAAGTGGTGTGTGTATTTTGTGCAATAAAAGTTGAAATTGTATTGTAAAATTCTTAGATTTCGATAACGGTAAAAATCATCCACATATATAGGGTTGTCGTCCCTTAAACCAGTTTGTATATTGTTAATAGATTTAAAAAAAAAACGGGAAGACAGACCAGATATACATATAAACAGTATACATTGTCATCACTAATGTTGACTTTAAAGGGCAAATAATAATTATTTTGTTAAGTCTATTTCTGACAAAATGAAATCTCCGTTTGACTGCAGGCTAAACCCTGTTAATTTATTATCTTTTAAAACTTCTATTATTAGAGTTTGAAAAAGAAACAACATACGTTTGGTTTTGAAAAGGGCTGTGGGGAAAGAGGGGACGATTTAGAGAATCCTTTTAAAAGTTAATTTTATTTGTAGGGTAGATATCTGGGGAAGTTTATTATAAAACAAACTGCATATATCTGTAGCATCATATTCTTGTAATATATTATGACATATTGACATCAATACCTGTCAGCAAACAGTGACAGTGTCAAATACAAACCATAAATACATATTTATTTTTTGTAAATAAACGATCAAAACTTAAGTGCTGTGAAGATAAAAAAATATATAAAAAAACCCAATTTAATAAAGATCATGAACTCATTGTATCTGCCATCTTGACCTAGTTGTCAAAAACGTCTAACGGTATTTTACATATTTAAGATCTAAGTATGAAAGGAAAGTCGGGTGTAGATTTCACCAGGTCGTGGGTGTTCATAATACATTGAATAATATAGCGTATAGGATTAATAATTTCTAAGGCATATTCCACTCTATACAAGACTGGCCTGTAGAGATAATATTTCAAAGTCGTCGTATATTTACATAGGCAGTAATCTAGTGTTTGTTAAGTAGATGGTATGAAAGCAACCCACTATTCTTAAAGCCCCTCCAAAAGAGTCGTACAAGCAGTTACACTAATATTTGTTAACATGAAAGCTAATTTATTTTCATATATCATTGAGAGAAATTCAAATTTAGGATTCAGGAGTACGTATACGGTACAAAACGTCTGTTCAAACAGACATTAAGGCAGTTGTAGAAATGAGTTACCTCCCTTTATACCGAACTCAGGATTTTTACTAGTTGCCGTTTGGTTTGTTTTGATCCTACAGTGTACAGTTTCCTTCTTTAAACGGGCCCACATTCAAGTGATACGTAATCAATTTACACAAGGTCGGTTGTGTCGAATGTATATATAATAACTCTAATATATTATTCAATTGTCATAATACAAATACAATTACGGTGACTTAAACCTTTACACCTTTTCAAAGAATTTGTGGCCCACATAACAAATTGTTTAGGGACATGTTATCCGAATAAATTAAATGTCTAAATAATAATTTAAAAAACATTTGAACCTAGAAGAAGACCTGAAATAAGCAGATTTAGCTCTTGCATGGTGCATCTTGAACTTTAATTTTGTGCAATTCTTATAAGTCTGGGCCCTGTTTCTCGAAATCTAAACTAAAGATAAAATCCAAATTTAAGTAGATACTCCAATATTGATTGGCTAAATACTAAAATTTCGTGAAATAGGCCCCAGGACTATAATATTTAGCATGGTGGTTGAAATTTTTAATTGTTTGTTATCCAATATTTATATCAGGTGACGTTTTGCCTGCTATGATTATTATAATGTATGATGGTCTAACAAAATTTGATTAAAACACAGATCTTGTTTTGTTGTTTTGGGTTTTTTTTAGTTCTAAGGCCTTTTTAATTATCTTCCCGAATCTTGAAGGATTTTAAATAGGCCGCATTCTCTTTGATATGAGGTTAGCCAATGAAATGTATAGGGTCATGATAGCCCGAATGTGTATTGGTCATGATTGTCACAAGGTATATTGGCCATGATTGACAAAATGGATCTTGGTCATGATTGCCAAAATGTATATTGTTCATGGTTGACAAAATTTATATTGGTCATGATTGCTTTAATGTAGTTTGGTCATTGCTATAATCTGTATTGGTCATGATTGCTTTAAGGTAGTTTGGTCATGCTATAATTTATATCAATCATGATTGCTATAATGTATATCAATCATGGCGATTGCTGATGCATTGTATATTGGTCATGATTGTTATAGTTTGAAATGTTTATTGTTATGTTTCTGTAATGGATTCGAATCGTGATTATTGATGTATTGAATTCTATATTTGACATGAATTTCAACTTTCATTTACATGACGATTACAGTACAGAATTAAATGTATTATTTGTACGAGTATGTTTCATATTGTGACATATTGTGCATTATTCCGTTTGGAGCAGCAAAGTTAAACCTTAACCCTCTTATGATGCAGTTGATCCGATTTAGATAAATTGCATGTAGTAAGCGTTCATTCCAAGAGTTTGTTTTAGTCTTCAAGAAAATCTTTCTATGTTCTTTAAAGATAATATCGTTGAATGGATATCACTACTTATCGTATGAATCGTACCTTTTCAAAATACTTGTGTCATCCGTTTTGTTATTTTAAAATACCCCATATTTTCTTTCTCAACAGACTCTCGTTGATTCAGTAATACTAGATATTTATTCAAAAGAAAAGCTCAACCAGAAACATTTATCAGGTCTATAAATTCTTTTAAAACTAAAGCCTCAAAATTCAATTGCATTTTGTACACTTTAGAAACCCAAAAATAAAGTTTCATTTTACATTTATCCAAAATAATGACCTGTATACTGTCGATATTATTCTCACACTTGTCATGAATTTAAAAGAAATGTTTATAAACAGTAAAACGAGTTTATGATTATCATTAAAATCAAACACATACAAAGATTTTGTGTAATTGTAAAACTATATCCAGTTTACCATGATGTGATAAACCCCCTTTATCCACATACCGCCCAGAATTTTATAATATTGTATTTGTTTATTGAATGTATTCTTAAAGCAACTTGTCCACCGATTCTCTGGGATAGGGAGGAACTTATAAATTATTTGTCTATGTCTTGTAAAACTCAGTACTGATAATCCCTTTTCTGTATATGTATTATGTTCAGAGGTAAATATATTATTTTACGGAATCTAGTATTAATTTGTCATGGACCATACTGGTCAGTGGTCGGATTGGGTCGAGAGCGACCAGTTGAGGACCGTGTTTTAGACAATGTGGCCGGAGCTTGACCTGTTGACCTCTCAAATAGCGCGGCTATTATTATTTCAGTGAAATATTTGTCATGGTCAGACATTATACATATGGTGATATGGTATTTGTATTTGCCACTGTTTTCTGTAGGTATTTGCCTACAGGTATTTTTAGTAACATTTTAGTGGGGTTTCCACCTGGTTGTGGCTTATTCTAACTGATTAAGTTTACGAAACTGACATTCGTCTTTTTACCGATTCTTAAATTGTTGCACCGTTATCTTTATTTAGTTTGTAAGATAGGTAACGATACAGATCTTTGATGCTAAGGTATGACCATCAGCTATCTTTTTGATTTAAAAAAAAAACATAATATATTTCTGTTTTTCAAGTGTGGTAGATTAAAATTTAATAATTGACATTTTTCGGAAAGTAAAACACTTATGAACTTTCAATTAAAATAAATTACCACGATTTCTAATCAAAACTTTTTTATATTTATAGAAAATTACGATAAATTTTATTATCGCATATAAATTTTGAAAACCAGTTTATCGCTGTAAATACAATTACGTCAAACTTTTTGAACAATCAGTCAAACATTTTTTGTTTCTTACAATGTTTATTTCAAGACGTATCGAACCATAGCTTGTCAATATAAGAACTTGCTTTCCATATCAATCATATCAGTTGACAACATCACACTACCAACCTTAATACAATGAGTAAAAACCCTAATTATCAACGCGTCGTTGCGTCATTTTCTAGATTTATTAGTCCTAAGCCCCACCTATTTCACGTTAACTGACACGCATAAAGTGCATGTTTTGGTTGCTCGCGCATTTGATCAATTATTGGAGTTTTAATTTAAGGGGCGGAGCTCTATTCCATCTGTATTCTATGCAGTCGGTAATCTGTGACGTATTGGTGTTCTGCGGGGGGAATAAAACATGGTGTGGGAATGAGTTGACTCAATAGCGATGTCTGGTTCGCGTTAGTTCCAATGTCAATCATTGCTTGCGTAATTTATTCCGTGTAGGTTTCACACAAACAGCTAAGGGAGTGTTATATTAACTTTCTGACATAGCGTTAATACACCAACTAAACGGTTTTCATATATAAAAGACTACATTATTTTAATTCACAGCTCGTAAAATTTGTAAACGGTTTTATGTAGAATATTCTACACACAATAAACTAGATCTCAATAATTAGTGAATAAAAGGCCGTTTGGACGTGACCAGTTATAGTGTGAAGCAATATAATGTTTTATAGCCTATAGTGTATGTGAATACTTTTTGTCAACCATTCATACCATATATATTCAGTTTTCGCTATTCGTATCCGTTTAAGCTTAACACTTGAACTATTGATCGTAACCCGTTTTTTACAGGGTATTCATATCACACCATTAACTTTTATTCACACTTTGGCTTACTTGGGGAACATTTCAGTTCAAACTTTCTTAAAGATTGAAAAACAAAGATTAGTAGCAAAATTCCAGTTTTAAATGTAAGACCATCCATAATTGTGGATATTTTGTCTTTCTATTACCCCTGCTATACTGCCAAAGTCTTAATCACGAAATATTACAATGTGACGAGTGATTGTTAATTTCCAATATGCCATCTTTTTAAAAAATGTGTCAATTAGTAAACTAATTTTTCAAGAAGTTTAAGGTGGGGGAGGAGGCCTACAAGTAAAATGTGTTTTGGCGTTCAGATGGGACGAATAATCAAGGCCCCGTATGCACGTAGGCGTGCACGTAAAATAACCCGGAACCGTTGGAATTTGATAAGAATAGACGGAAACGCCACTGTCCGAACAAAATCTCGCATGGTGAATACACTTTTTTTCCATTAGTCCAGTTAGTACAGACATGAGGGACGTTAAACCCCATTTTATTTTATTTCATTTCTGTTATGTTGTTGTTGACACTTGTTTTCATTTACTGTCAACACGTTACTGTTTATTTTAGATCCTTCCGTTAAATGTTCTGTGCTGGTTAAACGAAAAACAATTAAGCGAGAATGTGTGTTTACTGTAAGCTGTTGACCAAACATTGAGAAACATTTACTTCTTCAACAACATCTGATGTATAGACTGTAGCAAGTTCAATTGACACAGTACCTGATTCTCATTTAGACTTCTATACTACAAGGTCCGAAACTAATAGGCGCTACTTAATGATTTAAATCCCATGTTATATTCCAACTTGAAACCCGGAATAAAGTGTAGTTAAGATGAAATGATTACAGGGGTGCACAAAAGGTTAAGTTTAAACCTATGAAATGCCATTGAAACCTAATATTTAGATCTGCTAAAAGAATTATATTAATTAATGAAACCGTAGACTATATCATTGTTCAATCTGCTCTCTTTAGTCATATTAATCTATCATTACTGTTGGTCTTCCTATATAAAAGCCTGTATGTTAATAGCTTAACTATAGATTAACAAATTGCTGTGATATTTACATGGCTTATGACTCTTCAAGTTCATCATATACACTACAAAGCTTAGGTCAGTATTGATTGACACCCAGTGACCATCTTGTAGATTTCAATAACGGTATTATCGCGTTCTTCCGCTTTGCCGAAGGAGTTGATTTCTTTCAATGATAAAAATTGTGGAACAGGAAAATCGATTTGTATGTGTGCTCATGAAACCAGTAGCTCATATGTGTAATAATCATTCACAATTTTATGAACAAATCTAATGGAATTCTTATTGAGATGATCAGCCCCTTAATTCATTCATAATGAATACTACGCGTGTGTCAATATAACATTTACTGGCTCCCCTGTAAAGGGAGGTAATCAGTTGTTCCAATGTAAATATTGCTATGTTCGCATGCACATGGTCACGTTTCGTGTATCTTTTATTTACCAGATTATATTTTGGAAACCCAAACCTACCATTATGATGTAAATCAAGCTATGATAACATCCCCTTCAGAGACGAAATTCTCATCCATATCAGACTCAATAAGATTAAGACGACAACCGGGCAAAAAAACAGCCATTGTCTTCAAATTGCGAATTGCTTTATAATAATGCGTGTCGGTTTATAATTAATGTGTTTTAATTGTTATGTAAAGGCGTGTTTTCTATATAATCTGTTGTTATCTGTTGACCTTATTTCATCGCCAAAAATATCAAATTCATCACAATATTTGAATGTGATAAAAAAATTTTTTAAACCCATTTAGTTTGCACCCGATACTATTACTGTAATAGATATAAAAGTTTAACGACTGAATGGATATAAAACAGGAAAATGATACAAATAAAAACATTTCTGGGATGTTTGTAAATAATGACCACCATGTCACGTATGTTCCCACTTTAAATCCCTGCATTGGCCGAGAAAGTTCATCTCGATTTTCCAGCGGGATTTCCCCTTGTCAGTGAAGCAGAAGGGGGGCCTGACAAGGACAGCTGTCTAGTCGTTCGGATGAGACGAAAAACCGAGGTCCCGTGTACACATTGGAGTGTACGTAAAAGATCCCTTGGCAGTTGGAATTCGATATAAGAGTAGACCGTAGCGCCGCTGCCCGGGCAAAATTTCCCTCATAGCTCACTGTATGGCGTATGCCCGTCTTCCATTAGCCCAGGTTAGGTGCAAAAGAGTAGGACGTTATATCCCATTTCATTTCATTTCCACTTTAAATATGATTTTTTCCCAAGTTTACTTCCTTATAGCATGTATGCAAACCAAATAGTGAAATGCTACTAATAGTAATAATAAATTTTTCATATAGCGATTTACATTAGAAAATCTCAAACCGTTGAGCATTTAAAGATAAGACAGTAGCAATTTTTGTTTATAAGGCATTTAGTGACAGGACTAACATTATAAAAAACACGAACAAAACTTTATGGATAACAATCACTAGCAACATTAATAGTGCAACGTTTCAACACGTATCCTCTTGTCGTTATCAAGCACAGGGTAAATGATAATATATGATAAGTTGCACTATTAAAGTTGCTAGCAAATGTTATCCATAAAGATGTGATCGCGTTTTTTCAACAGTAGCAACTGGTTGTATATGGGTGTATCATAAAAAGAATATGCAATATATAATATACCAATTTAGATTCCATGAACGTAAGAATAATGACTCAAGTAAGTTGTGACTCTTCAATAAGATGTTAGAGTTTGGCGCCCAATATCCCCACTTCATTCAGCAGGTAGTGAGAAAATTATAAATAATTTAATCAGTTTTAGACTTCCAATCTCGTGATGAGAAATACAGTGAATCATAAAATGTGTAAACATATATATATATATACAGCATCCAAAAGGTAAAGAAATTAATTTGTTACTTGCTTTCCAGTGAGCTCATGCGTGTTCACAGTCCACCCTCAGACAGGATATAGAATTCATACTGCTAATATCAGCAACGATACCTTTTGTGGAATGAATATAAAGCCATATATTGGGGACTCTCATCTACTCACGTATTTTGTTCATAATAGAATTATATACAAAGGTGTGATATCGTTACAGGAACATAAAACGGGTAATATCTTTTCATGGACATAAGATGAACGATATCTATACAAGAATGCATATAAAACGAAAATAGCATATACTTCGACATTACATTCAGGAAACTCGATATTTTTCGGTCAAATTCTGAACTCAATATGAAAACTATACACATTACCAATCCGTGGCTACTAAGCTCATAATGTACATTATTTGGCTTATCACCAGAAGTATTAATTAATATCATATGAATTTATAGTATTTAGTTACGTAAGACAGACATAGTAAACTTACCAGTCAATTGTTTCACATTTTTTTTGTCTCGTACAGGACATTATTCATAGCAACAAAACTTATATTAAATTTATTAAGAAATATATTTGTTAGCGGTTTCTGGGCCCTTTAGTGGTGTAGCCAAATATTCTACTGTAGAAATATATAAATTATCAAACTTGAGCGTAGAATGAATGGAACATTGGAAAACAACGGTTGGGTGTCCATAGTGTATTCGTCATGCTCACAGGTAGATAATGCTACAGCGTATCAAAAACAGCACCCTCTCCAACACCACCCGAACTAAAATAAATGCATGTACTTTTGATTCTAAGCTTGCCATGATCTAGGACCAGAAGACACTACAGTACTGAAAGTAGTCTAATTGAACTGATTTCTGTGGCCAACTATGTCTTCTACTTGTGTATCATCAACACTTTCCAGATGTGGTCAGTAACACAGTAACTGGACCATCAGTGACCAGAGGTCATTAACTATTAAATAAAGCGAAGCAAATTGATGTCATTAATAGGACAGAGTGAATTTGGTGGTCGGAAATTGAAGTGAATCGATAGAAGAGTTTCCGTGCATGTTATGAATGGAACCACTAGATATTATTTCCATGCACTAACACGCTAATGCGTAGCCAAAGTAGTTTTCTCTGAGGATAAACTTTCTCTGGAGAAATGACCCTGAAGAATGAGCTAATTGATGTTGTTGCATGACCCATTAACCCGTTTTCGTTTATAGCAGCATGATACCACAAGACTGATAAGTTTGGATTTCTTCTAAATGTTTTACTATTCCATTCGACAAAATAGAAACACTGCGCCATACACTTAAACAAAATATCAATTTTGAGAACCCCTTTTAGTAAACACGATCTGTACAAGCATCTTCAGGTGTTTTGAAACTGCCTCGTGTACCACAACCGTTCGTTATATATTTTGGATTAAAGGTTAATTCAAACTTAGAAACTCCTCATCTCGATGCGAAGGGTAGATAATTTAAATTAGTTCCATAGTGTTTCTTGGCCTATCCCAATTGTGTTATGTTTGAAGTATTACAGCATTAATGGAATGAGCACTGAATTAAGATGAGTGTTGTGCAAGAGGCGGGTATGTTTACTTGGACATTTGTTACCCCCTCTCATTTGACTAGCATTGCATAGTTAACAATGGAAATTTGTTAACAATTAGGTCATGATAGGTTTTATTGTCAGCACATGGGCCATCTGAAAATATTGTCAGGTTAAATGATTATATGAACAGATAAATAAATCAATTATTTATAATTATTCGTTATTTTTATTAATTGACCCGTTCAGTTATAAACGAGTATTTATTTATTAGTCTTTACAAGCAGTGGCCGTCAGATCATAAACTACTACTCTCTTTATTAACCATTTGAAATAAGAATTTGTTTGACGTCCCTAATCAATAGGAAAAAACAAATAAACGAACTGAGATGTTCTCCGGGGTGCAATACAAGTACCAAGCATTGTTAGGAATATAGAAATGAATAGGTTCGTGGTATCTTTGAAGAGCAATATCAACGATTGGATTAGTCAGCATGGTTTTTGTAGTAGCCTGTAGCAATTAGTACTATCTGCCAGAACGGTATAGCAAATGGTCGTGAATTAACAACATGCATTGGACATACAAATAAAGACAGCCTAAAGGGCGATAATCTCGAATTAATATTATTGCCTATTTAATATTTTTATATCTATACGTCAATGTAATGGTTGCTATTATGTATGCTACTTATGTTATTATAAAAAGACTTCTTTACTAATGACATCGGCTAGTTTACTTTTACAAAACGATTATCCCCCCTTTCAAATTACTTCAACCAAATGATTGCGTATTAAAACATTACAGAAATCTATTTTAAGTGCCTATAGTAAAATATTGTATGTTTCAGAACTACTTTATGTGAATGAATCATGTGTAATATTGTACTGTAAATCAATGCAATTCTCCTACAACTTGACATAATTTTTGTAAAGTTCATTGAGTTCTATACGGGCTGGATTTTTGTAAAAGACTCAGTTTGCTTCTATGTATTTGAAAAGTTCATGTAATTCTATGATTGACCTTGAGTACGCGCCCTCATCAATAAAAGGCGCAAATAAGTCAAGCGGCTGTAAAATAAGTAACAATAGATTACAATAAAAATTGACACCTGGGAAAAATATCAACTTGTGGTTCTCTTCCAGGTTGACAATCAACGATCAAAATTATGTTCGATTTCTACTTAATTCTGTAATACCTATTATTATAACAATATGGCCTATAATGAATCGATCATAATAAAATTAAACACTGGAACACATTCACTAATCTGTTTAAATACGACTCAGTGCTTATTATATTATGTACACTTGACACAAAAATATATTTATATTAATATTCTGAACAACAAATGTGTGGGGAAAAAGTCACACGCGAAAATTTTGTTTGACTTTAAATGCAAAGTAGGACAAAGAAAATGTTTACAATTCGACACTTAGCGAAAGTACAGTAAGCAAGATATTCTTGACCCTTGTTCAATAGCCAAAATATTTCTTCCCAAATTTCACAGAGTAAAAGAATTGTGCAAAGAGCGACCTCGGATTCCAGATTCTCCGAAAGGGGAAACCGAGCAATGGATATGCATATTCTGTTATCAGACAGACACAGATCTTTAAACAAAAATTCAAAAACAAACAAAAAGATTTTCTTGATTCTATTACTAATTTTCAACGTTAGACACGTGATATAATTCAATGCCACTCATTGGTTTGTACTGAACCAGACGATAACAAAATGTTGATGAGATAAAGGTGTAAAATTTTCAATTGAAAATGGATTGTTGTAAAATAAATCATCTTAAAATTCTCATTTAAACTCGGCAACACAAACACCAAATTCTCCCACAGATTCTTTATCAGCTAATTTGTCAAACGAAATTTTTAAAACACCAAGTTCCTAAATCCTAGCTTTGAAAGGGAGGGATTATCCCTGGGAATTAATATCGTTGTTTGTAAATGTGAGCTGGTGATAAGCCGTTTTAATCTTTCATATCGATTCTCTTGTTTTGTGTCTTGTAAAGGTTTGGCCCCTCTATTTCTGATGATATAAACTGTTTGTGGTAGACTTAAGAAATTTGAAAGTTTTGTAAGAATATCTGCGGCCTTATCTTTTTATGGGTCAATTGAACCAGTCCATTTATCATGCAATATAGACTATTCAACAATGACAGGGATAATGAAACTACTTTATGAACTTTTTGCGCATACCCAAGTCCACTGATGCTTTAAACATTTTGTCCATCCGTTATTCGAGTATGCATCGATCACTTAGTCCACAGAAACCGAATCGTTATAGGGCAACATGAAACCACAGTTTAAGTGAATCACTTGTCTCAGATTTAAATTAAAGGACATATTATCAGCTCTGTAAATTTTGGTGATACGTGGCGACATGTTGCTCTAGCGGTTGACAGAAAGAGATCCCAGCGCTTATCAAATGTATTCAGCTTATGTGTCGTATTAGCACCCAGTAGACGCCACCAACGACAGATCTCGTGTATACAGTTACATTTTCTTCCCAATTTCTTTTATTTAAACATGGAAATAGTTTCATTGTTATTTATTTACTGTTTCAAATTATTTGATTTAGTGTTTATAATTTGAAAACGAATGACACGTTAATAAAAGGTATTCTATCTTAATGTTCTTAATTGAATTACTTATAGTCGTAGTTTTATAAAGATGTTTCTTTATCTACAAAGATATAATTTTCTATCCACTACTCAAGCGGAGTAAAGTTATTTTTCCATTGATGGAGACGTAGAATGTGGCTAGTATGATAGTTAACAGAATTTTAGTTGAAGTACACCTTATGTTTTAGGATCTTTAAAGAATATATAAGTTCAACAGAAATGTCGATGAATGAATGTTGTTCGAAATTTCAAAAACAAATTTCCATCGTGATTTTGACCTTTCGTTTATGACCCCAAAATATATTATCATGATCATTTACTATTTTCAAATATTAACCCCTTTCAAAAGATGATCACACCATATCACAAAAGATTTATAAATATGGCATATTGTTGTCTTTTTGGTGAATCCGTGGAGTGTTTCTCTGCAGGTAACTGCCTAATTTACTGCATTATATTGTTAAAGTTACTCCCCGTTAAAGGACCACATGTTCTGTTAGTGTTGTCAAAAGACAGCTCGCTTGGTCAGGGATGATAATAAACATTAAGTTAAACTGTAGGCAGATATCTATATAGCTTGCTAGAGATTTATTGTTCAGCATAGTGAAATAAAGTTAGTAAAAAAAATGAATCCATTTTTTCCTTTGTATTAAAATGTTATATTAATAAACATCTGGTCACTACTGGCCAGCAATGAACAACCCTTTTCTTACTTGGGTTAAACATTAGTAGTCCCTGCAAATCCAAATGATGGGATGCCTACTTAATGACTAATAGGCCTTCAAATATTTGTTCTTAATTTGAAATTTGAAACGCTCGGGACTGAGTACAAGACAAGTATTGCTATATCTTATTTTTCTACCACCGAATAAACGTTTTCATTATTTTTGGCATTCCCGAGATTTCTAACGACTGTTCAAGATGCTTTATGACTTGTAGCGAACCTTTTCTTTGAACTGTTCTGAAACCAGCTCCTGGTACAGATGTTGCCAAAATGTCAATTGCTAGAGGCACTTGGTTGAGATATCAGTAACATGATTTTAATGAAGACTGTTCTTATTGTTATGTAGTGTATAAGTATTTGAATTATGATTATGTTTTTAAAACTGCCGCTTTATCAGTGTCTGTAGATCAACATAGTTTCATATAAAGGACACACTTCATCATTAAAGCCTGTATGTAATTCCATATAGTCTGTACTATTATCAACCAGTGATATTCTCATTTAATAGCTGTATCACATTCATAGTAAAACTATCTATTAATATTATTGTCGTGTCATTCAAATTCTTGTCATTCTCATGTGAACGATCATTTGGTTCATGAGACCAAAACCCGAGATGAATTCGAATTTTACACAATTGTTACCGACACGCGTCAGCTTTTCTTGGTGCTTGATTGGTAACTGTCTGATATTAACTATACTATATCGCACTACCCGAATAACAGCTGGAAATTATCTTTTAGAAATATTTCCATTGGCTTGTCATAGACCTAAGCTGTTATGTCTCGGATGTTTTAAAGACGTCATTTTGTATTATCGAATCATTTTATAAAAAGGAAATTTAATCGTTTGATTGATATATCATTGTTCAACAAGATTTTCCATGTTCATGCTTGGAACTCTTTCTCGTTCCGATACATATGAGAGCATAAAAAAAATGACATGGAGCTATTACAAAGTTATATTAAGCTACCAGTGCAACCCACCTGTTCAGAGTTTAAGTAATAGAACATAACTAACATTAATCCCCATAAAAAATAGGTTGGCTATTTCTGGTTCTTTTCAAGTATAGTTATACAATAAAATGGTTCTGGGTATATATATGAATTTAAAATAGGGTGGGAGAGACATATCCACAGTAATCAGAAATTAGCGAAATCGGGACCTCCTGACCAAAAACGCAGCTCCCGTTAATATGCGTTTCACCAAGACTGAGTATTAAGGATAATATGACATTGGTTTCGGTCGTTAAATCTCAATTTTCTATGAAGTTTAATTTATTATCTCATTTTACTTCGTATCCCACTGAGCTGCCATAATACTATATAATACCTAGCGATCGACCTTTTTTATAATCCTCTCTCAACACTTAACATCGTATAGACTTCATGCACGTATTCCGGCAAGAATTTCTATACGTACATGATACAAAAGATTTATTAGACATACTATTTACATGTACGGTTACTTATATACATGTACTGTGGTTGATTTTCCATCCGAAAAATATCATTTTAAGGATTTGGTTATTATATAAACAAACAGTTTATTGTCGTGTTAATGAGATATATATAATCTCCATTTTCTCCTTTACTTGAAAATATCTTCAGTTACATGCTTTGTTATTGGGTTTAGGTGAATTAAGTAATATCATCCATGAGCAGAAGACTATTTATGACTTAATACTATGGTACATAAATTGTGGCATATCTTTACACATTTTTAATATATAACGGACACATGTAGAGTTATTCAATGTCATATTCCGTTAATTCCATTGACGTGCCTGACTTGCTTCCATTCAGAAGTGAAAATAACGCTTTTATAAGGACACTTCTTCTGACAATATGTTCATTTTGTTGTAATTTTTTGGGGTAACCTTAACCGTGCATAACTAACGAGTACTGCTTGTAACTGGTACGATTTTCAACGGTATGTGGCTTTCTGAAAAATCAGTATTCGTTACCATTGCTTCGGGAATATGCCACAAGAGCAACTAGAGTAGCGGAGGGTTGGGATGGCCTAGTGGTCTAGAGTGCCGCGCTTCGACCTCTAGCTGGCCGGTCACCTCTGGCTTACGGCTGTGTTTTCGAGCCCTGGTGTGAGCGTATGTGGCATGGAGATAGGGGCGCCTTCTCAACCTCGTGGGTTTCCTCCGGGCACTCCGGTTTCCTCCCACTGCTAAAGACCCCTACGCGCAAGCGAATTATTAAAAAATAAAATTAAACAATGTGTTAGTCCCGAAATGACCTAGTTTGTGTTGAGTGGACGTTAAACCCCATTTCTCTCTCTCTCTCTCTCGCAACTCGAGTATCTAGAATGGTCCCCCCTGTCTACAAGAAAAGAGAAGGGGTCGTTGTCGTTACGATATATTTGTACATAATTGTTAAATACTTCTTTTTGATTTGTCAAACCGATTTAAAGGTGTAACTTGAAATTCGTGGATTTAGAACATCCGGAATCATATGTATGAAATGTAGGTCAGTTTAATAAAAGAACGGGCACTGGACGACCTTGCTAAGGGAGGGTGCTTATTGATTTTTGAACAGGAAACAGGCAGAGGCCGATATTGTTGAATTTCAAGCATGCGAAAGGTACCGAAGTAACCTTTAGAAATGTGTCTCCTAACATTAATTGTTTAATTGACTTTTAAGTTGAAATTAGGTAGCTAGTAAAATATCTTATTCAAAACTCGCGTTTTGTATAAAGCTATGGTTTATTAACTCTGGGTTTATTCCAGCATTTTATGACCTTTATGGCCTATGGTATTTATTTCCACTTCATTATGCCAAGAAACTATTAGGTTGCCTAATTAACATATCTATTCTGAGTCAAGTGAAAATCATTGATGGTTATTTTTTCAAAGAAAAGGAAAGACTTAGTGTGTTTTGAGAGTAAATTTATACGCAGTTTGCATTTGAAGACGATGCGCGTGCTCCTTTATAAACACCCATTACCATGTTGATATTCCTCCGCGTGTTTCGCTTTACCAATCGACGTTTGCCATTTTTCATTTCTTTCAAATGACTGATTGTAATCAACACTTCTTTTCACTGGATGAATAGAAAAGAAAAAACAACCAGGGTCTTGTGATTTGTCGATGTAAAATGTCGATTTTCTCTCAGCACACAGATTTTTCATTTAAATAAAACTGATCAAATTTCGTGTCGTTTTACTGGGTCCCTTAGAAATTCAAGTGAAAGAATGGTTGCTTAATGTTTGGCTTATAAGTGAAAACTCGTTGTCACTTACTTCTTAATCCACGTGTAAACAAACGACAATGGCGGCGATCGAAACGTGGTCGAAAGGTCAATTTCACAAATGAGTTACATACACAAGCACACCGGTAACAGATGCCAATATCTTAATACATATTGTAACTTCAAGTGTTATTTGTAAATAGTTGTATAATAGTCAATGATAAATGATTGACGTTTAAACTGATTTGATCAACTTGTTGAAACTACTTGCTAAGTCCTATACAGTTATTGAAAATATTCAAATTAACTCAGTTTTCATTCATTCATCCAACCGAATACAGATTTAATCAAATGATAAAATATTTTGTTTGGGTTTACTTGTAACTGTAAACGATTTTGTATTATTGGAATTAAGGAAAACTGTTTGAATACGAAATTACGTTAAATGATCGTTAATATCGATGGTGTCGTATCAAAGATAACAATCAACTTCATAATCAAACAAATTTTTATCAAGTTTCACATTGAATTAATTTCATTATTTAAATCTTTAATCAAATGTACAATAAATTGTAAATATTCGGACGATTTGTAAAGAGAATTGATTTAGAGAATCTACAAGCATATTATAGTTTCAAGAGTTCGGATTCAAAGTTTAACAAATTAACTGTAGATTTTGAATTTTTTGTTGTAGGTGAAATTCTATGTGTAACATTAATGAATGTATATCCAAGCAGTGAATATAGGTCCATAAAGTATGTATGCTTAACAAGTAAAAAGTGTTAACGTTATGATTAATTCCTACTAGTAAATTTCTAGAGTGTGAAAATGTCAAGAAAACGTCAAAAATTTGACATAACTACACATCCAGTCCAATTTACCATCCTCCATTTAGTTTATGTGATGTCTCGGTAAATCACGTTAAAATGAACATTTACGAGAGAATATGCAAAACCTCTTCGACATCTCACACGTGCGTTTTTCTTTGTTGTATTTAAATAGCAAATCATGTCCAGTTTTCAGTAAAGTTCCTATGACTTCATTAAGATGGCGAAATTTCAATGTTATGGGGTTTTTGATTATTTATAATTATTGTATTCATTATTTTCTTATGATTTCAAAATCAAGTTTCCCTGTGTTTTAGTAAAATAATAAAATTACACGGTTTAGGGATTTGGATTATATTTTGAAGTACGATTCACGGAGCTCTCCTCCTATTTCAAATGGTCAAGTTCACAAAATTAAATATAAATCAAATTACAAAATAAATATTTAGTTTGGTAATTGATATAAGGCGTGAATTTTGCAACAAAACTGCCATATATGCAATTCTGAAAAATTCTAAACATTCTTTCTTTGAAATCCCACAGCGATAATTGAAATTCTCCACTATCATGTTGTGTTAACTTCCATTCATCTTCGTCGATTGGTTTGACAAAGTACTCCAAGGTTTTCAACAAGTGTTTATGGAGTTGATTTAGTAGTTGTGGTTGCGGAAGATGCTCTGTGTGAACACTTGTAGTTAATATGTCTATTATTCATGTCATAGTTCAATCTCCAACTTGATATTTCTCACTGGACTAATCACGTCTATTAATTACGATTACCATCAATTGCCAATTACAAGACGCTTTAAGATGAAATATAAAGTCGTTATGGCACGGGCACGATTATAAATTGTTGCAAAAAGTAAAAAAAAACAAATTCATATTTTTGTATTTCGTTAATTTTTTTATTGTATTAATTGCATCTGACAATTAATTTATTTTAATAAAGACATTTGTTCTTCTTTCAAACTGAAGCACGTGTGTTAAGGTATAACTATTGACAAAAAACATCTGGGGTTTTATTTGCTGTGGATTTGAATGACCATTTGAAATGCATGATGTTCACTGCTGAATAAAATCCTGCGCCACATTACTATATAATGATGGGGATCGATGATAACTAATACTTCCTTTATAAGTAAAATTAAATTTAAATATAGTAATCACAAAATAATTCATTTATTGTAAATTCATTTTCTTATCATTTCAGGTCATGTTATATCGATAGAAATGGTAAAAGAAAAAGACAAGGAGTTTTGTTTCTCTGGTAGGTACGTATTTTCTATGGTAATTTCTTAAAACCAGGCGATCCAGTAAAGTACTTTAGTTGAAAAGATTTACACTTCAAACCCAAGCTATTCTTTGCAGTTGTATTTATAACATCTATTTTGTAAATTTGAAATAGAGATGTATGTAATAGAATGGGGTTTAACATCCAACTTGAAAGTAGGTAATTTGGTCGTGTGACAGAAATCATCAAGTGAAATAATATGAATTAAATAATTTATTTATTGATAACTATTTATGGAAAAAAATAATTTATAAACGATATTTGGATGATTCTAATTCTCCTCTCTTATTTAACACCAGTACATAATGCATGCTGGTTGTATATTTGTTTAAAAGGCGTTTTATAGATGTTGTTAAGCACTTTATTCATCTTTACAACAGAATATACGTATTATGTTTTATTTGTCCTTTGTATTCTTGTATATAATGAATCTCTATTTTTATTGCACCTGAAATGGCGAAAACCAGTTTTTGTGTCAATACAATTAGGATATAAATAGGAATGGTAGTAAATCGATGCTTTTTATTTTGCTTTTAAAATATTATATAGAAGAAAATCAATGTTGTGACAGAGAAATCAATTTATATGGTTGTCAGGGGGTGGGGCTTGCTTTATTATTAACGTGAAGAGGGTGGGGACAATAAGTCCTATCTTGATTTACCTTTTCTCACCTCACCCTTTTTTGTAATATCAACAAGACAATAAATTATCTCTTATCGTTTCACAAACTGTCACTCTTGTACAGTCTGAAGGCGGGCCTTAACAGGCGCCATTTTGTGTTTTAGTCTTTAGGATATCTCTTCTTTTAGTTCAGTTCACCAGACTATAGATTTAATGTTAGGCGTATTTCATTTTCTCAGCTTTCCAATTAAAAATTGTGACACCACTAAGAATTTTGCCATGATTATTCGAGTATAAGAATGTATAATTTTCATCTTATATTTCGGGCACCAAGCTTTATTATCGTAGACAAAATGTCCAGGATAAATTGAGAACTAGATTTCATGAGTATAAATCATAAATATGCTGTTTCTATATTTAAAAAAGAATATTGCCCCCAATTCTTCCCAGGGTTCAACCGTTTTACTCTAACCACTATAGGAGAGATGGTTACGTTGAGAAAATAATGTTTGCGTCACATATTATTAGGGTACCGGTATGCTTTTTCATTAAAATATTAATTTGTCTACTAAACAAAAAGAACAATAAGAGACTTTTCTACCAAGAAAGGAAAAATAAAAGACTTCTTAACTTATTAAGCGGTTAATTTTCTGAAGATTTTGAAGTTGCCTATCCTTCTCTGTGGGTGTTTCAATTGTGCTTTATAAAAACATTTATTGAAGGAGTTATATATTTCTGTAGCCAAACACCGTCTATTCTAAGAAAACAACAGAATTAGACCGACACTATGAAGATTATATTGTAGCCAAATTCACAAAACTCTTCATATTATTTGCTTGGTGTTGTAACATTTCTTAGATAATTTTATGTCGGAATTCAAATGAATCGGATCAAAACATGATTTATTGAAAAAAGTTTACATAGACAAAAAAATTAACCATTTCCCCCCCGGGCGTGACATCGAAACAAGAATACGTGCATAGTAAGACGTTTGTCTATTGTAGGATGTTAGAATCTTTATACACTAATATTATATACTTTTTTAAATATTTACAATGGAGTACACCATTATAACAGTATGTCAGTGTTTTAGAGTCGACAATCAATGATATTATTTGGTGATATATTTTTAGTTATTGTATGTGGATAGCTGGATTTCGTTAATTTTAAATTCAACGCCAACAGTTTAAAGTAAACGCAATATCTATTTTACTGAATATATTTGTATATTTTTAAATTTTGAATATTTTACTGCGTTTATCAAGTGACGGGTTAAGAGATGATTGAATTATTTAAAAAATATGTTAATTTCAGTATGACATTGTGAATTTTTTTTTTTTTAAAAAAGGAAAAAGATAGCTAATTGAATACATGCACTATTTAAGGCACAATAATATCTTTATATTACATAAATAGTAGCTGTAGACAAAAAATATGTACAATTTTCCGAAAATAATTAATTTGATTAACGTATTATATACTAATTTATTGTTTCAAAGTAGAAAAATAATGGTAAATGCTATGTTAAGAATGTGAAATATCTATTTAAAAAATAGTAGAGTTTGTTATATGTTTGCAAAATCAATTATTTTTATAAATATTTGTCATTTTCATTCCTTAGCTTTTCATTGACTGTAAGTTGTTTTATTTTCGAACAATAACCATATTTGGTTCTTCTTAAATTATGCACATAAATACGATCTATTTTCAAATACATTTTAATATGAAATCTTTATTACGTATGAGTATGACGTAGCCTACACTATAATACGTGAATATATATAAAACACCATGTTTATTTTCCCCACATTTATATAATAAATATTATTGTATACAAATACAGAGCTCTGCCTGTAATTTCGTTATTCGTGTAGGTACTTTTTCTTGTAAGACAGATTATTTTTTAATAATATGTTTTTGTGAACATGGCAGCGACACATCCAAACACAAATTTTTAAAAAAAACGTACTGTCTGATTTGTTTGTAATCTGTCCATGTTTTCTGTTAAATACGACAGAGAGTTTAGGATGATATGTTTGATAATTCTATAATTAAAACTTGTTTATCTATATAGATATATTGAATCATTATAGCACGCACCTGTCAGCTTTATATTTCTAATAAAATCAGTATTTAACTTACTTCTATTAATATTTCAGTTTTTGTGCGGCCAACAATTTTCTTGTTAATATTTTATATAAATAATTATAATATTTATATAATTTACTTGATTGAATTATAGTAAGTATTCGTAATCATGTAATTATTGTAAAATTTAAATAAAAGGGAATAGTTTTCTTAAAATAGAATAAACAAACAAACTAGTTTATAGTGGCATAATGAAACGGGTGGGCCTATTTTTAAAAATGTAGCAACCGGGGCAAATTCGTTGCCATTATAATTCTGTTACATCGTTTCGTTTTATTTCATTGAAAAATGAATATATTTTAAGATAGAATTTGATTTAACATATCTTCGTAATTTACCCATAATTTCAATTGTTATTTTAGTATTATTTCATTCCTTCAATAAATGGAACCAAAAACTAAACCAGTTATACCATTTTAGTTGTTTGTATATCTCATATAGTTTTAGATAGATTCGATCGTAACTGTAGATTGGGTTTTTAGCATTTTATTTAATGTCCGGATGACCCGATAACTAAGTACAAAAACTTCAAGAATAAGTTCCATTGATCTCAGTATTACGATACTCGCACCTTGATGTAAAACATAAAAATTTGCTTTATATAATATTATAATTAGGTCGTAAAAAAATTTCAAGGAATCTTTAATCACAGGATTTTTTAAAACTCTGTCAAAAGCGATTTACTCGCATTTAAAACATACATAAACGTTATTCCACCATACATTTAAAACATAGTCTGCTTTCTTTATCAGTTTAATCCTTCAGCTATTCTTTCTCGGTTGTTGTTTTTTTTTTAATTATTTTTGCATAATAAACTAATCTTTATTTCTATAGACTGACTACTTTTAACAAATAAATCACAAATTTATTCAATGTTGTATAACAATGTGTCTAACAATAAGGATTCATTTTGTAACAAACATTTAAAAAAAAAACATAGGCAATGAAAATCATTAATATTTTTTGCTTTATTTCAAAGTTGTGTTATCTGATTATAATAACTCTGAAATGACGAATATTAATGACTATATTATAATATCAAATGAAAGAAATGTTCATGTTTTGCATCAATTGAAGAGGGAGGGGTATTGTTATAATGAACCTGAACAACAATCAAGGAGCTAAGAAAAGGGTGTTATATCCCTTTAATTGTGAAAGTCTTATAAGATGGCACAGCTTTGAAACTCAATAAAAATTAAGACCCTGATTAATATTGGATTAATAAACCTAATTTTTGATGTTCTTATAGAATAGAACAAAAATATAATCAAAAGATTTGATAAACGACAAGCAAGTGCTAAAAGATCAAATATAAATACAGTCTGATTTCACAAGTATTTGACACTTCTTTAAATAGTGTTCATATTTGAGAAATTTTAAGATGTCAAAGTAAAGCTTTTTTTTTATATTTCAATTTGTTATGGTTATTTTTTTTTACAATTTTTTATGTGTCCATATGTTTCAGGGATTATAACGATGACAGCTGGAAATAAATCCCTACTTTGACAGGCAAAACAATGGTAAAAGGGTGCCATTTGGTATATATGCCTGCACCAACAACAAAATGACAGGTAATTCTATGTAATATGGAGTCTATAATTATGAGAGATATTTGATGCTATCATGCCAAACAGACGGACTTGTCAATTTAACTATATTGTCTTTAGTCACATAAATTAAACGAGAACGCCATGTTAATATTTTTGGTGAAACAATAACTGTTATTTGTCATATTATATGTTAATAGGAATAAGTATGTAATCTTCTGTCTTTAAAACGCTTGACTCACAATTATAGTTGGAGACATTGCGAAAATTACCTATCATTCTATTGTAAAACGATATTATTTATTGAATAAAAAATGTTTAAAGTGTATTTAACCCTTTGAGTTCTTCTTCAATGGATGGTATTAAATAGTGAGGGTATTATTTCAGTTATATCTGAGTCTATCTGTCGGCTGATTTGGATGGGGATAGATCAGGGTGAATCGGGGGGTTGATTTATACACTGACGTGGTGTATCATTACTGATGGGCTCTCTCCTCGTAAAGCACTGCCAAACAAAGACCCGGACTGAGGTGAAGGGTTATCCTAATATTTAAGTAAAGAAACGTTGAAAAGATTTGTGAGTAAAGAATACAACTGATTATAGTGTTAGTGATATAGGGTAAGACAAAGCTATACGGATAGCTTATGGACTGCGGGGTCGCTAATTACAACCTTTATAAGTCAGTGGCATTACCCTTTAATAAAGTATTCAGCAACGACTTAAAGCATGTCCAAAACAACAACACATTGACTCTATACATTGCCTGCTGCAAAACACAGGTAATACTCAAGGGATATCATTTATTTTTATTTAAATGATATCAGGGCCAATATTACTTTCCTCATTGACTTCGACTTTAAATCCATGCATTCCCTTGCCTATTACATTTGTTTTAACATGTATAGCCACAAAGACCCCCAAAACTATAGGCTAATTATTGTCTGTTTACTGATCCTTCCTCCTCGAAATCATGACCTGGCCGAAAATGCAATTCCAGCAATAAGAAAAATGCCACTTTTAAACGAGGGGAAAGATAGAAGGAAAGAAAGGGAGGATTGTTATATATAGTTATAGGTATAATCCAATACCACCAAGAAATGGCAAACTGGGTTTCATTTTTTGTATGCCAGAGATCAATGTATTTTACTGTGGGTTGCATGGCGTCAAAATTTGGGCAACGCATCCTGTTAATGATAGCAAATTACGAAAGGGGGCATTTCAGAGAGACGCATAACACGTAGCCTTGTGTCCTACCGGAAATCAATCGTTAATCACTAACCAGTCAATCCCCTACACAATACCAACGATTTAGCCCACTGTTTTCTCCTGTAATTGTCGACGATTGCGCACCATACTTAAATTTATTTCATGACCGAATATAGCCTTACTATTGGTTTGTGTCTTAAAACGCCATAAAACAGTAGCTAATATGAAGGTGAACTGGTGATATATTGAACTAAAGTTGGACAGTGTTAATCCTTGATTTCACCCTTGCTACTCAGCAGAATATTCTACTGTCACATGCTAGCCGAATTAAATAAAAATCTATTCAGATATCAAAGTGTACTTCCACAGCATTATTAATGAGATCATGAAATATGGAACAGGATAGAATTAAGTCCTTTTTTAATTTTTACTTTGCTACACGATATAGTGTGTGAAGGTTAGGTATGTAATTACCGGGTGATACATCTACTTAATATAACCAGATCTTCTGTAGGTAATTCAAAAAGAAGGAGAGAAACACCAACTTCCGGTATTGTATTTAGGGGAATACGCAAGAACAATTTGTGACAGGAATGTTAAGGAATTTATCATATGAGGGGTAAATAAGTGATTATTAGTCAATTCATTCCTCATTTCTAAAACTGAAATTCGATGTCTGCGAGAGACTCTTTAATGAATGGAAACACTATACAGTCTCCACTGACTAATCTTCACTAATCTTTCAAGACTGGTCAATATTCACTTTTAAAAAAATTGTGTCTGTTTAAACGTCAGTATAGATTCAAGCAAAACAACTAGGGTCTGTTCGAACAAAGCAGTAGTGTGTCAACTCAAGTGACCATTTAACAGCACCAAGGTGACCTTTTTAATTCCACACAATTTACCCTTGAATAGCACATTAAAAGCAACATCTATACTGCGAGGATTGAAAGTCGAATTTCCATTGATACTGGATACTGACTTTAAACTCAAACATGCCACCATAAAGGCACGGGTGTATCCGGGAAAATTGCGTTCGTGCCTAAATATCCGACACTTATTGGTATTCAGATAACTTTACCATAAAATGGTGTTATAGTCTTTTACTGTCAGTACTTCTTGGTGGTGCCCTCTTCTAGCAGCACCCAGGGCACATACCCTACCTGTCATACGGTAGATACGTCACTGCATAAAGTACTTTTATTAAGAACTAAGAGCCTGTATCTATATTTATGACCACACATATTTTAAAATAAAAACAATTAATGAAACCAAAAACATCTTGCAATGTTCGCCTGATAGTGATACGATTTCGTGCCAATCTGCACCGAGACCTATGGCGCTTCAAATATAGAAACTAAAATGGACGCTGGTGGGATGTTCTAGGGGGATGGAGAAGATTGTGGATTTAAAGTAGATACTGCTGACAAGTGGTTGCTGGTATGATTACAGATAATTGTTCCAGGTACAAGATAGCCACCCACAAAACACCACTTCAACACCAAACTTTAAACCACTCTATACAACATTTTAATATGGTGACATGTCAATTTGAAACTATTTTGTGTAAGTTTCAGATTATAATGTATTGCAGCGTCAATATACAGCATGCTTTATTACGACAGGTTCAACAACAGCTTATACATATTACTGCGTTAATATCGTACACAGTTTCTTTTTTCACATTTATAATTGACATTCTTAAGTTAAAGACAGGGTGGGGGATTTATAAAGAGAAATCCTCATAACTTATAGCTAGAGTCTGTAATCAATATCCAAGATCAGTTTCTTACTAACAGTGATATAGATCCAATACACCTACTTCCAACTGTTCATCTATTAACTAATTCAGTCACACAGTAAAGTACACATTCTTTGTAGATATTACACTTCCAGGTCCACACTTGTCTCTAATTCCACACAACAATAACCCACAAATAATGATATCCTCAATCAGTTTACTCTTACAGTCTCTCACGATTCCATAGACATTATCCTGTAGCGGGTACTAGAATTATGACACCCTCTTCAAAGCACATCGACCCCCCTTCCAACGCTTCTCATTCTCTCCCTATGTACTTGCATTAATATGACTCAACTGTCCGGGAGATAAATACAGATATTTCACACACAACTTTCACACATAATTCAATTATTGTTATAATATTAAAACAACTTGAATCACAAGAAACGCGGAAAGATCCAGTTACTACATCCAGATAATAAGTTCAGAAAGGACAAGAAGAGGCAATTGCAGTACATACAAGGTATTAGGAATCACCGTTGACAATTCATTATTTCATTAACAGTACATATCATACTTACAGTACCTAGAAGGTATCGTGAATCACCGTGGACAATAGATTGTTTCATTAACAGTACATCATATTACATTTGTTTATTTCTACTATTTAAAATAACACTGCCTTTTGATTTAGGTTTTAGATAAAACGCGCAGGCTTGATTGCTTTTTATATGTGGAATTGCTTGGTTAGATGACAAACAACAGTTTTCATTAGAAAGGTTGTAGATTTGGAACCAAAACTAAACTGAAATTAGCAAACAAACCACTCAATCTTTCGAAACGGAAAAGCACTTTTTGGATGTTGTCGCATCACTATTTGAAACAAAACAAGATCAACTCAACACTTTATTTTGGACGCATATTAAAGAGATTTGACTCCTGTAGGATTACACCTATTTTACATTCAACATGTTTCTGGAGAATTCATCACCAAATGTTGTAATTTTTTTATGATTTGGTACAGAATGAACGTACGTGAGGCCACACACTTCAAATCTCATGAGAATCTGTATCATGAGATGTTGACCTAAATTTGATTATTGTGTAGAAATAAAGTAGGTTGATAAGGGAGAAATTGGTGGTGATTTAGCGATAAAAGATATATAACTAAGACCCAGTTGATATTGTTAGTGGTATCGAGAGACCCAACCACATTTGTGCAAGTTTGATTAAATAGTTCTCGATCTCTTAACGAACCATGACCCAGTAATAGAATATAAGAACTAAACAGATTAGACCCATGAGGTACAGCTATGATGGCCTTCGATAGTTTAATTTACTACTTCCTACCCAGTTTTTGTCCAAATAAATAGATTCTGTAAGTGAATGACCGTAGCAAGAGAGTTCATCTTTATTTGTAAATGAAACAAGATAGTGAATTAATTTGACCATCAGGGATATCTGTATACCAGTGTGAAACTACTACATCACGATATAGTACTATAGTAATAAATAGTACCATGACCTCATTCATTTCCTTTTCAAAAAATATCGCAATAACTACATTACGTTAATCACGATTTCCATAGTAAGCCTACAGATTCGGGTATGACCTACTATGAACTAGAGTACAATACAATTTAAAAGAATGTACCCATATTTTCCATGACCTGGCCCACTTGGATCACTGAACTTTCTAACAAGACAGTTTCCACCACGGAAATGCTTCCATGGTTTGGGCAGAAAAGACATATATGTTTTACCTTTTTACAGAGAAGGGTGTGATCGAAGTTCGCAGACCAGAAACTGACTCTTCTCCATATTATATAGCGAACGAATAGAACGTCGGGAAGTGCTTTACTTTTTTCTGTCAACCGATCTGAATTCTAGCAACCCACTATTGTTCGACGATCAAGTCTACCATTTTTCATAAAACGTCCAAGACAAGATAGACTTTAGTGAGTATTGTGAGTATGACCACTGGTTGACAGAATACATCGTTTCTCCCAAACCACATAGTACATGTATTATGATAGGTTCAATGATCAAAAAAAACCAGGCAAGTTAAAATCGGATGGCCGAACTAGTTGGAGATTGGAGTAAATTGAAGAGAAAGGGGGAAAATTATACGATCCTTGTTTCTCTTCTTTCCGTTCTTCTACTGGTTGAGAAGCCGTTTCAGACGAGTTATTTGCCTTTGAATTTGATTATCTCGCTTGTAAATATGGGTGTTTTTGACCCATGACACGATCTGATTGCGATGCCAAACACACTGTAATATTACTTAATAACACAAATAACAATTTACATAAGTAAGTATTCTTTATTTTAAATCTAAGTCTGGAAATAATGAGATACATTAGCATAGATTTGTTTTCCTTAAAACATTTACAATGTATAAGCCTGAAATAAAAACTATGACAAAAGCGATTACTTGTCAAACATTAGAAATTTGAAACAGTTGCGAGAGTTAGCCGTCATTAGATGAAAGCTGATGATTAATGATTATAGTTCTGTTTTATATTTGAATCTGATCGAAGTAACACTCCACCTTCCATTGTTCTTCAAATCACGTGTTTGTTATTATTAAAGTCACATTATCCACTCGGCTTGTATAACGTAAAGCGTCGCTACTGTCACTCGCTTAATTCCAAATTACACGTCTTTGTTTTTAAGTTCGCTAAGGTGCAGAATTGTTTGCCAAAAAGGGATATAAATCCATTGAGCAGGCGTGACGTTAGTTATTAGCCATGTAATTCTAATGTTATAACAGCGGAAGGGGATCAGTGATAATTTGATTACCACATCAAGAGTGAAAGCATTTATAATAGCCTATGACAGCTTATTTCGGTGTAAGATTTTTTCATTGTATGGAACGCTTTTCGTGGCAACTTAACAAACGAAGTGGTATCGAGTTGTCTGATAGAGTATAGGTGTCATCTAAACCAACGGCACATGCACGTGGCATTCATATTGGCTCCTGTGTTTGACGATGTCAGGCCTGGCAACCAGAATATTTTGTAAACCAGTTCCACGCACAAACTTGATTCGCAATAAGCGATACAGAAACAACTTATAACATTGCTTTAAAGGTGACTACGAACAACATCTGCCATTCAAATTAACGACACAAAATTATGACTTTTCTGAAAATTTTAACCAATTTAGCTGCCCGTGTTGGTATTTTCCCACTCGCTTTCGGACTGTAAGCTAAACTTCTTAAACATTACAGCGGTACAAAGTAAGTCCATTTTTTCTCATTTGGTGGACTTTCAGGCTGTTGAAGAGTGGATGATTCTGACCAGGTGTCTTTTTGTGAGGTATAAAATAAATGTCAACTTTTCAGAAAAGAAAAAAAAAACAATACTTGAAAAGTTTAATTAAAACTTGTACCTGGATGAGCACCTCAGATTTTTTTTCGTACAATTAAAATCAAACACGACCGTTTGGGTCAATTTAAATCAACATTAAAAGCTGATGGTTGGGAGTCGGATAAACAGTATTTAATACAAACTGAATATTTTAAACTTGGCAAAAGAATCGCTTGTCAGAATGCCATCGAGTGCCATTTTTATGGAGCGACTCGATGAACGAGGCTAAATATATCCCATGTTTATAACTAGATGCCATTCAATTCGGACTCTTCGCGTATTGCGCCGACGATAACTGATTAGAAATTACAGTAAAACAGAAGCGATTGAATGTAATCAGTTTATATACACTTATTTAACATTATTATATCTAGGTGCCCAAGAATAACGATAAAGCTCTTTTAAATAACACCCTAGTAAATCGAAGTTTGTCTACAAGTGTGCTCCTACTAGTTTTATATCGATGAATGTTTTCCCAATGGTGTTCCGTAGTTATATAATAATTGCAAACAATATGACGAGATGGGTTGTAAAAAGTAAAGTGTGAAATAACCCAGGGGTAGGGTTAGATTTCTTTAATAGAGTTTTCTACCAATTTTAGCCTATTTCAAACCAGATTATCATATTAGGACGGGTAGAAATGCCAGCACACACAATATAATGATAAACGATGTTAGCCGTGCTTTGTTCCATGTCACATTAAGTTTCAAACATTGGATAATTCCTGCTTTTTACTTCATTTTGATCAGTTTCAATTACTGTAGCCGTTGATAATTTGGTCTAAAAGAAGTTGTTAAAACGAAAGCGAGTTGAATTTAAATACATTAAAACACAAACCAGTCCTCGATCAAATTGTTTTATTACATTGAAAAAAGCTTTTTATAATGTAATAGTATGGTGCCATTTGTCAAGGAGTTCCTGCCCTGTATCAATTCTAAACATTAACAAAAACAGAGGAAACGTTCAACAAAACAATCAGTCATGGTATATATATATTAACAGCACTGGAACTTGAAAGCTTTTTCTTGGTCTAGAAAGTCACGGGGATTGATTTGTTTTATTTTTATTTTTTTATTTTTGATATTATATTACTTCTACATTAATAAACAATGAAGGAATATCGGTGATTTCAGATTTCTTAATATATGTCATTGATGTAGGATGCACAGTAAACCTATTACAGGAAATCATTCAGGAACTCAATCATAACAGCGACAGCAAAGATGTTCAAAACATATATTGAACGTCTTAAAACCAATTCCCAATATTTTTGAAAATCGGTTCAGTATCAAGTACATCGAGAACGTGCGGACCGAATGAACGAGCATATGACCGTATATGGTTGTATAAGTTATGTTTACATACATATTCATACAAATAAGTGTTCATATTTATATTAACAAAGCCATAAAACAATAGAAGTATGAAAAATCGTAGATGGATCCCTAAGCATTCATTGGTCATTAAATAATAATATTTATGTCCTCGTCTAAGGGTGATATACAATACACGAGTATAAATGTTTGATTAGTTATACTAATGATGTTTATTATTAGAATTGTTTATAGAAAGTTTATGTGAAATCAGATGGCATCACTATGTACAATCAATGACTATAAAACTGATAGCTTTTAAACAATAACTTGTTCAGCATCATTAATATCTTTTGTTGTAGTTCATCGTAATGTACATCACAACCTTTGTGTACTGAATTTGAAAATATGTTTCTATGATAATAAAAAAAACTAGTGGATTATTAAGGAAGTGGGTCTCAGATATACATAGCAAGATATATGTACATGTAGTTTAATACATTATAATGGTAAGTGCAGGGGGACTGCACCACACACAATTCTACACAAAAACAAATATACAGACAAGACATCATACTAAGAGACCACAAACATAAACAATTCAAAAAGAGTGAATGGGTCCGGGGGCTAGCCGTAAGCGTCCACTGACTTTTATGAAAACATTGATTTAAAAACAGAATAATAGAAATTTGGTATAACTATATCTCGCGGTACAAACATTTCAAGGATTATCATGTGAACTGATGTCCTAGTACTTTTATATTACAAAACCAGATGACGTTTCAACATATAAGTGTCTAACACGTCCGGAAATCATAAATATTAGCCAGCTCAATCTCAATAATGAGCCAATTATCGCCATAAAGGCACATTAGGATTAAAAATTGACCAATGATCCCAAAGTTCGTGTTGCTGTACAGACGTGACATCCCTCTTTATTTGCCTATATGGAGACTGTTGTAGCCCCCGGTCAAATCCAATATCAACCTCATATTTGGCGACCATTTTAGTATCTAGCGGAACAGAACGACAAGCTGGAGATAAAAGAGAAGAAGAATGAATATTACGAATGTTAGTGGACAGAATTTCCTCCCAGTTCTCTCAGATATCAGATGCTTTCATGATAGCCAAATAGCCCAACCCCTCTAACAATATTTGACCTGTATGTTTGAAATTAAAGGCGATAAAAATGGATGTTTATGAGCATAAAGGTAGTAATGTGTTAGAAGATGATAACAGAGGCTAGCTAAGTTTAAACAAACGACCCAGGCGACACAATGGCCGAAAATCACCCTGGATTACCCTTTTCACGACAAGAACAACGATAATAATCTGTATCTATAAACCTATGTTTCTCATTGGTTGTTACCTGGGCATTACAGGCTTTTATGTCACGTGTGTTCATCTGATATCACACCTTAGAGTCTGATTATTGTTTATGATACAGGCTCGATAATTTCCAACGGCTTATCATAGGCAAAGATGGTTCTAAAGATTATATGTACGTCTATGGTATTTGTATTCTTTGCTCCCCTTGCACCACTATTAACTATATCATAATTAAGAGTATATCATAGGCTGGCGTCAATTTACGACATTACAATATAACCATACAAACTACTGGAGCATGGCGCGACCATAACCCATAACAGTTGTATGGAAACCCATAAAACATAAATAATATAGCCGAAGTATTGACGACAAATTACGATGTTGGTGTGCTTTTATGGGTTTTATATTGAAATATAATTTGACGGAGGTAACAAATAATAAAGTTATGATTGCTCCGTCAGAGACATTAATCAGGCATATTTATATCAAGCCGATTTCTATAATTTAATCACTTTAAGATGTAAGGTCAAGGTTAATACAAGAATAAACGGTCAATAAACTTTCTTTGAACTACATACTGTATGTATTTATATATTTTTATACAGACGTATAAATTATATTTTATCCAAAATATGCTCACAAAGATTGAAATAATGACTGATATATGCTTAATAACAGTTTGAAATTTATTACTTATACAACGATATCTCTGCTCAAGAGCGACATTTAGGCCTACGTCTACTTCATTTCAATATACTGCCTTTTAGTGAGCCAGTTTAGTACTTAAATAAAGACTTCCAATTCCTGGTCCCAAGGGCTGTGCTTTCTTATAGTAGGCGGCGAAAATAGATACATGTTATACGTATATTTATGACAAACTGTCAGATCGAGTGATGAATTTTAAGGTGATATATTCGCATCTCTTGTCAGCCTTGTCATCAGCCTTGTTCTAGAGTGTTGATTGGCGGGTTAGAGGTTGGCATGGACAGTGATGTCTAATCTTAAAGGCTCTTTCTCACACTGTATTAACCCTTTGTAGTATACTTAATATTCATTAAACTACAAATATGATTGATATTGTCCATTTAATAAGAACGTGTTAGAACTCACTTTACGCTCATTTAAATAACACGTGTCCACTTCTTTTTGCTTGAGAATTTCCATTTTAAAATAATTCATATAATACGATGTCTTATCAAAATCCGATCTTATTAAATTGTCTTGCCCTATTTAGTCATTGTCTTGCCCTAATTTTTAAATCCTAAACTGCTGCAATAAAAATCTCTATGCTTCTAAGTACAAAAAAGGTGCATCAATAGTGAGTCTTAATATTTTTCGATTTGAATAGTAGGCTAAACATAACAACATATTTTTCATATTGATCATTAGTACTGCATCTTTACTATATTATATTGGGTGATATTTATAATTAGGAATTACTTACATTAGTAAGAAAAAGCAAGGCTACAAATTCAATGTTAAAATAAGATAGGACACATTTGTCATCTTTGTTGGAGACTGCGCAGTAAGTGGTCAGTTGTCGATTTTATGATCCATCAATTTTACGACCACGGATCTCATTTATGATGGACAACCGGACGGTCAGTGTGTGAAAACGATGACCAAGTGCCTGGATACCTAGAACCCCTGATGTGTATGTATCGTCACCACGTCAACGAATTTATTTCATGGTTCTTTAAGCTACACAATGAGGTCTTTATGAGGTAATTTTTCCAGACAATCAAACAAAAAACACCAACATATGTTGTAAATTTAACGTGAAATGTTCGAGGGTTTTGATACGAGATAGATCATAAAATTCAGAGACATTTAAAGCTCACATTATTCAACAAATTTGATGTTTAAAAAAGCACATTTCATTAAATAAATCTATTAGGGTGTCTAATACCCGTCGCCCTTGAACCTATAATGTGAAAACTGCTGCTGAATTAAACGAGAGAGAAAAAGAGAGGGGGGAGGTAACGTTCACTCGACACAAACTATGCCATTTCGGGACTAACACATGGTTCAATTTGATTTCAGTAATTCACGTGTGCGTTGGGGTCTTTAACAGTGTCATAAACCGGGGGACACGGGGAAAACCCACGAGGTTGAACAGGCGACCTTACTCCTTGGTACGTACAACGGGGGAAATGAAAACTTGACTCATTGGCAGACCTTATGATAACGCGACGTGCTAACCATTCGGCCATCCAATCCCCCGAATTAAAAGAACGACTTTAAGTAGATTATTTATCTTAATGGTATAACGTATATAGAATGCTGTTTTACGTTGTACATTATTGAATTTGGCTTGGTTTCCCCTTTCAGAGGTGGTTAGCCAAGAGCTGTTAGCCAAATATATTATTGTGATGATATTCTTTTAGCAAACTGATGACCAGGAAAGGATCAAATTTGATACATTTCTTCCGATATTATCACTATAAACTATCATTACTGATAACCTTCTTATAACATGCAAGTGTTGGAAGTACTGGTCACTCCTGCTTCAGGCAATAAAGGGATATTATTAAGCACGGTCAAGGTCGGAAAACGGAACACACTCCATGGTTGATGGACACACTCGGCACTTATTACCAATAGTTAGTAAAGGAAATGACATTATAACATATAGTTACTATCCGACTCTTGGCTGGAAAATTTAATTATTTTCAATGGTTAAAGAATATCGATTTCGATCCTTTTCAGAATAAGGTCAACTTAACGATCACTCAGTATAAAGATTTCACGTTTAGTTTTGTGAATATTCACATCTATCTGTGTATATAAATAAAGCCTACATCCAGCAATATACAATATTAAAAATAAATGATTCTGACCATGTAAATACTGCATTTAACATTAATTAACAAGTTTTTTTACTTACTTATTTAGGTCTGTTATTCCCCATAAAATAAAATATGATTACGATCGTTCTTTTAAACACTATTTTTTCTCCTGTAAATAAATCGAGGATGAAAGTGGGGTTTTATTATCAAACTTCCGTGACGGGTAGGATGAAGTACCGGAACGTCAATCATAAGAGTTCATTGATAACTAAGAACTTCATATGAGGAGGTTTTCTAACTGTCTCAAAACATATTTTGCCGGTCCTGAGGTATACTTGGAGCAGGAAACACATTTTAGAAGGTACTAGATTTTTTTCAAAAGTACCTTCTTATTCTACAACTAGGGCAATTGGAAAGTGAAGTCGTATGATGATTGTCTACTTCATTTTTCTAATTTGCACTGGTTAAATTGTATATGAAAGGGTCATATAAATATACCTTTATAGGTAAATGAAGGTCCTGTTTTCTGTAGTTTCGAGTATTTTATTGTTGTAGGTGACGTTGCTGAAGGTTCCAGGAATCTCGACTATCATTTGTAGTGGGAGGCAGCTGGATGGGACGGACGAGACCACTTGATGGAACAGATAATTACTTGCTTTGCCAAAGTTTCATGTCGCCTACATACTGACGTATGTTGCAGACATTGTTCAAAAAACGAGAACGAAACGATGTGAGACACTTGTCGAACTATAACATGCTGTTTCGGTAGTAATTCAACTGGTTAGCCATTCTCTAGAAATGGCACTCAAGAACATTAAAGTACCGAAATACATTTTCATATACTATATGTGCCAAACGACTTACTATACGATAATGATACTCGTACTGATTGACAGTTGCTAAGTGAGTAAGACGCTTGCTTGCTAGCCTAGAGGTCGCGAGTTCGATCCCCATGTTGGCCGAGAAAGTTCAACCGAATTTTCCAGCGTGGTTTTACCTTGTCAGTGATGCATGACGGATGGTCCGACAAGGACAGTGTTAGGATTTAGTCTTTAGGATGGGACAAAAAACCGAAGTCCCCTGTACACACTGGTGTGCACGTAAAAGAGTAGGCTGTAGCACCAAAATTCCCCGTCTTCATTAGCCCAATTGTAGCAGAACAGTAGGACGTTAAACTCCATTTCATTTCATTTTCATTTCTGATTGACAGTAATCCATTTAATATCCAATGACACATCCTAATGTCCGTATTATGCTGAACAGAACCATGCCAGATTGAGACGAATGGATAAACACAATTATTAGACAATTTACAAGTGCTGTAGTAATTTTATTCACAATGATTACATGGGGAACAAAAATGGCATACATGAAGTATTAGATACCGAAAGTAGATTTATTTTTGATTGCTATAAAACGTGGAGATGCGAAATTTAAACCAATAAACAAAGGACAGATTCACACTTTACCAGAAAAGTTTCACGTTCCTTTTTGCTATCAAGAAATAGTCATTTTATATTCGAAGAGTAGGTCACCGCTTAAATAGCCCGTGGGTATTACCGTAAACCTTCTTGTTAATGATGATGATCATGATGCCGTTTGTCTGTAAATGATCAAGGATTCCGATTCTGCAAATATTATTACAGCAATACTTAATGTTCCATAACGCAACAATGGATTTTTAATGCATTTTTTCTTTTGGAATTTAACGATGCCGGGTGAAGGTATTAGGCAAACAATAATTAGATTACGGAAGCATTATCATGATAATGTGTTATGTGGGATCTATTCAAATAATAGCCATTGTCATAATTCTCTTTCATTTTCAATTAACGGTTTCCTAAATGACATAATTCGACATGATGGGAAAAAATGAACCACCGGTTAAGCAGGCGTTGCAAAAACTATTGACAGTGTCACCTAGCGGCGACTGTCTGTCACCACGGGAGATAATCTAGCTTATTGCCCGCTTTAGGAATGTAGTTATTTATAAAAGTTTTAGCACAGGATGTGAAACTCATTGATCGGTTTTCTCCCGTTGTTTAATGGGCTTATCTAATCAATTAAAGCCGCGTATCTACGATTGGACAGACATATTTGCGTAGATAGATGTCACGGTCATCGTGGCCATGAAGCTGGTTGGTCACCCAATAACTATATTATAACCACGGGGTTCGCCCAGGCGGTGCCCTTTGATATCCATCAGAAGACAGTCTGATTTACTGATAGATAAAGCTTTTATTGGCGATTATAATCGACATTCAACCCTTCAACGGTATAGTCGATACCCTAGAAAGCGCTCGGTAAGATTGGAAATTAAAAAGTGGAGGTATTGCTTGGGTTGATATATAGTCTCCATAAATAACGGTACGGTGCATGCGATACCTTTAATTTTCTAATACCATTAATTTAAAGATGCTCTTTCTTTAGTAGATGTTTCACGCATGACTTTAAGCTGAAATTACTTCAGCGAAACACTACGTATATTAGATAAGACGTAATTTCCTTTTAATACCGACCAATAAATCTTTATATACATATGCAATCATTTAATACGCGTAGTTTCTATACCGAGGAATCGCCGATCACTTTGAAATCGACCGAATACGCCCACAATCAGACTTTGGGTCTCCTGTCCAATTCCAAATTGAATTTTAAAACACCTACTTACATGGTGTCCAATATTGAGATTATCACTACCAGGGAGATATATTTACACGTCCGTCTTGTAAGGACTGTATTACTGATAAAATGTTGCTTAACTTTAGCCTTAGGTCAAATATGACTCCATTGTATTAATTCAGATTATTACATGACAGTTTTATATTATCAATCAGATTTTATGAACTTCAAAGTATACAGTCTGATTCAGTTTATGAAGAGAGTGTGTATTTTGGTCCTCACACAAGACACGACCGATTAACTAAAATAATACAGTGTTATATAAATTGAAAATAACATATGTACATGAATATATAATGACATGTATTAACCTTTTTGAACTTAGTCGTATGTCCACGAGTTAGAGATATAGAAAAGATAGGGACGTTATGTATCTGAATACCACTGATCCAGTTTGCTTGTAATCAGACACGGTTTGTTTACTATTTATGAAATATTTAAATCTTCTATTTGTGAAATAACCAAAGTTTCTTGCTTGATAAAATTCTAAATCGTCCTGCTTGTGAAATATCTATATCGTCTTGCTTCAGGTTTGTAAAATAACCAAATCTGTTTGTCTAGCTATATAATATTTTCTTTGTGAAATATCAAAAATCTTCTGTTTGTGAAATAGAAAGAGAGAGAAATGGGGTTTAACATCCACTCGACACAAAGTAGGTCATTTCGGAACTAACATATGGTTTAATTTTATTTCAATAATTCGCTTGCTCACGCCAGGGATCGAAACCACAGCCGCAAACCAGAGGTGACTGGCCAGCTAGTGGTCGAAGCGCGGCACTCTAGATTACTAAGCCGTCCCAAACCCCCTTGTGAAATAGCACAGCTATCAATCTTTCAACCTATCCACCTACACATATAATGGTTTTATACGAGATGCACTGCAGAACCTAAATATTTCACATGTATGGTAAAAGAAACATTTTATGATTACGAATTAAATCAAATAAACAGTAGAAAATCTTTACAGTCTGAAATCTGGGAAGAAATAATGAAAGAAGTTCGTGATTTAAGACAGATAGGGTTGGTGATAAAACCAGATATCCCTGGCTGATGATTAGTTTTGTCTTGCCGAGAATAGGCTATCAAGAATCAATTGTTTAAGCTTCAATCGTATCATACATGATACCAAATCACACATCAACGCTTTGGTTGACGGGAGATAAAATTCTTGTAGGCGAAAACCGGGGCACATTACGGGGATAGATCATTAACTATATAGATGCCCGGGGGGAGAAGACCAGTCAGTGATAACGGGGGTATTGTACCAATCGACAAATGAGCATCTAAACACTGATTGTTGTACCACTCTGTTTCTACTTGTTCTCTTACATCAAACATTACTTTCTCTTCTACTAAATGATGTGAAGACCTTTTAAACACCCCGACCACTGGTAATTAGCACTGATACTAGTTATATTTCCATCTTAAGTCAATTAAAAATCTTCTATTCACTTCAGAATGACAGCGCGGAACGATGTCATAAACCAGAGAATACGCTACAAAGACATGACATCTTTCGGATTGTCCAAAATAGATTGTTTGCCAATTTCACCAATAGGATGCTTTATAATCAAACCAAAAATACATGTTATGAAATCAGGACCAATAATTCAAAATGAATTCAAAGAGATGGCGATACCAGAGAAGCGTCCCCATTAATTATCCTTTGTGTTTAAAGGAAACAAATAAAAACTTTATGAAAATCCATCCGAATCTGTAAGTTGATGTATCGTTAAATAATCTTTATTACATATTTACAATGTCTGCTTGCTTCAAATATCTGCAAACCGTAACAAAAACAGACGAAGGATTTATCATTGTAATTACCACATATACAATTCATTTTAAAATGACAAATGAAATTGATTTCCAAATAAAAAAAAATTTCTGTGAGGACGTTAATAGTTCATGGTTTAGAATGACTGAATATTTTCTGAAAGGATGAAGTTTGATGGGAGTGATAAATGAGTTTCTAAGGTGAAACAGGTATCTGAAGTAATGGAATGTTTTTGATGATAAAATAGGGGGTTGGGTTGGCGTCTGGTTTCTACTGTAAATTTATACGCGTCAATGGTCCCTACTTTCTCTTGTCTGTCGACCCACCCACCAAATTATTCTAACACCTTTAACTTAAGAAGACTGACCTTCAATAAATGATTTAAGGTGTCTGTCTCGGGATTAAAAATTAAAATTGTGTAAACGGTGAAGCATGGAGGCAGTCACATTGAGATTAAACTGGTTTTAAGATAGAAGAATCTGTTGTAAGACATCGTGTAATCCATGTTAAAGGATTAAACTTATCAAAATTAACTCAAGTGGCATAAATCGTTCATTGACTAAGGGGTTTTATGCACCATTAACTGCTGTGAAAAATTTAGAATTCACCCCTTACATTGTTCATAATGAATTTCCTATCGGATTTTTTCAGTTTTATTTTGCGGGGTTAGGAAACTTGACATGTTAAATCAAAATATTAAATTACAAATAAAGGGGACCTTTGCTAAATACGTATGAAAAGTGGCATCATAAGGTATAGTAAGGGTTTGCACACTATGCATCGTGCATAGCACGTGTCTCTACCTGTACCTAAACTGATCAACATATTCTAGATGCCATGAAACCAGTAAATTAAGAACAATCAAAATAAATTTTAGATTATGTCTCAACTTTTCAAATGCAAGATAATCAATACTGGATTTAAAATAGATGTACCATCAATGATATGGCCGTCAACTAAGTTGTTTGGCGCTCGCAAGTTTTATATACATACGTTCCAGTTTATGAGACTTGGCATACATTTGCAACATCGACTGACAGGAATAACGAGATTCTGCAGTATTATGTCACAAAGGTTACAGTTATCTTTCGGTAAAGTCCGTGTTCGATAGGTAGGATATATGGGTATAATGAGTGTTATTCCCGTTTGAAATAACAAAATTACCAATTTTATTATCAATGTGGACCAAAATAATTAATCATTGGTTGAATATACGGCCCTTATTTCAATGTACGCACCCTTTGTTTTACCATGTGTTTAGTGCTTCAGAACAATTCCACATACTGAATAAAATACACAACCATATAAAATATGTTCACATGGTTAATAAAATATAGATTTTACATCGTGACGAAATCGGCGCGTAACGATTTACTGATAAAACACAATCTGTAATTGTCCAACAGTCTAAGATGGCGGCCAACTGTTAAATAATTTGTACGTAATGGCAACTTCAAACAGCTCTTGGAGTTTCTAATATACGTGAAGTGTTTATCATTTATAGGATCTCCACCTCTATTTCTCTTGGGAGCCTTAGGCGGCTATGTTCTAATAATTACAGTATGTTGTGTATGTTGTACTCCATACAATGAATGGCATGATGGTCTAACAATGTTTGTTTTATCTTCAGTACCATCAAAAACTTACAGATGAATCATTCGATGATTGGTATAAAATCCCGGTTTTAAAAATAACAAATCAATATTGGAAGCAATATTTAGTAACTTCGGTATGTGGACTAAATGATTGTTAATAATGTATTTACAAGTATCTTTATTAGTTTCCGTCAATGCGGGTATGGCATTGGATCCAGGGCATTCCAAGGGATTTAAAGTAGTGGACCCAGAGTGAACAATTTACCCCCTATGCGGCGGGGGGGGGGGGCTGTTGCATATGTCTCAGATCCATATGAATATGAAATCTTGGCAAAACAGTTTTGATGATTTGGGTGGGCTGGTGGGCAAATTTAATGGACTGGTGCCTTGGTGATATCGGAGCATAATCAATATTAGGCAATGTGTCATTCGGTATAGGTTTAGTTTTTGTAAGTCATACAGATAGAAATTTCACCATAACCATAGTACAGACACAACATTATTACATGACATAAACGACGCCATTATCGGTTATGATGTCTCCTTTGAATTAAAACATGCACGAATCTGTAAAAACTCACGCGAAAGGTTAACAAATAAACACCATGTTAGTTAATCCTCGTTATAAGATCGAAGGAAACAACTTGCATGTTAACACAACTCTTTTACTTTCTCATTAACTTAAACTTAATCAAATTCTCATTATAAACGAGCTAGTATTAAAAAATATCACTTAATGCCAATTAGAACATGTCCAATTGTCACTCATAAAATCTTCTCTGTTTCAATTCCATATCAATTTACATGTCTGCATTGTAATTATTAAAGAAGGGACATAACCCCATGACAACGTCTTGACGACTTGACGTTTGATAACGTCTCAGGTCAACTCACAGCAAACCAACAGCAGACTTGTTGACGTATCGTTTCCATCAGTTAATGTCTGATTTTTTTCCTTTCTGTCTTTTTTATGATAATAGTAAAACAATTATTTATTTGATGTGAAGATCTTGAATACTACCACCTTTGCATATTGTATGCGGGAAAGATGCACACAATAAAATATATAAATTAATTTTGTTCTTGAAATAGAATTGTGGAAAGCTATACAATTCAGGAACACTCGTGCAAGTCAAGTAGGTCGACATCGTGACCCCACTATATCTCAATAAATAATTTTGTTAGTCTTAAAATGACCAGTGTGAATTGATGACCTGTCATTAACTACACATTGTTAATGAACTTTGTATCTAAATATTAAGTGTTATACGATGTTTTAGAATAAGAATAATTATAATATTTCACTGGCACGGCGCCTGCCACTGCTTTTAGTTCCAGTTTCGCTTTTACCAAGGCTTTCAGTATTTATCGTATACAAGTATACAAACAATGTAATTAACCTGAATCTATTATTTATTACTACATGGACCGTTAACAATTTCCAAAATTACCGGCAATTGCCGAACTTTAACCTTTAAAGCCTTGTGTTGTATATCAATGCTTTAAGTAAATTCAACACACATATATACCAAAATATCAAGCACATTGGACCATCAAACTAGTGAAGGGAAATGGAAGAGTAATGTTTTGAATGTTATCGCTACTGGTAATTGTGATAGATTCACATTTTATACGACTTTGTCGCCATTCTGGCAGATTGAGAGAGCGCACGGAAACGTCACCAATGAAAGGCACTATGTAACTGACAATGGTCGCGTGAACATTGATTGAAAGCCACACGCAAAGACAAACTTCATTTGTTATATTGCATGTTTATGTGATTTATTCGTCAATATTCAACAAACGATACACCAGTTAATGTTTATATAAATTTACGTTCTCATCTAGTTTGCTTAGCATAGATGTTGAAGGATTAAAGATGGTCGGTTTTAGGGTTAATCTAAAACTATTTTAATCAAATGTAATGTTGGGTGTAAAGTTACAGATTCCGGGGGATTGGGATGGTGTCTACAGTATTGACTTCATCTATCTTTATAAGTTTTACACAGACAAAAAAAACTGATATAAGACATTCGACTTTTTCCGGCTAAATCTATGTATTGGGAATGGGTTTTTTTTTAAAAAAGCGGAAGTACTGGGTAAAGTTATTGTCGGACGATTTGGTCCAATATAAAAAGGGTCGAACCCAAAACGCAGATTTTTTGGTCCAATTACAAAATAGCTGCATATTAGACTTAATATGTCATAATGAAGTGTTTACGAGATGTTAAACTATATACTATCCATGTTTACCTTGATATACTGGTCAGCCAACGGGTGTTTTCAAATAATCTAGTCAGCTATTGTAATAAGTATTATAAACCAACATATTGTTCTCATTGATATGTAAGTGGATAGTAATAATATGTTGTCCTTGTATTATGTCATATTTAGATAGATAAGATCGTGTTGCATTTATCTTTTGAAAATTAGATAAACGTAAATTGATTGCAATTATATAATCACTGATCAACTTAAATAATACTGCGATAATATTCTACACCGAATACTTGAACATGATGTAAGAGGCCACTGAATGCATTGTTTTTATTCCGTAAAACATGAAGATTTTTTAATTGAACCATAATGACGAGACCGGTGCCTCCATTGCTTAGATTTGAAAATGAGGTAATGCTTCGCGGAAGCATACAAGTTTTATCAAGATTTTTCATGAGATCAGTAACATCATAACATCCTTGAATATATTAGTAATTACAAGTTTAATTAATGATATGTAAATAGAAATACATATTAATTAATTATTTGGCATTGATGAGATATTAATGTCCTATTATAATCAAATTCATAATATTCATGATTAAATCCTATAAGTCTACGGCTAGAATTATGACACCGTGGTAAGATCATCAATTTATATTATATTTATTCAACAGGGAGAAGGTTTGTATGCTGCTGTGCAGATTTATTGATAAAGTGGCTCGGTCCTGCTTCGTTATATATTGGTACACCAGACAATTTACAAAAAATAAAGAGTAATTTAGTTAAGGTGTCGATCTCACGAGCGTCCTAATTAAGAAATAATTCCCAAGGTGTCATTTTCAAAAAAAAAACATGCATATATTATAATGGGTAGATTTTAAACAGGGATATATTATAATAAGTGTATATTTAGATAATGTATATACAGGTGGCTATAAATCGTACAGGTAGCCCCAGGTATGATAATTAAATAGATCACTTTTATTTATCCACCTTCATTATTTTATTACCTTTTGTAGTACATAGCCAAACTTTATAATAAACTCTAACACTATTGGCTATTTTATACAGATTCAAAATATTCATTAAGCAAGAACCTCAACTTAACTCCTCGTCCTCAATTTAATGTAACGGGATACGTGTATTGTTAGTGGCCATTTGATACCAATACTTTATCGGGGTAATTTTTATCGATAAAACCATTTTTGTCGTCAGCGTGAGAATGGATTTGAAATCATTTATGAAATGGGAAAGGGTAGGGAGGGGGGCTTGCCACGACCCTGTCATAGCCCGCGGTCAAATAATATTTCTTGAAGAAAATGCACAAACATTCCTATTAAGAGTTGCCATGTTTAAAACACTTTCCGTTCATATCAATACACATTTTACCTGCATGGGAACCAAATCATCTGATACGTTAAGGGTGGACAGGCGATCATGTTTTTTGTAATGAATTCATTAAAACGATGTGTGATCAATGTGTCCTATAATTTAATATTTATGAGGGGATGAAGCTATCGGTATTCTATAACTGGTAGGAGATTTATCTGGCTTAAATCATGCTTGACAAGCCCTTATTAAAATATTTGATTATCATTATAGTCTAGGGGTTTCCTGGCACCTTGAACAACGGTTATATACATACATCGGTTGTATCGTATGTATTTGGTTGTGTTATGTATTTTGTTTGCTGAATAAGAAATATACAGACATATAGAGCTACATTGTGAAATGAACACTGCAAAAATCATGTAATTCTGTTGTCGCGCTTTAGAGAATTTAATTGATAAGAAGAAAATTTACTTACATTTATCCGAGCAAATGTGGGACCTTTCTAAGTTTTCATACAATTTGAAGGGAGAGATAAATATTTGGCAATATACATACACGTCATTTTAAGTTCTTTACAAATAACAATTGCATTTAAAAAAAAGAATGACGATTGCTTTTGAGCAGAAAAAGCTGTAAGCATGATAAATGCGAGTCGGGTTAAAGGATTAAATATATGTTTTATATGAAGCGTATTTATGTAATAAAATATAAAGAGTTTACAATGATTGATGAAATAATTTCATGTAAAGCCATTCATTCCTCTTTATTTAATAAACCGAGCAGAAAATGAAATCCCCTTATTTTTCAAATAAATCTTTTAAAACCCCGCGATGAGTTACAGAGGTGCAGAATATAACAGCAGTTTTTAAATGCATGATTTATGTGTTGTCTATACGTACGATTGGAATGATATAATTATATTAGTACTAAATTACCTTTTGTTCACGTTACTTGCTTTAACTTTTTAAACAGACAATCATACCCCGGTAGTTGATCAGCAAAACAAATTACGACTCACAAATAGGATCATATGTTCGTATGAAATTTGTGCAGAATTAGACATATATCTACCGACCCCCCCCCCCCCCTTAAAAAAAATGATGTTTCTTTTAGAAAATGGTTTCTCGTATAGAATTTAGCTCGGTCAGTATGGCACTGGCTTACAAACCAGGGTGTTTCGGGTTCGAGCCCACCGCGGAGAAAATCATTAGTTATATGACAAAACGCCGAGAGCGCATACTTACTCCTTGTGAAAATAAAAGCACCCTTGACAGTTTGGTGAATAACTGGCCAGGACGAAAACACCACGGCCCGGGCCACTTTGATATAATATGTTCAAGTTTTCATGCACTTTTGGTGCCGAGAAGTATGAGCACCCTCAACCCATTTTATTCCATTTTACATCATAGGTAATGCCAAACCCGATATATATTCACCTATGGTATATTTTAATTAATACAAATCTATTATGGAAGCACGAGAAGTCATGCCTTCAATCATTTTAACTACATTCTACGCCCTGTAGGTTTTCATTTAATCATTTAACTTTGATTTAATTCAAATATTAAAGTTGACATTTAACCTGTCACACTTGTCATAAATTTGAATTGGTAAATGGTATGGACTGGTCTACCTTGAATTATTTACCATTTCATTAAAGTTGTTTTTGTTTACATATAAGAGATGTCAACATGAGGTAATGTATCATTATAAGTTATTAGTTTTTACCATGAAACAAATAGGAAACAGGACATAGGTTGATTTTGTTTATCGTGCATTGAAAAAAATTTAACACTGACAAAGCTGGACATAGTTGATGAACATGACAATATTACATTAAGTGTACTTGGGTGAAATGTCTTAAGAGTGCGTGGAGACGGATTCATTTCCTAAACAGCGCCAAAAAATTCTTATAATTAGAAATAATAGCCTAATATCTGGGTATAACATGACAAAATTGTTTTTAAAGGTCTGTCACATTGTGTCCAAAGAACTCGACACGCTTTAGTGACGCCAAGTTAAATGATATCCCATCGTAAATGAACGTGTCGTGCTACTCAAACCGAGGTTGACCCGAAAATGCAACATGGGGATATTTTGTATTCTCTAGGGGATCAACTTACTAAATCAGGGGGCAAAATAAAGACGACGGGTTTGTAAACGATGTATAGCGAGTTGTCATACACGATGGAGATAAAGGGATTATCGTAACTGTTGGTGTGGATTAGTTGAAGGGTATGACAGTGTTTACTAAATACTTTAGGTGGTAATCCCAATTGTACGTAAGATTTTTATCAGAATTGCGCATTGTATTTTAGAAAAACGACTGTAATCGTGTGGATATAAACCTATTATTACTAATGAATGTGGACAAACATCGAGCAGTGTGAAACCAACGGGTTGTAATCCCGATACCAGCAGGCACATAGAAAAGATGTCAAATAGAGAAAAACCATGCCTGAAAGCGTATGCAGCATGGCGATAGATTCCTTACTTTAAAATTAGTGTCATTTCTTTCATGTGGCAAAGTCCCATAATGATAGAAACGTTTATGAATGATGTATAGGTTAATCTTTTAATTTCTACTGCAGCTCTTCGTGTCTATCTTTCTAATGTCAATGGTAATCCTTTTACAGGGTCTTTCTTTTAAATTTGATAATATGGAGCGTTTTATTAGAAACCTTGTGAATGAATTAAACGACGTCTCCATAAACCTGCACCCTACATCGACTTATAGTGTTATTTAAAACAATCCAGTTGTAGGCGTCAATCTAATTTCTAACTGTAAGTTGTAAGATCATAAGTATTTCCTCACACCACCCCTCCAGTAATAATTTATTGCATCGTGTCCAGGATTATGGCATTTTACAAGGAAGTTTTTCAAACGGTCCTTTGCTTCTCTTTCTCGTGCACCAAAATGTATTTGATTCAAAATGACCATTTAGTGAATATAAATGCTAACTGTCTGTATATTAGAAGCTAATTGTCGTTACTGTCATTTTCAGTCTTTAGAAAACAAACATATAATACTCAAATCACGGCTTGCCAGATTTGCGTTTCCGCTCAAAATGTTTCTTTCAAAGGCTGGGGTCAAAGATGCTTGCCTCAGTTGAATAGTGAAGGAATGCGCTATGTTGTCTTTTGTATTAGTAAGCATCCGAGTATTTACAGTGAGACGGGATTGGGATTAAACCATTGACGATTAATGCTACAATCGACACGAGGCTTAAACCTAGTACGCTTGTCCTATCTCAGCACTGTCATGTTATCAGGGGGTCGCTCAGCTTTAGTAAATACTAGTAAGACAGTGATTTAACCATTACAACTTAGATTAATTCATTAAGACTAGATTGATAACAGTAGGTTGCTATATAAAACGTGGTTATGGTAAAAATCGTATGTCGTGATAGTAATTGAATTATTGGTGATCACAGCTATATGTTATTAGGTGTTCAGTTTGATTTGTACACCCTGCTACTTTGCTTTAAAGGAACCTCAATCTCCTATCGATATCTTCTTCTTTTATACAATCATGGTATTTGTATGGTTAGGGTACTGGACCTGGGTGATGACAAATAACCTTTTACAGGTTGATTTTTTTACACCATTTCAGATGCGTATAATCATATGAATAAGACGACCAACCAAACATGTACAAATTGACAATGCAAGTAAAAGTAGTTCCCTTGGCAGCTGACTGTCGAAATGTTAGCGCGATATGGTAGTACATGTAACTACATTTTTTGCCAGCATATTTGGAGATGCCATGTTATCCTTAATGAAACAAAAGAAGAAGCTTGTGAAAACAACACAGACTAATGTAGAAGATGCCTCATGATAAGGGTATTTGATTCTAGCCACTGTCTTTCCGGACTGTCCAATGAATAGAACGTACAAAAACAAACATCTAATCTGAGCTGCTGTTATTAAGAGCTGATAATAATCATTAAATTTATCATCGGAAAAAAATCAGTTACCCCTAACATTGTCCCGTTGAATATGCTCATTATACAGTATAGTGGGCAATGATGGATTTCTACACCTTGTGGGGGGTCGGGATGACCTAGTGGTCTAGAGTGCTGCGCTTCGACCTCTAGCTGGCCGGGCCCCTCTGACTTGCGGCTGTGGTTTCGAGCCCTGGTGTGACATGGATATAGGAGCGCCTTCTCAACCTCATGGGTTTCCACCGGGCACTCCGGTTTTCCCCCACTGCTAAAAGACCCTCACGCGCAAGCGAATTATTGAAATAAAATTAAACAAATGTTAGTCCCGAAATGACCTAGTTTTGTATTGAGTGGACGTCAAACCCCATTTCTGTCTCTACACCTTGTGCTCTCTCTATCTCTCTCTCCCAAGGTCAAGGTTAACTCATATATGGCAGTTCATCACGTTTTCCCACATTCTTGTTGTATCATTTTATTCAATAATAACATCTAATAAATACACAATGTTAACCCACGTCATGTGACTCATATACTTAAAATGTTTATTAAAACTGGTTTCTTGGCAAATTTACGTCATGACATCTAACGTTATATATTACATTATGTTTCGTGTAGTTGTCCAACATCATGGGGCATGTCCATATCTTACAAAATTTCAAATTGAGTAATATCATAATGATGACCAGTAGAACTACGGCATTCATGATGCTTACGATTTTTCTACACATCTTGTTTACAGTGTATATATAATACATGATTTGCTGTGTGAATTGATAACAATATTGCTACTTGTCCGTTCTTCTTCACTAATTTAAAATTATCCGTCTAGAAAAAGACGAATGAAGGACAGGGCACGTTTTGAATCATATCGTTATAAAGGTGACACGTTTCGGAAAATAATTTTGCCCCCAAACAAAAATTCTCCCATTTAAATACGACATTGAAGTAATGTGACCGTAAACCCATTCAATTTATGTTCCCGTTAAAAACCTTCATTAAAAATCTTTATCTAAAATAAATTCAGAAAAAATGAATGACGCTCAGTGAGGGGGCTTTGAAAATATGACGGGTTCATGGCACTACTTACCAAAACTCAGTGAAAATATGCAAATTTCTCACCAAGTCATCAACAACCTTAACATAGTTACCGACAACATATGCTGTTCTTGAACTGTGTAACATCTTTATAGAAAAAGGCAATGAAGGGAACCAGTAGGGGCATCCCCGAGGGCATGTTTCAATCATCGCCATATTTTATTTCCATCCTAAAGAGGACCCCCTGGGTTTACCGTATATAAGCAGGTTTGTTAGTTTACTAGAGATAACTGTTCTATCATATTTCTTTTTGAAAAAGTAAAGTTGTTTTTTATAAATATTTAATCTAATAGAGGATTAAAAAGGAGTTCCTTTAATGAATGAAATAACTCATTGGGTTACATCAGACGGGTTCAAAATATGTGAAGTACTATGTCAGAACACTTCTATTGCGTTACCTCTTGTCACGATGGTGGCATTGTTAATAAAACTTTGACTTCCACTTATAAAGAAGTCATGGTTAAAGGAGCTAAATCGCTAACATTTGGGACCTAGAAATTGACTCAAGTGGATCGCAATGCATATAATACTGTGATATAAATGTATATAAACTGATTTGCATTCAATTGTTTCCGTTTTTACTCCAATTTCAAATCAGTTATGTTCGGCGAAATAAACCAGAAGTGTCAACCGAAGGCATTTTTTTAGCGTCTAGTTATTCCAGTCTACATGCGCCGTTTGATTTGGTACAATGTTTTTAGCTTCGTTCCTCGAGTCTCTTGCTAGAACTGGGGCTGAAACGCATTATGGTACACGATTCGTGTACCAATGGTAAAATATTTATTTTGTCTTAAATATTGGATATCAGAAGCCCATCTTTTTCCGGTAAGATCACATCATCAATTTTGATTTAAATTGACAAATAATTCGTGTTTTCTATGTTGAAGATTTTGGAAGATATTGAGTTAAAGACTTAGTTCCTTTAAGTAAAATTCAATTTCCAAATCTAAACTGATTTTGGTTTAATATTCTTATTAATAGTCATAAAACAGATTCGTCTTGTGGGGCCTCAGGATTCAATGATGCATAAATGCATGCATATTGTAAAACTCTTTAATGTATCCAGTTATGATTTATGATAATTTAATTAAGACATGCAACTTGTAAATGTATAATATGAACTGTTAATGGCGTAAACACGTGTATATGTGATCATTAGATGATTCCACAGATCGAAGGTCAATTAATGACCTTTCTGGTGGATACGAAATATGCCCCACACGTGTTGCAAATTGTATGGTGTCCATCATCCCAAACGGTTTATTCCCATCAACAGATGCAATATTAGTTTTTATACGCCCACATTGAAATGTGGTCGTATATTGTCGTCGCCCGCGTCCGTCAGTAAGTCCGGCGTCCGCAATTGCTTGTCGGCGCTCCAGAGGCCAAAGTCAATATCTGATTGACTTCAAATTCATACACAGTGTTTAAGGTCATGAGACGAAGGTCCCTATTGTTTTTCAGCGATTTCTGATAATTACTGCCAGAGTTATGGTCCTTGATCACATCAAAAAAATCCCGTGGAACAGCTGAATCCATGATATTAAATGTTTCCTATACTAATTGTTAGTGTGGGGCAAAACTTTATAAAAAGCAAAAAAATTCTAATGAGATTTTAGTGTATTACAAATGTTTCATTACCAAAAAAAAGTAAAAATATGCGACAACCCTTATTGACTGCCAGGACGATTTAGCTGCTGTGGGCGTATGTTTCGTTGCCTAGCAACCTATCGTTAAATATCTTGTAGGAATACACTAAACGAACAGTAGAGTTATAAGGTAGTACGTATGTATATACCTAAACCAATGTCTAAACAAACAAAAGAAATACTGCAACCTAACTGCCCTGTAAATTATATAAATTGCTTGGTAATAAGAAATAAACCTACGAAAAATTGGAATAGCTTATCACTGTTCACAGAGTTATTGACCCTGTTATTGCAACCTTTAACAAGATATTGGTCTTTTGGCCCACAACATAAAGCATTGACTGATATTTTAAGGTCTATGTCGTCTAGAAATTATACTGTGTAATTTTGAATACAATATAAATGAATTTTCATGGGTAACAGGATTATATATACATTACAGTTAATTAATAATGCCCATGTGAAAAATGGCGTCCCTTGAGAAATGTAAATAAGATAAATTCATACTTTCAACGTCAACCTCACGTGTAGTGACACTGGACACTGTAATTCGTTATTATTTGACTTGACCGATGACTTGGGCATGTCCAGCGTGGTCATTCTGTCCAAAATGTCCAGTTATGTACATGTCAAGATATTTCAAAATGATGAATTAGTGTAGAACATTATTCATGTATAGAGAGATTTAAATTGATGTTTGAGTAATTCTGTGAGCTAGCTACCAAATGAGAACAAGATTAGAATTGCATTATAGAAAGTGTTAATATTCCGATTTGGCTAATCCTGATAATAGTAATACAAATCTCTCGGGCTATTCAATATACCTATATACTAATCTCTACCTAGTTCTATATAATCTACTTTAACACTTATCTTATTACAACACCATAAACAAAGCTGGCTGCTGAATTTTTAATGATATTTAATATGGAATCTTCGTCGTTTTAACATTTGTTTATCAATATTAGTATATTACAAATAGAGCACCACAGACAGTTATGAATGTCCAATGTATTTTTTGAGACAAGGGTTGTATTTTTAATGTCATCAGGTATGCAATGTATGAAACACATTAGACTTAGCCATTCACTTTAAATGATAATGTACCTTTATTGGCATTGCCATTTCCCACAAACCCTAGACGTACAAGGTATAGTTGTGCCGAAAAAAGTCCTTAACTTACCAGCATTTGTATAGATTTTTGTATATGGTCAAAGTTTATACATGGGCACAACATATTCATACGCCTTTGGTGTTAATCGTCCATAGTCTTTATATAAATGCCAAAAAGGGAATAATTTCGGAACATGTTCAGGCGCATGAATTAAAGTGCCACTGCCAAGTTAAGTAAAGGTTAGGCCCTAGCTGACTCCAAGCGTTTCCACTGGCATGATTGCCGAACCGTTATCGTTCGGTGACCGTAATGATTTGGTAGTTTTGAATGATGCAGTGTCCAAACTAATTTCATGATTTTCAATGAGACATGCTCTGAATATTATATATTTTAAAGATACTTCCTCGAGCAGAATATTAGTTGATCGATCACTTTATCTATAAAAATGTAATGTGTAAGTCACACATAATTATATTTTCACCTAATCGCCACGATCGTATAGAAACCTGTCTGAGTTCAAACCCATACCCTCTTCCTTTCAAGATGGATGTTCTTCCCCGTCCCAGAGTAATATATATATTGTCTACACATGTATTTTACTTACAGTTAAAAGTTACAGGCGCCCTGTAATTAACTTAATAATGACAGTCTAGTTTTTATCTTATTTTATATGCATGAAGATTTCTTTAAAATAGAAATTAACGGATTATGTAGCTGAATACCCCATGTCAGTTTGATTGGAGGTTTAGAATTATATATGCAGTTTGAAATCATCAAATAACAGATGACTGGGGTTTAAATTGAACGTATCAAAAATTATCCATTCAGAGAGCGTTACGGAATTTGGTGGTTAGCGGGGATTTGACCGATGGCTACTTGTCTGGTCATCTGTCTGCGACCTCGGAGATTTTTACAGTAGGGTCATCTTCATTTGACACCACATCTTCACAAATACAATGACCACTGGTCAGTGAAAGGGAGGCATGTTGTAAATAGACAAGATTACGGCCAACCATTGTCCATTTATTAAGCGTAAAATACTTCATTCACTTGCTTATTAAAGCCAGATTTACGAACCATGCAGGCCCTTCAATCGTAAATACAATTCTATACACACGATTTTTATCTTATTTCAACTAGCTTTAAATGACAAAATTCACCACAGATTCAATAGAATGACGGATACTGATTTCAAGGGAGGGTGTTACCCATGTCTTAAAGTTAGTGTCAAAATCTTGTAATTTACTGTTGATTTCATGTCATTTACAGGCAGTTATAATTCAGAGAAACTGGGTTTAGATTTAAGAATAATAACATTAGTTTGTGGTGGATGTACAATGTGTTGTATACAATTTGTGTTATCCACCATACAAACAGTTTAATACCTATATACAAGTCAAGCGTCAACTTATACATTACATCATTTATCTGAAATAAAAATAAGAAATCAGTTAATTGGAAATGATTCGTATTGCATAATGAGAAATGTCGGAAATTTCACAATGATTGTCTCAACGAATTAAATTATTTTTAATGTAAACACGTGTCTTTAATTCGGAACGTTTCATATATAATTTGGCATAATCCAACAGAACATAAATGTATTTAGAATTGGCTTGTGTATAAATCTTGTTAAAGTTTAAAGTTTCCAACTCCACTTGGGTGAAGATAAATTAAAAGTCCCCTGTTACCTAAATTCAATTAATAAATTATATTCATTTTGATCCATTTCAAATATCAGTCCAGCCCTTAATACTTTTAGAAAATATATCAGAATTGATAAATAAAATTGTTGACTATTTCCCAAACCTGCCTCTATTCTAGAATCTTTAGTTGGGAGTAGGGATAATTTCGAAAGCGGTTTAGAGAATTCAACGTCTTGGATTTAAGCGTCAAGCATATTCTTACGTTTCTTTTTTAAACAAATGTGATGATCTAGGAGTCTGTGACAATTAAATGACCCACTTTGAATTTGGATAGACTGCTTCCTATTTTTCTTCTCGACAAACTCAAAAGACTAGAACACTATAAATTTCATTTCCAACAAAATGCGCTTGACACCCCGACCCGAATCCGCGTCTGCCAAAATCAAAGTTATAGCAAGTCTTGCGGACACAAGACAAATGTTACAAGACGGATGGATATGCAAATCGAGGTTATTAGTTATAAGCACAATACCTGTGCCATTGTTACTTTTATTATTATACCATGATAAACTTTATAAATATCTTTATTATAATGCGTCTTTGCTCACTGTTTTGAATTAAGAGCATAAATAACTGTTAGTGTTTTGGGTGTCCGGGGGAACTTATCTCTTGTTATTAAACTCAACAGATCCGGACCTACTGTTGAAACAAAGATAAACCCACTCTTATCCTCAATCAAAGAATCGTGTACAGTCCACTAGTACAAACATTTCATTTTTGGCACCTTCGACATCTAAGGATATATAACGTGAATAGTGGTAATCTCTACTAATCAGCCATTTCCCTGTAATGTCATTTAGTTATTTGTAAAACAAATCCTCCAAGGGCCGTAACTCTTATTTTATGTTCTATTGAGCTCTTTTTCAAAGGAGGGAAAAGAGTTTCATCGATTTCTGCAATGAGAGAAATCAGACCTCGGACATCATTATTTTACGGTACTACTTTTTTGAACATCCTGCTTACTAGTAAATTTGATAAATTTTAATAATTTTATTGAGCATTCTAACAAAAACAAGACAAGGCATATAATTATTTCGTTTTCAAGATCATATAATATTTTTTTATTCTTAAGAAATCTAACCTACATGTTGGAAATGATTTCTTTTTTAATACATTGTTAGTTAATTAGGAACGCACCCTGTATTTGATAAAGATTGTTGGGCTAAACTAGACCCTAACCCTTTTTCGCTAGATGGATTTTGGTATACTAACACATCTTAGATTGGAGTGTAGAGATGTTGTTGGAACTTAAGGTTACCGAGGTTCCATGATGCCTTTATACCTATAGATGGACTTTATCAGTTATTTTCGGGGTACAAAAGATCTCACATTACGTGACTAAAATGTAACTATGGGATATATTAGATAGTTTAACTCTTCCTGTATATAGAGTTAATAATGAGGAGTTAGACAGTTTCATGTCGATACTCATTAAACTGACGACAAGGACCTATCTTAACAATGTCAGTGTTAATAATTGGAGTCATTATACTTGTGAATATGCATTAAGCGATACACATTAACACCAACTATTACCTTTAAAAGCATTTTAGTGCAAAATGTTGAGATGGTATCGCTTACTTCACAACACAGAAATAAACTCAGTAAATGTCATTTAGTATCGTCAGGGATATCAATAGAAATGATCAACAATTAGATAAAACCACGTTGACAGCTTTTGGCGTCGTCTTCTCTAATGATTAATGTCATCAGAACATTTCACATTTATTCATATAATTCCATCCTTTCTATCGTGCTAGACCAGAAATTTGTTTTATGATTATTATTTTAAATGATCGCTTAATTGTGGGAATTTTAAAGCAGCTGGTACATTCTCATATTATTAAAAGTGCAAAAAGAAAAACTCGTCAGGTGAAGTAGACCTCGAGATACAAATTCTGGATTTTGTCATTTTTGTCCTGTCCAAAAAAAATGACAAAATCACACATGAATAGTTATTACCCCCAAAAATATTTACTCCAGATGTCTGCAAAATAATATTATCCTATACAAATATGTGCTGAGTTGCACTGCAAGAACCTACAATATATTATTAACACCATATTACACCAACATACGTTTAGAAAAAGATTGACAAAAGAGGGTATCCTTGACTGAAGCCAACCTTGAATTATTATTATTTTGGTACTGTGATTTAAGCACATGATTAACGTGAAAAACTGGAACGTCTTTTTTAATTTCACCTTCGCATCACTCCTTGTTATCTTGATTTGTCATGTCCATTCTCTTCACACTGACTCGCCTTTGTTAGTTAAATTGTTGGGGAGTAAGATGACACGTTAATTAATGTCCTGTGACCTTTCTTACTTGAGTTTTCTTTCTATTACACGTAATGAATGGTTACAAATTAACCTATATATAGATGGCAAAACGTAACATTTCTTTACCAACATTTGTTTTTTTTCATTAACACGCAAATGCCATTGAAACAGTTTACGCAAACTGTTGTTAAGTTGACAGTAAGCATGGCATTTGTAATTATTGTATTGTTGATAAACAAACACCTGACGTTGAGAGGCAAAATTTTATATTAAATTCAATTGCTGTTTTAAATTTAACCAGCGTAAGAGGTTACATATTATGCCTGTTTAGATAATTGATAAACGATATAAATATAATCCACATTACAATGTAAAATTTTTTAAAAAATTAAATTTCAATCAATATAACTGTGGGTGGGCTTACTTCTCACGGTGTGAATTTTCCGTCACGCAGGCTAAGCAATCAATGGTAACATCTTACAAGAACTATTATCACTAATTGTGATTTACGAGGATTAGGGTCAATTATTTTTAAAGGGGGGGGGGGGTATATTGCAGTATATCCAACTCAAATACTTTTTATGGGGATACATAGACAGGTCCTGTTTGTCAGTAATATTACTATTCGAAAGGGATGCTGAAGGTATGTTGTTCTATTCATAAAAGTATGTTTGCGAGTTACTTCTCCGTATAATAACCAGTGTAGGGAGGATGTACCTAGTGCTTTGTGAAGCGAAGAATGACAAATCTAAATACACCATATTGTAATATCATGTCCGAAGTAAATGTTTTGATCTTTTTTTACAGCTCTTAAACAAGATGTGACCTAAGACCTAACCTTACGATGTCAGTCTAATTTTGGTCATGATTTATCACCTTGTTCGGCCCGAGGAGTTGGACTTGTACCATGTCAAATTACGTTTTTCTATCATATAATTAAGATGTATACCACAAGCTAACCACCCCGCAGTGCTTGGAACAGGTACATCAGACCACACAATGTATAATGTGCCTCTCGTTATGATAATGTTCCTATGATATTTTAAGCTGGCTTGTGGACTGGTCACAATTCGGTAACTATACATGTATGTGGAAATGAATGAACCACTTTTCTAATGTTTGGTGTCATAAAAAATACTCATACCATCATCTCAAGGATGAAAGCTTCAAAGCCCAAAGATACCATACAAAATCAATGTTAACACGGGTATATCAAGCAAAACAGTAGTCCAAAATCAAATTAGCATTTGTATCAGTCATTAAATTAAATACTCGTTTAAGTGATATGGATTGTATATAGTATAAAAAAACGTGCCAAAGATCCACAATTCAACAGTCACAAATGCACAGCCAAACCACACATGCTCTTCGTCAAAGACCTTCTTCTATCCGGACAAAATTTCATGCATAGAGTGATAAAATAATATAAGGAAACATAAAACCCGGGTACATTCTTTCGTGTGATAAATAAACTAAACAGTCCATTTCTTAATGAAATTACTAGAACGCATTATGAACACTGACGTTATTACACATTTTCGTGTTTCTTGAAAATTGCCTACCCTTTGACTGAAAGCTTATTCACTGCTAAAAGACGAGAGTAGAATCTGATAGGATTTTACCCAATAAGTTAATGGCTCTTAACATATTCACCGCACACTAACGGGATAACTAACCAAAAACATAGAGATTACAAGATTTTACGCGGTCATGACTTTCCCGCCTTCTGCCTAACACAGAGAGCAGCAATGAAATGCCTATTTCATGTTTTGGCGGGAACGGGGCTTAAGGGGACTTAACACGACTCCAAATTGTATCCAGGGAAACTCTGTTATCCTAATTTGCAGTCTTTCTAGTAATAAAGTGTAGCATCTCTTACTTATTGGGTTAGACGTTGTGTTGGCTCGAAATTTAGAACATTATGTTCTTTTTATTATATTTAGGTGTATGATATGAATATACAGTGACAAGTAAATCACACGCATAATTAGTTTAGTATTAGGGGCTTATCATAATAATCAGCATGGCTTATATTAAAGATTCCATTACGCACCACGTCAAAAAATTGGACACAGGTTTATTTATGTAGACATCGTATTATTTAAAAATTATGGATGCGAGTTACACAATTTTCGAGGGTTTTAGGTGCGTAACATTTCAATTTTATTATTTTAAACAAACGCTGATGACCTGGAATCAAGATTAGATAACATTGTTCGGGTTAGTTGCTAAGATTCGCAAAACGGACCCTTGCAACAGTATACCGCAATAACTCGTTTTAAAAGTACCTTTGCAGGTCCTTTGTATTTAATATCAAATGTATCTATTATTTATATGTCTTACTTTCTGTATAGCACGCTAGTTTCTTTGTTTAATATCAATATCATATCAGCTTCGGCAAACTGTTTTCTGATACGTCTTTTCGCCGAGAACAATTCGGCTTGAATCCCCCCAAAAAGGTTGATAATGACAATTTACAAAGTATAAATCATGCGATTGCTTATGTCTTTGAGCTAGAGATAAACAAAATAAAGTATTTGTTGAAATCCTATATACATTATAGGTATATTATTATAAAGTATGTAAGATTACTAAATGATCCTGTGATTTCACTACCGCGACTGGTTAAAGTTGATGTTTTGGCCGAGTTTAATACGGACTACTTAACTAGCTGACTAGAAAGATATTGCCTACTCAGCCGATACTTCAAAGATCTGGCTGAATTAATCCGAATGTTTCATCGGCGATTTGCTTTCATCCCTTGGTCTTTACTTATACACTCTAAATCTAACATATTATAGAAGTAGGATCAACAACACACGCGACAGACCTTAACTGTCTTTACAGATACCCGAAAAGAAAATTGTACTTGAAATTTCATAAATTATCTCCCTTGATAAAAAAAAATAATAGATTTATAGACATTCAGTTTTGTTGCTTTCTTTGATTTTGTCACAGGCCTCTTTCTTATTGTCCTCCTTGTACGAAGGCAGAAACCCTGCACACAAGAAAAAGAGACGGGGGCGTCTTAACAAGTTCTTGTAACTTGTCAGACCTTCGCTCGCATGGACGATATAGTTACAGAAAGAGACTATGATGATGCCAAACCGATTACCATGCTTTCACGTCGAGGACCACATTGCATATAGCTTATTAACCACGTTCTGGAATCTTACTTTAAGATATAAAAACACTACAAACGTCAATAGGTGTATGGATAATTTCTGATAATCCCTTTATTGGCTTAAACATACACTGGCTTCCTTTATTCTTTCCCAATAAAGATTTGCATAGAGTATTTCCATTTCAGCATTCCTTAGTTTATAAGCTTGTAAAATTATTACTTTCAAGTAGATAACTGAATAGGATTAGTCAAATCACGAGTTATAGTTCTAGCCTTAAAAAGTCAGTGGGTATACATGGAGAAAATTTTACACAAATAAACTGTTATAATAAATATTAAAAGATAGACGCTAAGAGAGTTGAGTGTACAACTGATAAAATACCTCTAGTGATGCGATACGGGGTCACTTATTCGGGAGCTTTCGTTCAATATTATCTTGGGAACATTCTTTGTATGGGGTCGTCTAATAAATCTATATCCAATACGCCATCTACAAGTCACCCCTTTGATTCCGTAGCACCATAACAATGATACTACAATACAAACGTGGTTAAGAAAATCATTGAGATTAATATAATCGCACTTGTTAGTGGTCGTGTCATTGTCTAATCTATTCGCGTGTATTAATAATTATCAATGATTTAACACACATTAGTAATACACCTATAATCCCCTCACTCGTTATTGGTGACGCTTTCTTATCTATGATTTAAATACAGTATATATCAAATATAGTCTACCTCAGCGTTGTTACAATTACTTACTAATATAAGAAACAATTGTAAGCACGAGGGTTCACTGTCATAAATAAATTATCCAGAGGCAAACTGGTCACAGGTTAATTTATTATAGGAGAAATGTTAGGTTATATTGCCACTAAGAGTAGATAAATTATTTTCTTATCAGACCTTTGTTTCATTATCTTGTATACTAGAAGTGGTAGATCTAACGTGATTGCCCGTCATACATACCAACTTCTCTTAAATAACTACATCTCTATTTCACTAATCAAATACATTATCTTTGCACACCTTGACTTCTGTAATATTTTTTCTACTGATAGAAAAATGTTCGACCAATCGAATACCTACCCGGCTCATTTTTTCTATAGTATGCTCTGTGTTTTTTTTTTGCAGTTCAGTGTTATCTACATTTTAATCATTTGTTCCAATAAAAATGTATTGTCATATTTTGTAAGTTTTGTCATTAAATTTTGGGATATTAAAAAGATTGAAGATTATACAACAGTAACCATCTTTCAAAATAACACCATTGTTGGCACTGTTCGACTAGTCATTAGTGTGGATGTTATCGAAATTACTAGTTACTGTTCCTGTTACCGAAAACTTGTAATTTCTCTGCAGATCAGATTTTGTCAAACTTGCCGGGATGGCGTCACCCAAAGAATTTTAAGAGTGTTATTTTCCTGTCACCAAAACCTATTGTAAATTCCCTAAAGGTCGGATTTTTTTAGATTCGTATTTCAGCTAGACTTGGAACATAACGAAATTTACCATCGTTCTTGTTACCGAAGGCTTTTCAATACTTAACATGTTAGATTTGTTTATGGTTTATTTTTTTTTTCAAACTTCTTGCATTGTTCGACTACTTCTTTGAAGACAAAACATTTGAAATTCAAAGTTGGACAGTCGTGTATGACAGAGTTACTACCCCTGTCGACGAAACCCATTCTGAGTGTTTCAAATTTACACCATAAGGTTACATAGTTAGTCAACAAAGTTCAGATTAGTTTTTCAAATTTATCTGGTTGGGATATGCGTGTTGTTTAGCTTATCATAAGCAGAGACCATATCGAAAATAAATCTTTCTCGTCCATTAATTTCAAAAATCTGTCGGGGTGCAATACTGCACGTCCATGATATCCATTATGATATTATTGATTTGAATATTTCAACAAGAACACCTGGGTTAAACAGGTGATGTAAATTAAGCCCAATTTAACCTAACAGCACAAATTATACATGTCACTTTAACTAACGCTAAAACACAAAGTACATGGTCAATTCTGTACTCACATGCGCGCGTGTGCATTATTAAGATGCACTGCCCAGGCCATTAGTATCCGAGTTACTACTTGAACGACCATTCTTATGAAAAATTATACCTTAAACAAGCTCATTAGTATGGAAAGTGGATTAATTCATATTCAAAATTAGTATATTTAAGACTCATAATTGACACTAAAGCCACACGTTGCTTCTCAGAGAAAAGGACAATGTATTTTTACTTGCTTTTTTAAACGAGTGCCATTATGAAGCGAGACGACAAGAGATTGTTTTTCATTTGTTCTTGGTCACAAGGGGTCATCAAGTCATCCTCTATGATGTATATGACCAGTTGTCGAAGGCAGGTGTTTCTGTAGCCATGAGTGGACAATGTACAAAGGGGTATGCTTTTTTTAAAAGGTGATGGGTAGGTCTACTGTGGTAAATGATATCACATGAATCTTATATTTCAGCAATAAAACAAAGTGGTGGTTTTTCTGTAAAGATACAACAAAAAGAAATTCGTTATGTATCGCTTGGGGAAAAGTTCGCAGATACGAACATAGTTAACAAAATGTTAAAACATTTTATTCAACATTCTAACAAGTTACAAATCGATATACTATATGTTACAAATAATCCGATAACGTTTGTTTTAGTGGGGATAATGTAAAGGCAGGGGAACGGCACCCATGTAAGCAGAAATCAATGAAACAAACCTACGGACAAGGCGCACAACACACTGACGTCACACTAAGGGAGACAATCTACAAAAATAGAATATTTCCCAAGCATCTGTATTCTTCTGGTGTAACTCGTGTAAAATATCTCAATATCAGCATACTGAAGAAAAGGTTTATAGATATGTTGATCTTTTTGGAGCTTTGGTTTGATTTGAAACTTAGCATCGTTTTACTTTAGATGAAATTGAGGGCTTCAAATTTCAAGATCTATTATCTGTTTTTGTGGCTTTCGTTGTTTGGGTGTTCCACTCTCGATGAGATTCCAAGACTTTCCATTTGACATAACCAGGATCATTTATTTCAATATAGAGGAAATTATCAGTGGGAGAAATTCAAGGAATATAGAAACTCCACGATGTTAGGCAGGCGACATACTTTTTGTCAGATATAACTCAGTGACCGAAACTATCCAACTTTACTCAATGACGGGACTTATGATCTAAACTGCGCGTTTTAGACCCAATTCCATGTGCTATAATTTGAAATGTGCAGTTTCTTCCTGTGTTACGTAATACACCGTACATTATAATTACAGCATTCGTGATTCAAAAAGACATACTGGATCTACACATACCCAATCTTTTAGCGGGTTATAGAAAATAAGATTTTTAGCGTTGCAATGGAATAGGTTTAAGAAATAATATATTCATACTCATTTTGCTCTTGTTTACATAGATATAAAAATATGTTGCGTGTTATTCGTTAGTTTGTATAATTAAATTACCACACATGTACGTTGTTAGTAAACTTTGCAGGTGGAGTCGATGTTTTCCATTATGACTTTTGGCTGCAAAAATAGATTAGATTTATGCAGGAGTCATCGTAACGAACAGTAACCAACATACTTAAACATTTTATAATCCCTAAACAAATGTTGTGTTTCTGTTAAACTGTTGAGTTTAAATACAGTACAGAATGTTAACAATGTCATTTTCTACAGTTAAAAAACACATCAAATAAAAGTTACTAAATATTCCACCCCTCTCACGCTTCAACTTTGAAATCAAAGCCATCTGAAGGCGCAAACTAAAACAATCAAGAAAACGTGTCAAAATAAATTAGAGATACTGAGAGCAATTAAACATAACAAAACACCTGCGCTCATTAAGTCTAATTTATATATTTAATTCGAATCAGCTTTAGATAATGGACGTGTGTTTGTAAATTGCATTTCCTTTCGTGTTTGAGCGAGGGCAAATATGAATAAATGGTTAGAGAAACGTACAATAAACACTTATTTTAAGGGAAAGATCAAAAACAGGCAAAGTTTAAACAAGGTAACTAAATTAACCTGGGGTGTTAGTTAAATGGCAATATGCTGTTAAGTGTGAGCTCAATCATATATCACATATCTGGTGAACTCGTAACAGTTGCTCTACACTTTTTGTAAATCATTTCCTCACCAAGGCGCACTGCTCGCTTCTAATTGTTACATTTACTGATATCAGCTGCAAATTACTAGATCTGTTCATTGAAATACAATGCAGCTACTTCCCCACACGAAAACCTATTGCAAAAGTCGTTTTTCAGTTTTCTAGAATTCGGGGTATACGTTGCACATGCTAATGATTATTGTTGAAAAAGTGTCTTTATCGACAGTTTGCACTAATTAAGAATATGTATATTCAAAAATGAATTACTGATCTTATGTTTCTCCATTTTGCAGCTAAAAATCAACAGCTTAGTGGTATACTTTGACAAGGCAACTCAGGCGACAAAACGCATACAGATGATTCAATGGATGATAGAGAGAGACAGAGAGAAATGGGGTTTAAAGTCCACTCAACACAACTAGGTCATTTCGGGACTAACATATGGTTAATTTTATTTCAATAATTCGCTTGCGCGTAGGGGTCTTTAGCAGTGGGAGGAAACCGGAGTGCCCGGAGGAAACCCACGAGGTTGAGAAGGCGCCCCTATCTCCATGCCACATACGCTCACACCAGGGCTCGAAACCACAGCCGCAAGCCAGAGGTGACTGGCCAGCTAGAGGCCGAAGCGCGGCGCTCTAGACGACTAGGCCATCCCAACCCCCCTCAATGGATGATATATATGGGCTATTGAGAGTCGAATGAATACGAAAAAAGTAAAAACAATGATAGATAATAGCAATAAATCATAATCACAACTGTGTAGATTTTATTGGTTTCTTCTACATATCAACTTGTATATGTTCTATTGTATTAACACATAAATAACATTCTAGTTCAATTTTATTATTTATTACATGCTATGTTTAAAGCTAGTGTCTTACAAATGAAATACTGTCATCCACTCGGCAATTCACAATTCAGTCAACACACTACAATGACTTCAACTTTGTAAACGTCTTTTGTTTTCGAATTTTAAAGGCTCTGTGGATCTTATTACCTTGTAATGCACTGTGTTGTTTTCAGATGCAAAAAAGTTAAACTTTCTTAAAGAGTCGGGAATCGATTTTGTACTAGATATTGTAAAAGGAATTTGCTGAAAATTGACCCACTCTAAACCGAAAATTTAGTGATTGAATTTTGGACCTAGCCTCAGTCATCATTACTTAAGTCGGTACGATAATAAACCATAGTCTCGATTATACATTTTTTGATTTAATCATGAATAAGCGTTGAGCAGCAGATGGAATCCTAATCCAGTAAATATCACAGGCTAGCTGTGACATCGGGAGTTGATTATGGTCTGGATCCAAGATACGTTAATCAATGTCTAATTAGAAATTTACATAATATTTCAGGCCTAAAGTAAAACATGCAGTAGGCAGATTTAACTCTTCCATAACAAAAGGATGTAAAAGATAGCATAGATTATTATAAATATTCTGTTATGAAAATGACAACATATATATGCCACTTTAATAATTTATTTGAATAAAAACATTTGTTTCTCACGAATATTACAGTTTATTTTAGCTATCGAAAATAATTTCGTGTTAACAGAAAAAATGGAAATTTGAAGAAAATATTCAAACGCCACGTGCGAATGTGTTCGAAACATGTGTTCGGCGAAGGCTAATGAAGGCACTTGTATCGAATTAGCAAACCAACCTACCTAGTTTGTCTGCATTTAATTTGGGACATTAAAGTACGTATTAAAATTTTAACCTGCTAGTTATCTGCCCTTGCTGTTGAGATTGTGCAATTAATCTTCACCGGAACCAGTCAATCAAACACCTGAAACGAATTCCGCACCACGTGACCGACCTCATTTCTGAAACTTAATTCCATCGAGTTATTTTGTACTAAGATTATTAAATTACTGAAAACAAACAAGCGAAAAAAAGACGCCAAATCTCAGTGTAGAAGTTTTCAAAGTTTACAAACTTCCTTTAATTGTTAACATAAGCGGCCAATTAGCCACCGGAAGTGTTGGCGCAGTTGTTCGTTCCGTGTAACAGAAGTCGAATGTCCTCGCGCTTTTCTTAAAAATGGCACATTTTTATCGTTTCACGAGATTATAGTATTTCCTTAAGTAAACAAAAGCTAACTCGAGACGAAATATCTCGAATACATCATCAGTGAAAAAACAAATGGTGTTGAAAAAGTGATAATTACTTCTTAAGCCCTTTTCTAACTGATTCTAATTTGTCGTGACGCTAATATTCTTTCTTCTAACTTCAATTTTTTTTTTGAAAATAACTAATGTTTATTTAAGAGGAAAAACTATATTTCAATGGAATCAGAAATATAAATGCTTCGATTCCGTGGCGCCTAGTTACCAATACTTGGGGGTTATTTAAGTGTAGTAATATTCAGTATTAATAATCCTGGCTCCACACTAGTTTAAGATGCTAGCCATTGGGGATTTCAAGAAGTGGAGATTTTTTTTTTTCTTTTTTTTTTTTACTTTTAAAAACATGAAATGTAACAAAATATTCAAACCGGACTTTCACAAATCGCAGTGTGGAGTAACACGAAACACACGTTCCAACTTGTCACGAAAATAAACGGAATTGTTATGAAATCTGTTGAAGTAAATGGAATTCTATAGAAATGACTGGCTGTGAAATCGCAATAAGTTGAAAATTCCTACATTGGTCACATCAAAATGAATTTCTGTTAATCCTAGTAAATCTCACAATATTAACGACACAAGGTTACGGATTATAAAGATTAAAAATTCATATGATTCATTTTACATGACGAATGAAGTATAATTTAAAGTCCATTTATTATAATAAGGTTGGACAGAGAATGAAAACCCATTACGGATCTGAAATAGAGAAATAAACAAAGTTCTAATTATCCTACTTTAAACCTCTTTCTATTAAAATAAACGATTGTTATTGAAAGTAAAATTTTGACAGTTTGTGGTTGCTTGGGAAGAAATAAGGGTAAAGTTGTCTTAACTGCGACTAATATCCATGACATATCAACTCAACCAACTAACAGGATTAAGTTTACTTTCACAAACACTCTCCTTCATTTCTCTGTAGTCATCTATTTATAAAGGTGTAATATTGGTAGATCCCAACAACAAAGATGGTCGTACACCAGACTATTGTTGTTGAAGCTCAGTCGATCAGTTGAATCACTTCAAGATATAACTCGCATGGCGCCGTCATTTCACAAATCGACTGTCCAGTATTCACGTGTATTTTCCTCAATGTAAAAATAATGACCATTAAATAAATCTTCGGATTAGATCCAGGACGTTTACAGCAACAATAAAATAGATAATAAAAATACGATGTTTTCATTGTGTCTGTACTTTAGATTCGCCGGACTGGGGGTTTGCGAAGATTGTCTCAAAATTTAACCAGCATGATACTGATAGACCCATGTCCAAAAAGGCCGACGTGTATATTGTTGGCATATCTTTTTAGTAAGAGCTACCTATTATGGTTGGTAATTGCTATGCAATGCCACTAAAGTTACCAAACACAAACAGCGGGGCTTTGGACTGAACAATTGTACATTTAGACTTAAAGTATGCAATCAAAACATGGCGACAGCCTACTGTTCCCATGGCCTGGTAGTTGGTGGTGATGCTTGTATTGGTCGGGGTTTAAGAAAGTCTAAACTGATATTAATCCGAGTTATCGTACATATTATACTGTTAAAATGAATAAGTATCGGCTAATGTTCTTGGTTCTGCACTCAACCACACCTATCCATGAGCAATAAAATAAACAACAGCATAATATCTTATTATGGTTACCTTCCTATTTTGTCTTGTTGATTTAATTTTGATTCTAAACAGTGTGAAAGGGTTATTAGGAACAAGTTCTCATTCTCCATAAACCATTGTTATTCATCCTCTAGCACCACTCTTCGCCATATATACAAGTATTAATTCCCCTTTAACTTAAACGATTATAAAAGAAAAGAATATCTCATTATTATGGTTGAATACCTTTCTTGTAGAGTATTAAATCGTAAAATAAATGTTTCTAGATATAAAGTGTGCAAGCCGAATAATAATATTTACCGTGGCCATGTATTAGTTTGACAGACGGGGGAAGATTACCTCAATGTCACGTGTCAAACATGGTTCTCACTTTATTGAAATTACAACAACGGAGTAATAATATTTTTTTTAAATAAATCACATACAACTGCTTAGGATGATCGTAACTGCGACAGGGGTAATGGTGGGGACTGCCAAATCAAAATTTGATAGGCTCCGAAACGCGAAGGTAGCCGATTGGGATTCGTGTTGATTGAAGACTTGTATTACCAGGCTGTCCCTGTCACAATACCCCAACATAAAAACACCTGAAATTTGACCATTGACAACTTTGACGGATTTTAGTTACTACAACTCAAACACGTTGACAGACATTGTACAACATGGAATTGATTCTCTAGTCAGGATTAAGAAAGAAAAGAAATTTATTGATGGGTTAGTTTAGATTGTTTCCCAGCCCTCCTCGCACCGATTCTGACATCTGAGGTGTTGTAGAAGGACAACCGGATGTCGGCAGGTAACACAAGAACTGGTTATGCTCCATGGCTCATAGCGGAAAACCACCTCAACATAGTGTTGTCTTCCAACTAACCCACACTAATCCAAGTAATTACAATGATTAATTTCCACGATTGCTATGTCTACTCATCTATATAAACAAATTTCACAGTTCAAGGATCTTTCAGGCCAAGGATCCTTTTTCTCTTACTCTGTCACCCCCCGGAGTTGAGAGATTTTTTGATAAAAGAACGAAACATGCCCCCAAAAGACCAATGTTTTTCTAGTGTTTGAAATATGGAAACCTAGGTGATGACTCAAAACATAATTTTATCCCACGAGAAGAATGGGTTCGACCTTTTGCGTTTTCATTGTTAAAAGCGGTAAAATAGCTATTTAGCTTTCTTCCGCCCGATTAAATTTTTACCGATGTTCTATTCTAATGTTACGATTTATTTGGAGTGTTAAGTTATAACTTTCTGCTAATTTAGATATGCTTCATTTATGATGTGTAGATTTGAATACAATATATTAAACAATATACCTTAGATTATTAAACTAATGTGGGTCACTTTAGGTGTGAGAATATTTGCTAATAGATAAGTGGAGGTTTTTATATTCTGGGAAAAATCTTGCCACGGAATATATTTTATCGTTACCATTGTTAAAAGACTATTACGTTCAAGGGCGGCTATAGGTACTTCTATTGTAAGAGAAACATACGGTCTATACCTCCTGTTTAAATGTGAATAGTATCTATATATTCATTTATTTATCTATCTGCGCTTTGCTTTTCTATATATTTTTTTCAAATGGGCAAAGAATCCATTTGACCTAGTTGGTGAACCCATTAAACAGGGCATGTATTTTACGCCAGACCTCTTTAAAGTAAGAGGTCCATCCAAAGCGTAAGATGCATAAAGCTTTCAATTTCTCTCCACCTATTATTAATTTCTGCATTGTAAATAATTTGCCACAGAAAACAACAGTTCTCTTGTTCATTAGGATATCATCGTTCAATTGATACAAAATATTTAAACACTACCAGCGATGTTAAAGCAACCACATTAATCAAACATGTTAAAATATTTAAGTAATGGTAACGTTTGTGATACAAGTTTGTATTGAAGAGATGACCATTGTCAAGATCGGTCGCATTATTTCTGTTACCTCTTTTTTTTAAATCATTTTTAGTGAAGCCTATACCATAGCAGGATCCGGGACTGTACAGCACAGTGGACGCTTACGGCTGGCCCCCGGATCCATTCACTTGATTTGATATTTTCCGCAGGTCAATCTTATAGGTTTTTCGTGTAGTGCGGCCCCCTGCACTTACTATTAGTAGCCAAATTATCGTTTTAATAGTTCTCTACCCTCATTAGTTACGAAATATTCTTATGGATGTATGTAAAGGTGCGTCTTGTGTGTATGTCTTTGAATGGGAGGCTTTGAAATAGAAACCAGTGAACTTGTTAATTTTTCTGTAAAGATAATGTCGACCTTGAAGATTGTTTAAAACCGTTTACGTTTTGCTTCGTTCGACTTGAACGGGAAGATGTTAGCAGGGAAGCTGATCTGCATAATTAATCTGAATGTTTGATGGGTTAAAGTGACAGGCGGTCGAGTCAATTACTTGTGATCTATCAAGGTCAATGACTAAATCTTCCCGTTTGAACAGACTTGAATTACAAGAAAAACAAGATAAGCTTTTAACATTTAAAAAAAACAGAACTTTTCTTTCATATGAAAAACCATTGAACTATACATAGTCGTAGAGGTCTATATAATAATATATCACTTGTGACAATGAGAATCGGGTTGCGGATATTTCAGGGCAATCTTTTTCACAGGCCGGTCCAGGAATGTCAACAAGTCTATCTTAAAGTTACATTATGGGAGATAAGATAAAGAGATGGCAGTTCTCACTACAATAGTTAAAAACTATATAGTGTAAAGGTAATTTGCTGAAAATTTCAGTCAAATTGATCCACTATTAGCCGAGAAAAAAGCGTTTGAAATATTCACATAGCCTCGGTCATCATTATTCAAATCATTAATATAAACAACATAGTCTCGATTATCCACTTGATTGATTTAATTATCAACTGCCATTAAGCGGCATATAGGATTTTAATCTGCCAACATCGATTGCTAGCCTTGACATCAAGAGTTTATTATGGTCTGGATATGTTAATTAATGTCTAATTGATTATTTAGATAACATTTCAGGCCTAAAGAAAGACCTGTAATAAGCACATTTTGCTCTTGCATAATGCTATTTAATACATATTTTAAATAAATAGCTAGCTTGTGTAGCAAAACCCCTATTTATTTTACCAGTAATTTATTTATATTTCCTTTCGTTTGGATCTGCGCTGAAAATCGTACAGACATTCTAATCGTTGGGGGTCACGGTGGCTTAGTGGGTAAGACGCTGGCTCGCTAGCATTGAGGTCGGGTGTTCGATCCCTGCATTTGCCGATAAATTTCATCCAGATTTTCCGATGTTGATTCCCCTTGTCAGTGATGCAGGACGAAGAGCCTGGCAAGGACAGCTGTCTAGTCGTTTGGATGGGACGAAATACCGAGGTCCCGTTTACCGATTGCCGTACACGTTAAATATTCCTTGGCAGTTGGAATTCGATATAAGGGTAGGCCGTAGCGCTGCTGCCAGGGCAAAATTTCCCCCATAGCACACAGTATGGCGTATGCCCGTCTTCATTAGCCCAGTTTAGTAGCAGAACAGTAGGACGTTAAACTTTGTTACTTTTTAATCGTGTATAGTGTACATTTGAAAATTTCAGAAATCCATTAAAACATAAACACTCATTTCATTTCAATTGTTTTAGCGACGGGTTTACCATTCATAAATACCGAATTCATAAATATGAATTATGAAGTGATCGTTATTGCAAGTAAATCAAGTTAAGCTTTATAATCTTATTATTAAGCAAGTAGGGTATATGTTTTGAACAAAGGTACAAAGGAAATTGTAGGGGGTTAACTTATAAACTACCTTTCTATCGTCTTGTATTATTACTAACAGTCGATGTAAATCCACAGGTTATATGACATAGGTTTCCCTCCTGTCTTACAAGAGAGAAGAATCCTTGCCCTTTCAACTGTTTTGTTTGGTGGCCTTTGCTAAGGATTTGTCGTCCAAAAGCTTGTGTACATGAGATTAGTTCGTCTTTGAAACTTGTGTTAAATAGATTAGGTATACTCTCAGAAAACTCGTCACGCTTGTAAGAAATATCTAGTTCAAAATATTCAGTGAGTTAACCACAGTGTTAAAGGTAACACTCAATATTTTCACAGTTTCTCCCTGTACTTAATTTGAGATTGTGAAAACTTCCAGTTCTATTGGTCATGAATTTCTATAAAATCTATTATGCTGTTATGGACGATGGTCGGAGTCAGTCATTTATACACTATTCGGAACATTTAATAACTCTATGCCATGTGAGCTTATTTCATTTGACACATTCATCCAGTAATGTCCACGTAATACTAAAGGACTGACTCTTCGAATAGTCATAATTCATACAAAACGTAAGATAGTTAGTAAAATGTTTTGTACTGTTTTGAACCAAGATAAATTGAAAAGACTGTAAAGCCAATCTTTAATCGAGGTATTCTACAGATTGGGTGATTTTTTTTTTGTTTTTGTTTTTAAGAATCAGATGTATTTGTCCATTGATTATTTTATTGCGTTACCGATGAGCTATACATATATGTCTTTGGTAATTTTTCTAGTATTGAGTATCTCTAGGTATTCTCTCTAACTTTTCTTCAAACTTTATAGAGCTAATTATACACTGTATAGACGAATGTTAGGTGAATGTTTAGAAATAGTTCTGAAAGGTGATGTATGATATAAATTAGAAATGTGTGGTATAATGATCTCTAATCGCACCTAATCTCTAACTAAGATGCCTGACAAAACTAATACAGATCAACGTTACATTGAGGCGTCTTCTAGACTAACAAAATAACAACATATGGATTAAGACAACTCGTCCACAATGTTTTATAGACTCTGCAGCAGGCTTCGTTGTACTAAAAATAGTCAGGAAATTATACTCCTCCTAAACACCCTTCATTCGTTTTATTCGAACCTATATGCAATAACGTAGAAGCAAAATTACAATATATTGAATGTGAGTGAGTCTAATATGGCTAATCTGGATTACACTAATTATTGGGATGCTTATTAGAGTCCACATACAGGAATAATATACTATTAAATATTTTAATTTTTTATGAAGTTATAATAACGATAACTTATGTTACTAGAATAAAAATACATGTACAGGCAAGTTCTATAATTTCAAGGCAAACAATCACTGACACGCATAACAAATGTGTCAAATTAGTTACGAAACAATGTCAACTTTAGTTTTGCTTCCGTTTGATTTAGATCTCAAAGTAATATCTAAAAGTAACATTTCTATATAAATATATATAAATGAAAGTTTGAAGCAAATCGGCTTAATAAAAGTTATCGTTCTACCCAATTCGAATGTGCGTTTGAATTGAACAGACCAACCCCGCATTGCTTTTTGCAATGCTATAACATTTAAAATGTCACCATTATGAAGGACTTTGCAGCTTAAGGTGACATATTTTAAGATGGTTGGCATTTTCCCGAGAAGCTGTCTAACAAAAGCGGATACTAAATCGTTCCTAGTTTAATTTTTTTCAACATTCTTTAAACATAACAAAAAAAACCCTTAATACCGGATTTAAAATAGATTACAAATGATTAAAATATGCATCAACCTTAAAAATAATATCTCGAGGGTATTTAGTCTGTTTTTCTGTTTAAGTAATTGTCGAGAAAAACGAAGGAATCATAGGCTCATATTGCTGCTGATAAAATAGCGACTTATCCTACTTTATTATTTAAATAAAAACAACCTTTAGCACTAACATTGTACTAGCATTGGACAATCATGAAAATCAACTTCACTTTAGTGTTAAAAAAAAGATATTCTGATAAAAAAAATAAGACAAAAAAGACAGCGAAAGTGAAATCTCACGACCATCTTCTAGATAATAATGTAACTATTTTGGCTTTGTTCAAATTTCCAGTCTGAGTCAGTATTTAAATTAGTATATTTAAATTTCAAGTGAGTCTGCAATACCAAATGTTAAATGCATACAAATCATCTGGATAAGGACAAAATTCAAAAGCTTTCCAACATAATGAACTTCACTATTAGAAAAATAATATGGAATCTTACAAGGCCATTCTCTATCACAAGGAAGTTGGTGAAGATTTTGGCTGACCATAACCTTAAATATATTGAATATGGTGGGATGATAATTGAAGTAGTTCTATAACAAACCGTCACATCTGTCACTCATTGGTTAATCAAATCAATACGAAACTTCGAGACTCTTTAATTAACATATTCACGTCTGCGATTAAATTTCGATATTTGGTTGTAAATTAGTTAATTCCCAGTTTGTTGTTAATCTCCCTGTAATATTTACCTAATTAACACCAGTTATTAAAATTATACAAATTATTAAGAGATTATATTTTATGTCAACAACCTCGTTATTTCGTCATTTTTATGAAATATTGTCAATATAACATCATATAAGCCTTTTATTATATGATATTTACATGTGAAATTGACGTGCTAAATAATAAACAACTGGTGTAATATAATACATAGATCAATAATAACAAACCAGGTAGAAATCATCAAACCTTATACGTTGTATTAAATATTATAGACGTCAGTCAAATCCCTGTCATATTTATCTCATAATTTAAGGTTGTCTTAATTATCATTTTCTCTTTATATATATTTTGTCTAACTTTTAATAATTATAGTTATCTTTCTCGGGATAAGTATATAAGTATAATTTACTTTTAAAAATGATAATCATTTTTATACGTATATGTATAGTTTAAAAAAAGCAATTAAGGCTAAAAAAAACAAACTTATTTCACCAATCCACTTGGTCGACGATTGAGTGAAATGAAATGAAACGAAATGGGTTTTAACGTCCTACTGTTTTGCAAATGAAGACGGGCAAATATGAGGGAAATTTTGCCCGGGCAACGGAACTATGGTCTACTCTTATATCGAATTCTAACTGTAGGGGTCGTTTAGGTGCGCGCAAATGGAATACGCGGGACCTCGGTTTTTCGTCCCATCCGAACGACTACCAAGCTGTCTTTGTCCGATCCTCCACCTTGCAGCACTGACATGTGGGCAACCACGCCGGGGAAATCCCGATGAACTTTCACTGCCAATTCTGGGATCGACCACCCGAACTCTAGGCTAGCGAGCCGACATCTCACCCACACTGCCTCCCGACTATTTTGATATATTACCTACACAAAGAAAGCTCTACAGTGAGAAGGTATTCTCATACTTATACATTAAAAGATTTCCAAATATGAATTTTGCGATCAAAGTAACTTTAAGTAAATCCATAATAATGAATAGAAAAGCTTATTTTACAATTAGCTTTCATTTTGTTTATAAAATGATTAAATTATACCCGTTAATCCAGCAAATTATCAAGTCTTTTTAATCATAACAAACCATAACTGTTTACAAAATATAATCAATCATCATGTTGGGATGGGGGCTGTTTTATTTTAAATGAACATATTGCATCTGAAGGTATCAGATTGCAGACCATAATACTCATGAATTTATGAGCTTCGTTATCACCTGGGGTACACGCTAGTATATTATGGTAGTTAGATTTCTGGTACTATGTGGATAATCTTTGCCATCACCCCAAGCACATATTCCCATTCAGTGTAATCTTACGTTTCATAAATAAACAACGTCACAAAATGATGTAGATTTCAAGAAACTGACATCAACTCCATTGACCACAAAAAATACTGGACAGCTGAGTAACTCGAACCACAAAGAACACCGCCATCGTGAAGTGACTCAATTTATTATCATCAAGACCATGTCCTAAAATGACCCCCGGGGTTCGATTACTACTTCGGACCTATACAGTAGCAAATTATGCGTTATTAGAAGTAAAAAAAATACAATTTCTTCTCTTCCATATGTGAGAAAATTGTCGGTTCATTACCCCGAGAGCACGCGCTCCTGTCCCCGAGACTAAGATACAGTATATTATATGATCTTATAATTAATAAGGGGGGGGGGATATTATTAAATATGAAATGGTCGTTACAGAACAATGGTTTATAATGAGCCGGTTTATAGAAAGATGATATGGACAAGATGTGATAAAGGGTGTGTTTTCCTTTGTGTTTGTGATGTTTCGTGATATCAGACCTAGGTCCAGTATAAAGACTGATTGACCGTTACTGGTGGTAATTTGAGGTGATCGAGAGTGCTAGATGGAAATTGTACCGAATGGACAATTATCTAAAGGACATTTCAGATCTAATTGGTCCCTTATTTGCCTAAAATTAAAGTTTATGTCGGCGTTTTTTTAAGTAAATTGTTTCCCGTTCTTGTCAGTTAATATGACTGGCCTGTCCGTTTTTACGCCAAGGGCGGATCTTGAAGAGTGAGTGAACGGAAACAGAGGTAAAAAATGAGATGAAATCGTAGTCAGGAATAAATCCCCTGGACAAAGAGTAGCCAATAGTGACCAATCTCTAGTACTGATGACAAATACTGATAGTACAGTACACGTGACAAGTAAAGTATAGTGCTGCCATTAAAGTGATTGTTAAACTATGTAATGTTAATGAAACAGACATACAGCCCCCACCACTTGTGTCAATTACACTAACAAACATCTAATTAAAACTTCCAACTGATAGGCATGAATTTATACTTATGTTTTCCTTTCTTAGAACAAGACAAAAAATATTTAAACCCCCTTTGGACAGTCTCGATCTTATCCGTAGGGTGTATTTAATTGATTGAATGTCAATGTAAATCTACATGAAATTGATAACAGACAATAGAAGTGTACAGTCAGTGAAATAAACGCTGTGTAGAAATTGATACACGAAGCGTGAGAGCCAGTCGCTTCCCTGTTTTATATTCATCAAATAGCCGCGGTACTCGGATTTACAATTTTCTTGCATGAAGAAATATAGAAGAATAAATACCAATCCCAAGTAATTGTTAAATAAAAAAACATTTGTGTTCAATTGGGTGATTTATTATCAATATGGCGTCCGTAGTCTACAAACAAAATATAAAAGAGTTTTATTGACATATATTGCCGCAAGAAATATATTCTGGCGGAGCTTGATCCGAACCATCGTTCTTTGTTTTTCCGGCAGATCAATAAAACCGCTAATCAGGGACATTGTTTAGAGAGTACAGCAGATTTACTGAGAATAAAACAAATTTTCTAGAAGAAATCAGGATCACTTTAGTTATTAGAGTCGCATTAAATATGCCTTAACTTTTCAGATTCATTGCATATAATTGTGCACTCAGTTGGCGGAGATCAAGACGCGCCATTTTGAGTTTTTTTCTTACGATTTACTTTGAATATTTGACCCGTGAAATCTAATAGTCTATGTGGCAACTAGCATCCCGTCTATAAATGAAATAAACCACATAATAATACACTGTGCCATATGCTACCATTTTCTTTGTGTGTTTTTAAAGTTGTAAATCATATAAAATTATCAAGACTGTTGCTTATTGTCATTAATTTATTTTTTTTTTTTTACTGTGTCATAACTTGATTGGAAAAATATCGACATCTTGCAGAGTTCTGATAATATCACATCTTTAATTATATGACAAAATTATGTATCTAGATTTACTTTGATTTTAATTTATAAAGAATAAATAAATATTTGATATACCTTCGACAAAAATTATCTACAATATCTTACTAATATGTAACACATTTTATGAATCAGATTTTAAAAAATATAATCAAGATATTTGAATACGTTATAGTAACCTTCCGTGTTTGCTGAATGAGATTTTTTTAAAAAAAATATATAATCAAGATATGTGACCTTCCGTGTATGCTGAAGATATCAGACAGTGAAATGATAACGAGCTGTTGTGGTACCATGGATCAAAGGAAGATACCGTGTATTATAGTATATACTCATCTATCATTATATATGATACTAGTGTAACGATGGTAGTTGACAATTTGGGGTGGTCAAGGGCTGTATAGTTGATCGAATGGGGATTGTGATCAAAGTAGGTTTGAGTTAAAGTTTTAAAATAGGCAATAATGGGGTGACAAAGGCACCATATTTGTGATATATGATGAATTATAACGATGGCGACTCTCTCATATTACGTTCATTGGTAATAATTAGAATACACCGGGTTAAGTACAAATGTCATTTAGACACCTAATAAGGTCTCAGATTGGGAGACTTGACCCTTCCACAATCTGCGGGAAAGAAGTTGTTGAATAGGCTTAATGAGAAAGCTTTGAAGTTCGGCCTTGGTGATATATCATCATGAATAACCTTTCGCATTTCTGTTATATATTTTAGCAATGTTTTCATCCAAGATAAAAAAAAACAGAAAAGAAAACATGCGTGTATTGATACATTTAGTATAATAATTCTGGATATAATATTCACTTTGTAACAGTTGGTCGCAGAAAGCAAATTTTGTACGAGTTTCATTCATTCGAAAGGAAACTTTCCCTTTAGACTTGACTCCAATTTCCCAATAGTTTTTTTAAATTGGTATTTAGTGAAAATACGTCCACTTTTTATTCAGCCCTTCTGTCATATATTTCCAACACGTCAAAATAAACCGGTTTTGAATTTTTCAGCCATAATAATTGGGTATAACGATGTCTCTGTTCTATGACATTATCAAATCTGATAATATTGTGAAAACTAGTCAATGTTAGAATAAATTGGTTGGTAACCATCACAATTCGCACATTTTTGTTGGCTTTCTTATTCGTTTCTTTCCTAATATGTATGATAATAAAATGCGACAACTATGTTTCATTTAACATTGTTTTGTTCCTTCCGATATTCTTTCAACCAAAATAATAAACAAACAGCAGGTTAAGATATGGGCTACTTATCTGTCAGTTATAGAAAACTATTAATTTCGAAAAATGTGATTTTGCATAGTACGACTATCGGTTGCCTTTTTAATTTTTGAAAGCTAAGCTTCTTAATTTGTTGCAAATTTAAAGGAGCTAAATCGCTAATATTTGGGACCTAGAAATTGACTCAAGTGGGTCACAACGCATATAATAAGGTAATATGAGTGTATATAAACTGATTTGCATTCAATGGTTTCCGTTTTTACTCTAATTCAAATCAGTTATGTTCGGCGAAATAAACCAGCAGTGTCAACCTAAGGCATTTTTTAGCGTCTAGTTATTCCAGTCTACATACGCCGTTTGATTTGGTACAATGTTTCTAGCCTCATTCCTCGAGTCTCTTGCTAGAACTGGGGCTGAAACGCATTATGGTACACGATTCGTGTACCAATGGTAAAATATTCATTTTGTCTTAAATATTTGATATCAGAAGCCCATCTTTTTCCGGTTAGATCACAGCATTAATTTTGATTTAAATTGACAAATAATTCGTGTTTTCAATGTTGAAGATTTTGGATGATACTGACTTAAAGACTTAGCTCCTTTAATTTCCACAGTATGGTACCGATCAAATGACTAAAAGTGTTTGAAGAGAAAAATATCGATTTGACATTTTTAACAGATTTGTGAATGTAACGAGGAAGTAAAAGATTAACAGAATGCAGAAGACAAATTCCTGACATTTCTCAGAATGCTTCCTTTGCGACAACTCTTTTGAAGTGGAAGTAGAAAGTTGCCAAGCACGTGCCACATCAAAGGGGAGCGAGCAAACGCCGTCAAAAGCGAATGTGTAATTTACTTAATCTGAGCAAATAATCCATATTGGTCTGTTGGAGATTCTTGACGATCTCACAGATAAAATCTACACTGTTTATTTGTTTACTTCGTCTGCAATTGCGAGGTTCCCATTCTTTCTCTATGTGACGTGTGGACATGGAGATGTAATGAAGGCTATAATGACGAGAAAATATGGCGTAAAAACATGCGCAATCGATGCCGTTTTAGAACAGGTGTTTGGCTTCAATTCAACTCACAGCTATTTTAAACCATTATTTTTTATATTGTTTCGATGTTGGATATTTGTTTCGTGTGACAAGTTTCTACGTACAACGTATTATGAATATGACTATATTTGTATAATGTTACTTATTTTCAGGTTGAATCTGTTTAGATTTCGTTAATTGTGGGGTAACTGGCTTGTTAATACTTGGACTTGTTGTTTTGAACCATGAACCGGACCCCAGTGATACTCACCTGTTCTTGTTCTTCTTGATCCTGTTCTTGGAGGTGATACGCTTAGAAAAAAGCCTAAGACTCCACCAGTTCGATTTGAAACTTGGTATGCCCGTTCCGTGGAAAATTGCGGTCGACAACGAACTTCGATTTTTGATATGACGTCAAAATTCCAAAATAGCAGTTATATCATATGATAGATTCCTGATCCATAGTACGTTCGTTTTTTGTATGATAATTTGGAAATAAAATTTCATGAAAGAATGTCGGTCTTGTTTTTTTTTATGTTTTATCATGCAATGCATATCAATATGGAATTTCAGTTTGATCGTTATGTTAGGTAACATTTATTTGTAAGCGGGTTGATAATTATACTGAATAGTATCCAGAAGATCATTGATCTGAAAATTCTTTAGCCAAAAAACGTGAGTTTACGTCAGAGCTTACACTAACCCCAAATTCAAATAAGATAAATAACAATGAACAATGGGTAGGAATATTACTTTTCTCATCATTTGCTTAGGTACCATCCTGGAAACATTACCAGTAATTAACCATTTCTACATTTAATAAAAAAGATTTGGGGAGATTTTCCATTAATTGATATACTGAGTTCGTCGGCATACTAATTATAATTTTCATCCTATCTGCTGTACACAGCTTTCTTAAAACGGCATCGATCAAGTATTTTTTAGGAAATGTATGGTTTATTTAAAGGTTCTAAATCGCTAATATTTGGGACCTAAAAAAATGCCACAAATGGCTCGCATCAAGTTTTTTTAGGAAATATATGGTTTATTTAACCCTTGTGCGTATACAAGAAATATTTTTGGACCCCACGACCATATACTTAACGTTTGTAAGAAATTGATTCATAATTGTCTAGCGAGAATTTTATACATTGTCATCTACTTAATTTCGAGTATAATGCTGTAAATAGAATGGATGTGAGGCAGTGGCAACATTCATCATTTGACAAGAAACTTCGAGTATTACGTTGTCGGTTACCAGGGGTCTTGTGGACCCCACTCCCCTTTCCTTTCAACATTTTGCAAGTTACAGGTGTCTAATCTGTCCTGCAATCAGTTCTAGCTTTGTATTAGAAATCGTTCTTACTGATACTATTGTTTTGGTTATTCTGGTAATCTAGATCTGAGAGCAAATCAAGGTACACTACCAACCCCACCAAAAGACTATTCTGCATGGAACATGACAATTACGATATTTTTTAGATTTGTATGGTTTCAAAAAAATCTTATAATTCCTATCGTCACTGATAATACCTGAAATATTTTGATCTAGCCTGATTGATTATTGTTCAGTCTTGATTTGAAGCTGTAGTTTGATCGTATTTGAATGAAATCATTCATCCAAAAACCTTTTTATGTCTGGCCCCTGGGGTCTGAGATTACCCCTTGTTACCGACAACGTTTTTCGTGCGACGTGTACGCACAAGGGTTAAAGGAGCTAAATCGCTAATATTTGAGACCTAGAAAATGTCACAAATGGCTCAAATCGCATATAATGTTTTTACTGTAAATTCCCACCAGTTAAGTTGCGAATTACGCCAGAAGTCTCGATCGAATGGCAGTCTCTATCGTCTGGTTATTCCAGTCTACACCGATGGCGTGTATTGCGCATGCTCTCCAAATAAGAATATGGCGCCACCGTTTGACATGACTTGTGGAATATGTCTAGCTTCATTCTTCGAGTCCCTTGTTACAAATGGCGGTGTACCAATGATAAAATGTTTATTTAGTCTTAAATATTTGATATTTAACGTCCGTCTTTTCTCGGTAAGGTCAAAACATCAATATTGATATAATTTGACAAATACTTTAAAGATATCTTCCCAAATGTACAAACTGGGTGATTTGATGATATATTTGGACTAAAACATATTCAAACTAATTAATCTATTAAAAATTTTCTCCAAATCCCTTTCAAAACATTGTATTCGCGAGGAAATACCCCCAGGGTATTAGAAATCTATTTTTAGAAGCCATCTCTTTCAATTAACTTGATTGGGGGAGGGTCCGTTTCAGAGTGTATTTCTCGTTACTTACTGTACATTTACCATAAGTAAATTCTTGGATTTTCTTCTGCCAACTTCTTTTTCCGCCGTTAAATTTCAGAGTGTGACAAGGAAAGCTGTCTAGTCGTTCCCCATAGTACACTGTATAGCGTATGTCCGTCTTCATTATCCCAGTTCGGAGCAGAACAGTGGGACGTTAAACCCCATTTCATTTCTTCGTTTAAACCCCCCAATGTTCCCCAAACAGTTCCCTAAAACAATAAGCCGTCCCCTGAAATTAGTGATAGGACCCTGACATTTTTGCCTAGTGCTTGCACCATGGGTGTTTTTAATCATTCTCCCCTGCCTCTTGCGGATTTTCGTCTAAGTTGAGGTAATGCCATGCAGTCTTTAAAGACCGACGATGTCATTAGCTTGAAAAGGTCAGAAAATTCTGCCAATTCAATTATTTATTACACTGAATAATAGCCCATCGGGTGACTATATAAACTGAATGTATATACAGACTAAACAAAGCATTACTTGATGTGCCAGTGACCGGTTCTGAGAGTTGGTGGGTGTTCGGGTTGCCCGATGCTAAAAAATATCTCATCTCGGTTATTTTGACGATTTACCATTACATGTATCCTACTTAAAAGACTCGGTTTATTGTTCAGTATATATTGGAAATTTCGAACTCTGGGCCGAAGAACTCAAATGTAATAGTAAATACAGTGATGAGTTAAATACGAAACAGCATAGATATATTTGTTAATTAAGTCCGATATTTAGCGTGTCTGGTAAACATAACCGCGAAATAGATTACGTGTAGTATTCAGTGAAGGGCTAGGGCGGAGCGGGGTCAGACTAGTTAACATGGTTGAAATATTCTGAGCGGGGTAGTATATGCTTTTAGTCCATGGAAATATTGTACTCTCATTGACAATATCATATTTCAAACACCATTTACACAATTTAGAATAGTTCTTACACAGTTTTACCTAACCTTCACATGTTGTCCTTGACATACACACGAAATATAAACGTCACGGCAATGTTCTGCCCTGGCAAATATTTCGGACATGTCATCACAACAAAATTCATTTTCAACCCTATTATTGATACTAAGTCTCTGACTTGGGTCCGAGTCAGCAAAACTCAACAATCACCATGATCGCCATTATTTGTAATGGTCTGTTTAGTAGATAAAACACCACGGGTTAAGCATATGGGAGATAACTTCAAAAATGAAAGTCCACAGCATGCTTTAATTAGCCCATTAAAATGGTGTGCGGATTTATCGACTGACCGTAACGGTACACCAGAAAAGATGATAACAGCTAAGGGGAGATAAATCCAGAATCTAGTACTATTTAAAACGTATAAAACAACAACAAAAAATTAATCCAAAAATCGCTTTTAAGATAACAGTTTACTAAATAGTCATAGAATTATATTCCTATGCTTTTGTTTGAGATTTTATACGACTAATAATAATAATTTATACATGTACAATATGTTAGATCTTGAAAAAAGCGAGAACAAATTATAAGACATACCACATTGTAACGCATTATAATATCTAATCATACAAAATTGAATAGCGCTATTTGTCAAAAATATAGAAGTGTTAAGATTTGTATAAAAATACACAGAAAAATTTGAATATTGATGATGAACCTGTAGCTATTTAATACAATGTAACATAACCTTACTAAACTATGATTTTATTCCTCTTTTCTTGAAAGCATTCATCACAATATATTATTCAACATTCCCTCTTCAGTCATCAATGACGTCCAATATGTTTTAGTATATTAAGTTGAATTTGAGTCAGTAGTGCGATTTAATAACTGGGAGAAATGGTGTCGATTAGGGGAATAATTCCGCAATAGATATCATGGGAGGCAACTCCATTTTGTGATGTGATTTGTAAGTCGAGAGAGAGAGAGAGAGAGAGAGATGGAGTTTAACGTCCACTGAACACAAACTAGGTCATTTCGGGACTAAAATATGGTTTTAATTTTATTTCATTAATTCGCATGCGCGTAGGGGGCGTAGGGGTCTTTAGCAGAGGGGGGAAACTGGAGTGCCCGGTGGAAACCCACGTGATTGAGCAGGCGTCCCTATGTCCATGCTACATACGATCACACCAGAGGTGACCGCAAGCCAGAGGTGACCGGCCAGCTAGATGTTGAAGCGCGGCAGTCTAGACCACTAGGCCATCCCAACCTCCCATTTTGTAAGTCGAAATCATTGGATTATTATTTTGGCTTCTTTAATAAGAATTGCCTGTATTGTTTTCGTGAATGTTTTGTCACGTAAATTTCCGGTGCCGTTCGACAACATTCCATTCAATAGATTTGAAGCAAACTGATATGTAGTAAATTTTCGCCGGGCCAATGCTTTCATTGAGATGATGAAATTGGGCTACAGTTGATGCTGCGTCAATATTAACTTTGTTATTCCCTGCCGATAAAATCCTGAACTTTTTTACAATTACTTATGAAAAAAAAAAACCAGTTCAATAAGTAGATTGGAAGCAAACATTTATCTCAGTTATTGTAAATAGTAAACACACAGTAAGCGCAAGTATAATACAATGAGTAAAAAGTGACGATTCAACCCGGTCTATTCAATGTGAACTGAACAAGTATTTAACAGAACCTAACTCATTAAGAAGTTAAATTAAAAAATTGAATATATAATATTATACATTCATAGTATATTAATAAAATATTATGTGATTTCGACGATTTCGAGTATTTCAAAGGGCATATAATTGTAAAAAGTGACGATTCAACTCGGACCGTTAAAGCCACCGGCCACATACAACATGATCATCATCGCTCCATGGCCGATCCAATACCCCCACCCCAATAATGATCAGCAGAAAAAGGGTTTTTTTTTAGACGAACTGGACAAATTTTTTTTCCATTTTTTGTCCGACCGACTCTATATAACGCCCTGGTTATATCATACTCCTGCGCAGTGTGTAGATCAAAATCGATCGCCTTTATTTTCATGAATATAGAGGTCACATTTTGGTGGGGGGGGGAATGGTAATAAGCAGTAATCGTATTCCAAAGAAATGAAATGGACTGTACTATTCTGCTCCGAACTAGGCTAATGAAGACGGGCATACGCCATAGAGTGTGCCACGAGAGAAATTTTGCCTTTTACTGGACAGCGGCACTTCGGACTATATCGAATTTTAACTGTCAAGGGATCTTTTATGTGCACGCCCATGTGTACACAGGACCTCGATTTTTCGTACTATCCGAACGGACCGGTTGGACAGCTGTCCTTAACAGGCCCTCCGCCCTGCATCACTGACAAGGGGGATCCACGCCGGAAAATCTTGATGAACTTTCTTGGCCAATTCAGGGATCAACACCCGACCTCCAGGCTAGTGAGCCAGCGTCCTACCCACTTAGCCACCGTGATCTCCTATATTCCATAGAATTGTGACCCGTATGTTCCACTTGAATTACTAAATACGATTGAAATAATTCATTTTCAAGTAAGCAATGGTAGTACCGTAGCCTGTTTGTTGCGGTGTGGAGTGAATTGAAACGGGGTTTACGTCTTACTTTTCTGCACCAACCGGACTAATTTTAGACGGGCATACGCTATGCGAAGGAATTATGTCCGAAGATTTTACGAGTCACTTTCAAAAGGCGTATATATACAACTGAAGGAAGACCATCAGAACCCATTACTGGTAATTGGCGAGCGCAATTGGCGAGCGCCTTCGTGGAATATTCTAAAACATGTTATGGACCAAGAAATGTCATAGCTCTAGACTTGGCATTGAAGTCGATGAGGGGTTGTTTATTAATCCCAGTCCTTATATGTACCCCCTTTGTTGTCGTTATTTATTACAATTTTAGTCTAAATGATTGGTTATAATATTATGGCCAGGTAGGGCTTACGCGCAGAACTTCTATTAAACCTAGGGCCTAGCCTATTATTCCCAAAGCGATTTTCTTTTCGCCCTTTCTTGAATTATTGGTCTAGAACATTGATTCTCGAACTTTTTTTTACCAACGGCACACCCTCGATCACACGACAAAATAGCGGCACACCTGGAAGATATAAATGAAAAATATTTGAATTTTGCAATATGAAAACATGGCAAGTCATAGAGTGACTCAAACTAAATAAAGAAAAACGCAGCGATGAACTTACCAATAGATACCAGTTACGTTCAATTGGGGTCACGTGTTTTTTCGCATTTTCTTAGTGTGCCGTTCAAAATTTTGCGGCACACTGGTTTAGAATCACTTGTCCAGAATGATAAACATTGAAGAAAGTTGTTTTTTTAATTTACATTTTCTGACAGGTTTTGGTTATTATTCATTAAATTTGAATGAAATGAAATGGGGTATAGTCTTACTATTCTGCGCCGATTGGGCTTATGAAGACTGGGTTTTGAATTAAGGAAATGACATACTAAAACAACGGGAATGTATGTAGGGCTACATTTATGGCTCTAGATTCCTTTAACCATGCATAGCAAAATATCGAAACCGTCACCCTCCCCCCGTTAATATTTTATCAGGTGATTTTAGCGTGTTTGGATATTTGTAGTTATAAATATTAAGATTATCTGAATGAATAAAAAATGTTAATGGCAAAGAAATGTCAAGGATTTAACTTTCAACATTGGGCTCAATGGGGAGTGCATATACTTATGTACTTGTCTGAATCCGTCAGCTGTGGTGTGATGTAGTCTTTGTTGTCCAAACAAGAGTTGCAGTAACCGAAAATTACGAGTTATCTCCTCGCTTCACGCCATCTAGTGTCTACCACTACACGTCACTTGGAATGATAATCATGATCTTGTATTGACATCGTTGACAGACTAATAAATATGTAGCAAATATCTTTCATGCAGACTCTGTATAATTAGTAATTCAGATAGGCACTAGGACATAATTTTGTCTTCAAGAGGTATGGTTGAATTTAGTGGAGACTGTCAAATTTGTGTTTGACATGACATAATTTATTGAATGTCGGCCATGATTTTCAGCATCATTTCTCAGCTTGATTATAAAATCCATATTTATTATCTACTAAAATTTTGTCAACATATTATCAGTCATTTTAAACTGGTGAATAAGATGATAACATTGTATGTGTAATTTTTCACAACAGTTGAATGGAATCTGTAATCAAAAGACCTGCATACATCATATATTTAGAATTAGATCCTTTTATTTGGCCAATAGAATAATAATAACTATTAACTACTTATACAGTAATAATAAATAACTTGGCTTCTTTTTTGTAACTTCAGTTTTAGAACCAGCCAAAATGAGTCCTCCGAATCGAATTTATATTGTCCAGGGAGAGATCTCTCTGGTGGTGACAGCTATGAAACGCTCATCCAGGTGGAATTCACATAGTATTGCTGTAAGTATCTTAATCTTAGACTAGACTATTTTAAGTTTACGCTGCCAAGAAGCCATTTCAATAGAATGTGGCAAATATAAACATTTCTTATAATCGCTTAGTTATTCTATTCATTCTGGTTTATAATACACAACAGATATGTGTTTAATATAAGTGCTGCAGATCATTTAAGGGTGTGCTAGTGTTGTGTTCATGATATCTGCATATTGTCGTACATAACCGGAACAAAAATCAGAAAGTGACAAATTTGAATATTGAAAGGCCCAAAATACCTCGAAATAAAGCCGCAAAGGTGACATTTCAAAGAATCTTCCCCAATGAAAGCAATTTGTCAATAATTGCAAATTTCAGTTTGGCACATCAAATCTTATAGACCAATGTACAAATGTACCTGCCTATAGAATTTTGAAAGACTTCGTAAATAAGGCGTCGACGCACTCGCCGTGGGGGGGGGGGGCACTTGCTGGAAATATTCTAGACCATGGTGCTCTGTACACATTGGTTTTTGTGAAGGACTCTTCCTTCAAATTGACAGTTGAATTTTGATTAAGAATAATGCTATTGGTTATTTTCTTCATAGCACACTGCAAGGTGTATGCCTGTATTTGTTAGGCTGGTTGGTACTGAAATATAAGACATTAAACCCGTTTCATTTTCATTTCATACAATCTTAGGGATTGATTTGATTTTGTTACACATCCTCTTAATACAATTTCTTTATTTGTTATATTTATAGGATGAAGATGGAGATCCTCTGTTGTCTGCCTTTTCACAGCTTAAAGAATTATTAAATAATGCTCATGGTAAGTTATATAATGAATGAAACCTATAATGAAACAATTATAGTCTTCAGTTACTGCTTTTATCAGGACTTAACATGTATCAACCTGCATTAGGTGGACATCACATTGTGTGTTTGATAAATCCTAGCAGAAACATTTTTTGGTTTCATTTCGCAGAAAATGATATTCTTCCAAGTGTAAAAATCTTTTAGAAAAATTGAGAATAAATTGTGCCAAAAAGGCCTAAAGCAGATTAACTTTTGGACTGAAAATGTGCTTAAAATTAGTAAAGTTTTGAATCTCGCATAAGGGTATTCCAGCGTGACAGATGGGACAAAAGATAACATTTTCAGAGTAAAATTGAAATCTGGTTATTTCAATACATTTGTAAACATGCAATTTAAAGTATTTTTGACAACCACCATGTCAACCCTTTAGTATCCAACAGAAAAAATAATTACTGCTACTGAGCATTTTGGGATTATGTTTTGATGTGGCGGATGGGACATTTCACGACCATTGTTTTATGTAAACTTGATACCACAACATTGATCTATCTCAATTACTAAAATTTAGTTAAACTGACATGCCTATGTTGAAATAGACTCATTTAAGTGGATTTAGGTAAAAAGGTCATTTCATGTCAAATCACCCCAAAAAATGTAAAAATTAATCTCACCCCCTTCGATTTAGCTGTAATTTGGTGTATATGCTTATTTGGACAGGAAAAACTGATATTTCAAATTTTAGCTTGATTCGACCAACGGTTGCTGAGATCTGGCGGTCTCAATTGGGGGAATTTCGGTCAAAATGGGCGTCGCCAATATTATTTATTTTTCATAACTCAGCAACCAATAAGTCAAAATTGCTATAATAACTATTTCTGGAATGGAGATTCCAAATATGCCTTTATTTTTGACATGGGTGAATTTTGAAATGTCAAGATATTTTGACATAGACTTTGAACTTGACCTTGTGGAACTCGTGACCTTGATATTAACGTTCATGCAAAAATTAGTCCAACATGTTTTCTACACAATATCAAAAAATTGGAGGTACAAATGTATAGGTTTTTTTTATAAGCCTGTAAAGACATGTCAAGTGTCCACACATGAGGCTGAAAATCAGTGTTTTTGCACTTGAAGTAGCTAAGTCTGTAACTCAATATCATCAAAAGTCTTATACATTGAAAACACGAATTATTCGTCAATTTAAATCAACAACTAAGTTTTTATCTTGCCGTGAAAAGGGAAGCTTCTGATATGGTATACTTAAGACAAAAATAAACATTTTGCCATTGGTTGGGTGACCCACCATAAATGAATATCTCCAAATATCTTGACAATACTTATATATATACCAAGCCTTAAATCAGTTTCTCACATTTATAGTCACTAGATAAACGGTCGTGTTGAACTTAATAAGCTATGACCATTTAACCATCTATAAATGATACACTGAAAAATGGTTCCAAATATCGTCCATAACATCCAGTCACTTGTGAGTAAAAGATAAGTTATGCACCCTTGTTTTGAAATTAGTCTCTCTTAACTTGTAAAAGTAAGATGAAAATACTAGTGGAATCAAGTTCCTGTCCAACCCGCGTTGTTCAGAGATAGCATTTGCACTAAATCAAAATATGCTGCTCCTAACGGTACAGTCAATGATAAAACAATTTAAAAAAATAAAAACATAATTTCTAAAACTGCTGTAATAACAAAGAAACTAAACAGATTTTTTATGGCTGTAAAAGTTGAAAGATTTGTAGAGAATTGCACCGGCGGTAGCTATTTATAGTATCATAGACTCCACGGCTGTTAATTATTACATGTGGAATGTGCGATCATCAGTTGAGAAAAGCATTCACATTCACCGTGTCGAGACCAACTTTTTGTAGAGAAATTTCAAGTGCATGGTTCACCATAGTGCGTTGCAGCATCATTTGTAACTAGTGGCCATAAAGAGCGAGGTTAGACATAAATCATCTGGAGAACATACACAATAGACAGGAATAACCATACACTAGAAATTTCTATTCGGTTGCCGTATTTTGATTTGAAATTAGAGTCAAAACGGAAACATTTGGATGTAAATCAGTTCATATACAATTAGATTACATTTGGGTCAATTTCTAGGTCACAAAAATTAACTATTTAGCTCCTTTAAAGCAGGGTTTTGTTCTTTGAGATACAGTAACCTGCTGCAGACTTCCTAAAAATGCTAATTATGATTGAAACAGCAAATAATCCTCTCTTTACGGTAATTAGTCTGAACATATATTACATGTTATTAAAAGGTCTTAATGAAGGTTTTCAAACAACTTTCATCATCAGTGACGTAGAAGCTGTTACAGAACGTGATGACGAACAGTGTTACTTCAAATAAAGCTTCAGTTCTTTGTATGCTGTCTATATGATGATCACCCATAGATTGCTATGGTTGACAAAATTTCAGAAGAATAAGGGGACATCAGGATACATTTTATGCATCCACATGGATCTTCTAAAAGATTTCAATTGCCTCATGAAGATTTCACCCCAAAATTAAATTGTTGTTTTTTCCAAATCTTTGATGAATTTCAAAACTTATGGAGATTTCAGATTTCTAGTACATTTTTGTACCAACTAACATTTAAATGAATGCATACCTACTGGTAGTGGTGTTGCAAATACATTTTCTACCCTTTCAAAATGAATATGTTAATGTGACTAATTCATGTTAATCACAAGATGTTTTTCTCTTTCAGATTTAGATGAACTAGAGCCAAATGCTTTCTTAGGTCCATTCCTTGAGGTGATTAGATCAGAAGATACAACTGGTCCAATAACAGGACTAGCATTGACTTCTGTAAATAAATTCCTCTCTTATGGTCTTGTTGGTAAGTGATTGGTAATTAAAATGTTCAATTAAAAAGGCATCCTAAAAAGTAAACATTTTCTCACCATATGAACTAACTTCTTAATTATAGTAACTTGCTATGTGATATCAGTCACCATAAAATTTGTTGTGTAATTAAATGTTCCAACGAATAAAATGGTTGTCTTTTGACAAAACGGGTAATACATGGATATTCAATTAAGTAACAGGAATGGTAATAAGTGTGAATGCTCAATTCTGAGCAGAAACTAAAAGAGCCACACACGATTTCAATAGACACAACATGCTAGCACCCTTTTATACGAAATGTTCTGCATGTATTTCCGGACTAGAAAGTTTGTGAAGAATTAATTTTTTGAAGAGAGAACTTTCTTGTTTTTTTAATTATTTAATTGTTCAATGGATTTTATTTAACCAAAGATGATTTCAATGCATAATGACAATGACTAAGTGATTTGATGGCTCAGACAGTACACAGATTTCCATATATGGTATATAGAGTTATTGGTCTCAGATTTGGACGCACCTTACTGTTCAGTAATATAAAAATGGATAATTTTGGATGACTGTTAATATTTTGTTTATATTTTGATTTTTATATTCTTATCTGTGTGTGTTTTAATATAAATATAATTTTTGTACAGATCCCCATTGTGATTTATCACCAGCTGCTATAGAGAATACAGCTGATGCTGTAACACATGCTAGATTTGTTGGTACTGATCCTAATTCAGATGAAGTTGTACTCATGAAAATATTATATGTAAGTTGAAAGTCTTCATTTTATTATCCAAATGTAAACTCGTTAACCACATCACTAACTGAAGCAATCAAAAACACACATGTTGCCAGCATCACTAATAGTTTATATCCTATCTTCTCAGAATATTCATGTTATTAATAAATGTCACATAAACTATTAATTTAAAAATGGAGAAGCGAGGCTAAGCTTTGAACAACTAGTATAGTGGTTACAATCAATGCACATCTTTTGTCAAACGGTCAAAGGCTAATAATTTGAATGAAATTTTCAATGTTCTTTTTGTACTATTATAGCAAGAATGGCTAGCTCGATATCTTAATCTAACATAATATATCTTTTATAAAGAAGTAAAATATTTGTGTATATTTTAGGTATTAAGAACTTTATTACTGTGTCCAGCAGGAATATTGTTAACCAATGAATCAGTGTGTGAAATAATGCAGTCTTGTTTTAGAATCTGTTTTGAAATGAGACTCTCAGGTAGGTATCATATTTCAATCCTGATTTTGCAGTTAAAAAGTATTCTTTTAAAATAAGCCATATTGGTCCAAAAGGCATCTAAATTTTCCTGACAATATCTTTTTCTTGGTTAAAACATTAGTCAGCTCCTTGAAAACATTTCATCTCGTTTCTATCCTGTATTCCATCAAATATTGAGAATGAGTTTGATACATTTGTTAATTTATGAATGTTTTGTTTAGAGTTTTTGAGAAAGTCTGCAGAACATACTTTAATGGATATGGTACAGCTTTTATTTACAAGATTACCTGTATTTAAAGAAGATCCTAAATGGAGTGCTACCATGAAAAAGGTACCGGTAAGATAAGAGTTCAGTACTCGTATCATTTATCATAAAATAATTAATATTAACCAGTAGTTATGAGCTTGCAGGTTTTATGTTTATGTAACTTGTTTATTAAATTGTTACTTTAGTATTTATTTAACGTAGGCTTTACCATATATTTTAAATATTTCAGTTAAAGATGCGTGCTGGTAGTGTAGATCCATCAAGGATGGGTAAAAGAAAACGATCCCCTAAACCGCGAGTTAAAAAATCACAAGTACCACCCCAAACTGTAGATAGTTCTAAAACCGAAACACTGGTGGAAGAAAGTGGTGAACAGAACTCGGATGGAAGTCAGAATCCTGAATCGACAGGGTTTGAGTATGTTACATCTGATAGAATAGCTACTACACCAGTAGCATCAGATGAAGGTGTCATTGATATAACAAAAAGTTTTCAGGTTTGTATATAAACATAATAAGTTGTCATTAGTGTGACCTGAACATTAAATTACTCATTTTCAGATTAATACATGGTTATTTATATACGTCCACATTTAATAGGAACTTATATTGTTGTCACCTCTATCCATCCATATTTTATTTTGAGCGTTCTGCAGATCAATGAATTTTCTGAAACTTGATGAGGTGAAGGTTCATCGTACCATAAAAAGGGGAACCCTGTCAATATTGATATTATCTCCCTATTTCTCTTTTGGATCTTGTGGACAAAATACAGCAATTGTTTTTAGAGCTAGCATTTAAGCCTTAGCTGCTTTAGGACATACTACATGACCGTAAATCTTCTGTTACATTTTATTTACTATGTAGGTAGAAGAACATTTCACGTAAATATCTGGGAATAGTAATAGGGCTGCAATGGAATTCAGACACAATAAAGGTGTTCCCTTAATGTTGTCCCTTTCTATACTATATGTGATATTATATTTTGAGCAGGCAGCAAGTATAGCTGAGGAAGTACAAGATAATCTAGCTGCATCACAAGAAACAGAAAATAGACAGACAGGTGAAGAAACAGATGACAAAGAATCTATATCTATAGAAACAGATAAAAAACATAATACACCTATAGTAACATTAACAACACCACCTGATGATAATTTGAAGGTATGATATTAAAACATAATACACCTATTAACAACACAGCCTAATGATAACTTGGAAGTCTGATAATATACATAATACACCTATAGTAACATTAACACAACCACTTGGTAATAACTTGAAGGCATATTATGATATAACATATAACACATCTCTTGTTTTGTTATTCTACAATAAATGTTTTGTTTTCCAAAAAAAATGTACTAGAATGACTTCATTTTCTTTCATTGTTGAAATAATAAAATTTAATTTCTAGACAGCATCCAGTGAAACAGAACTGAGTGTAGCATCTGAAAATTTTGACGACAATGAATCAATTAATTCAGTAGATAATTCTGTACATGAAGGGGATTTTGTTAATCCGAGAGGTATTAGATTTACACAACCACATTATCATCATAAAGAGGGTAAGTGTATTTAGTTTATTGCAATTTAACAATTTCCTAATGTGTTGAGGCTAGTTTTTATACAGGTTGAAAACAAGATTTTTTTGTATTTACTGGAAGATCTGTTTTTAATGTACCAGTATAGTCTTTGGACTTTGACATGTTTTGTAGTTTATTTGTAAAAACAAAAACCAGGGATAGAAATGCAATTTTTTCTCAGGGTGCCTTAAGGCACCCAATTTCAAATTTATGTGTGCCCTGACCAAATGAAGTGTGCCATCAGAGCATGGAGATGATTATATCAATAAAAATTCTAAAATAATTCAATGAGTGTTGTTTTATAATTGAGCACATTACACATTTTGCACAGTTATTTAGGAAAATGTATTTTAATTATACACTTTCTTGCCATCTAAATAAATCTTCACTAATTTTTAATTGTTTTAACACGTCCTCACTCGGGAGTCGAGTCACTCTCACTCGTATCGTCACATTTATGTTTACCGGCACTCTGATTTTCATTAGGCCTACTTGTGTCAGATGTGTTGCACTCAGCTGAACTGGTGTTAAAACTCTCAGAGTTGGCATTATTAATTGTCGGAGGTTTAAAGAAACTTAAAATTGTTTTGACTTCTCAGATTTCCTGTCATGCGCATTAGAAACAATAAACAAATTTCCCGTAGGTTCTTTTTTTTAGATTTGTTATCCAGACGCGTATTTTTTAGTGTATACAATACAAAGTTACATTGATAGTAATAGTGATGGCAGGTCGTCGACTGCTCGACTGGAGTCTTCGTTGATTGATGAGGCACAGATGGCTAAGATTGTTGGAAAGGTCCAAAATATTTGTCAGTTTGATAAAAATTTTAGACGTTAAGTGATTTTTCAGGCGTGCCCACAAGGCACAGCTGTTCAATTTCATCCGTGCCATATCAAATTTACCCGTGCGCTCGGCACGCAAATAAAGGGAATTTCGATCCCTGAAAACATTACTCTTATCTCCAGATAACTCCATGGTTCATTTCCCCATTTTTTTTTTTTTACAAATGTCTTTAATTTTTTTGTAGGGTCTGGTCCATTAATACCATATGGTTTACCATGTGTCCGTGAACTTCTGCGTTTTGTTGTATCTTTGTGTAATCCTATCGACCGTCATAATACAGATGTGATGATCCATATGGGTTTAAGTTTATTAACAGTAGCACTAGAAGTAGGAGCTGATCATATTAGTTCCTTTAATTCACTATTATATCTCATTAAAGATGATACTTGTAAAAATTTGTTTATGGTAAGTCACTGAAATTATGCATATGTCAGAATCAAAATTTGTCTTTTGGAAAAGTTTGAATTTTCGAAAAAGTTTAATTTGAACTCAATAATTTTCTATGGTATTTCCGGTAAAATATCTCATTTTGATGTATTAAGATTCAGTTCCTTGAAAGATTTTTCCAGATATTTTCCTAAAGTCTTTCCAGTTAAATATCTAATCCTGGTGTATTAAGACTCAGTGCCATGAAAGATCTTATAAGATGTGTTGTAAACTGAACAGTAAATAAAGATACTGTATTTGAGAACATCCTTTATGAAGATATTAATTCAAATGTGTTTGATATTAATTCAATTTTGTTATATTAGATTTTATCAATGGAGAGGCTGTCGTTATTTGCTGCATCTTTACGAGTGTGTTTTCTCCTTTTTGAATCCATGAGAGGCCATCTTAAATTCCAGTTAGAGGTAAAGAAAAATTGTTTCTTTTAGATAAATGAAAATTTGTGTTATGAATAATATAGCCATAGAAAATTTGTATTATGTCATTTGTTGGTGTGATGTGTCAGTGTACCCCATTTCATTTTATTTCAATTTTTCTTACAGATATTCCTTACAAAATTATGTGATATTATAGTATCGGAGGCTCCCAAAGTGTCCTATGAAACACGAGAAGTGGCATTAGAGTGGTTGGTACAGTTATGGAGAATTCCAGGTCTAGTAACTGAATTGTACCTTAATTATGACTGTGATCTCTATTGCTCAAACCTTTTAGATGATATAACCAAATTAATTTCTAAAGTAAGTATTCTTTTATATATTATATTTGGGGGGAATTTTGTTATTTTACTATTTAAAACCTCATTAGCATGTGATATGTGCATTAAAAACTCATTTACCATAGCTATACTTAGTAATACAATGCTGAGACCGATTGTTTTGGTTACTTGACAAGTGAACTTCATGGACTAATGGAAACAGTCTCTCATAATTGCTGTCCCCATGTGGCATTGATTAATGAACTGATCTTGCTTGCTGCCATTGCTTTGAGAATAAGAGTAACTTGTATTCAAATATCTTGTATTCAAATATATCCAAGTATTTAGTGCTATGGTTAATGTCAGTCTTCATGGTGTTAATCTGTTGATGGTTACAACTTTAATGTACTGTAATATTATTTGAATTTATCTTTTAGAATGCATTTCCAGTATCAGGTTTATATACAACTCATCTATTGTCATTAGATGCTCTGTTAACTATGGTAGATAGTATAGAACAACATTGTCATAGTAGAATCATCAGTTCCAATAAAACATTTACTAATAATACAGATAATAAACCTGATGATAATGATGGTATGTATTTGTTTAGTCCTAATAAGACTTTTTTTTAAAGAATTGTCAAAATCACTTTAAATTTTGTGAATGTTTCTACACACTCTTGGCTCACAGTGAGGAGTCTGAATTCAGTTCCTAAACGCCTGCCCCAGTGGCTTTTGATTGGCTGGATTAGTTTGAATGAAATACTGCTGATTTCTCGACAATTAGACATCGGTTCTTCGCATGAGTTACATATTAATGATCCTTGCAACATTTTCCACATGTTGACATCAAAAGTTCATTCGAAAAAGCCGATTTGGTGATTAACCAGGAGCTATTTTTAGAACACAATGTGAAGGATTGTGTTAAATTTTTGGAGAAATTTTGAGTCACCATCTTTGGGAAGCTGCCACAAGAGGATACATCATCTGACATTCAAAATGGCCAACATATGGCCCGGCTCAATTTCCCAGGTAGCCAAGAGTAGTCTCTATTATAGATGACAGACAACATGCACACCAATAACACATTTACTTTAACTGCAGTAGGAAATAATATATGACCCATTTGTTTCTCCGTTGGTTTATTTGTAAATATTTCTTTTGACTTTAAAATGGGCACAGTTTGCTAAGAACCAAATATTGCAATATAATATGTGCATCTCGCAATAAATTGAGGTTGCAATCCATTGCAGTAGAAATATAGAAATATACTGCTATGTTTGTTATTATAGATAAAACAAATGTTGAAGTTTCAACTAATACAGACAGTGATAGTAATAATGATGTTAATCAAACAGGTCCACCATCTACTGGTTATGGTATGGCTCAGTTACTAAGGAAAATAGATAATTATAAAGGTATTGATATACTCCTTATGTATTACCAAAAAGAAAACAAAAATTAGTATTGACACAATCACAAATACTTTCTTTAAATTCATGATTTTATGTAATTTCTTGTAATTTGTTTCTGTAGATCAAATGAAACCTAAGGATTCTCGGAAAGGACCTCAAATTAAACCAAATAGAATGAAGATAGCTCCAAGAATCAACACCTCACAAGAACTGGCAGCTTTAAAACAAAAGAAAAGAGTAAGTTCATAGATTGAATAGTTTGAGATTTATGTTCAAACTTATCAGAATTTTTCAACTAAATGTAGTATTGAAGTTCAGAGTTCATCTGTTTTACGAATAGTTATTGTCCTTGAAAACCACCTTTCAAAATTATAGGTATCCCCTTGCCAAATTTCTTAACAAAATAACTTAAATGTATATCACCAGAGTTAATTATGTAAAAGATCATATTGTGTTATAAATTGGTGAGTTCTTTCAGACATTCTTTAATTTCTTTCTAGATTTACCATCTAGGTACAGAACAGTTTAATATAAAACCATCTAAAGGCATAGCTTATTTACAAGAACAGGGTTTATTAAAGACGCCATTAGATATAGGTGAAATTGTTACCTTTCTTCGTGAGAATCCTAAACTAGATAAAAAGATGATTGGTGAATATATTTGTAATAGAAAGAATGCAGCTGTATTGAAAGCATATGTCAAGTAAGTACATATGGTCATTAAATTTGATACCCACAATAACCTTTGACATCTTATATATATATATTTTCTGCATATTGTTGTAAAATTTACTGCAAAGTTACAAATTTGTGGCAGCAATGTTCTGATTAAGATTTGTAGCAGCCTAGAATCTTTACCCAAAAATTCACAGAAGTCTTTTAAATTATTAACTCTTTTTTAAACCTACAGATAATACAAACCCTGAAATTGTGTTTCTCCACCTTTCTTCTCACATGATCTCTACCTTTCTCTCTCCTCAGATCATTTAATTTTGAAGATTTACGAGTAGATGAATCGTTACGTCAATATCTAGAAGCTTTCCGTCTGCCTGGCGAAGCTCCGGTTATTTCATATCTTATGGAACATTTTGCAGAGCATTGGTCGGTATGTTGATTATCTTTTATTATTTTTGTCCCCCTGCTTTCGAAGAAAGTGGGGAACTATTAAAATGGGTTTGTCTGTCTGTCCATCTGTCACACTTTTTGGGACACAGAGATAAGCAATTTGATTGTTCGAGACCTTGGAACACAATAACTTTCCCTTCATTGAGGTATAATGTTTAAACTTGGTGCAGGCATGCATTAGGTCAATGGCTTGATTGAATTAGAAAGAAGAGCATTTTCTGATTGGTTGATTCTTTGGGGCACAATAACTTTGGTTATAATGAAGTGAGAGCTATGAAACTCTTAATATAGATTCATTATATATTATTACCTTGACTAAGTTTGATGGTGAGAATTTTCTGCTTAGGCTAAGGAGCAACAAGCAATTTGATTGGTCAAGACATTGGAACATAACTGCTTTTAATGTTTAAACTTGGTGTAGATGTTCACTAGGGGAATATCTTGCCTGAGTTCAATGATTAACATTTCAAGATAAAGCTAAGCAGAGCTAGTCAATTTCATTGTTCGAAGCTTTGGGACAAGATAACCTTGATTCTGTGATGAATCTTAGTGTATAGTTTGATTGTTCGATATTTTTGAAAGAAATATGTGCGATTGATTACTATGTGTAATCTATTTATTTTGGGATTTCGGTGGGGACATCTGCCTCACTGTTTCAATTATCTCATTGCATTTTGTTTGTGGGAAATTATTGCCGTATAAATTTCTGTGTGATATTTTGTAGAATTTACATTTACCTATTGGTATTGATTGTTTTGAAACCTCTTTGTTACAGATATCAAATGGTGAACCGTTTGCTAATGTTGATGCAGCTTTTACCTTGGCATATGCTATAATAATGTTAAATGTTGATCAACACAATCATAATGTAAAAAAACAGAACACACCTATGGTATTTGCTGTAAGTATGTTTATTGTATTCGGTTCCACTAAAGAATGTCAGAAGTCTTTATCATATTTCTCTGTAATACTAACAACCCCAGAGTTCAGTACTTTAAGTCAACCCATTCATATTTATAACAACATTGAAGCTGAATATGACCGGACGGATGGGAGAGTACTTGCAATAATTTTTTTATTTTTTCATCTTCAACATTTAAGATTTTGCACTTTTATTTTTTCATATCGACCAATACTCATGTTATTGCAGGAATTTAAGAAGAATTTATCGAAAACTAATGGTGGAGAAGATTTTGATGAAGATATGTTAGAAGAAATCTATAATGCTATCAGGTAAAAATTTATCAAGCAAAATGCTAAAATATCTGATATATACAGAAATAGTATGCAACTTAGTTTTAATGTAGCCAGCAAATTGAATGAGTTTTTTTAAAAATAAATTGTGCACCTTGTTCCAAAATTTAAACTGAATAAGAATGCAAATTCAAATGTCTTTGCTACACTAGGATCTGGAAGGGGTGTTATATTACCAGCAAGGGATTGGTCAATGAAACGGTCTGTTACGGCGAGTTCTTGGAATGTAATGAGTGGAACTGTGGGTGAACCACTAGAAGGGTCTATGCTGATTGATTAATCAATGTCGTATGGCATAGGGGCAAAGTTGCTTGTACAACTCTTGAGATGACCTTCCCGTACAACCAGTCACATCTTCATGTAATGTAGGCCATCGAAAGTATAAAAAACAAAGCTAATCTAGATCTGTATTTTAATCAGACTGTATTTGTATATTATAGAAATGATGAGATTGTAATGCCATCAGAACATACAGGTTTAGTGAAAGAAAATTATTATTGGAAGGTAAAAATATTTTAGTACTGTGAACGGATATGTATGTTTATTATTGACCAAAACCTTTGCCCACATGGAGATTAAAATTTTACGAGCAGTAATGACTACATAATAATTCCGCTATGTACCACAAATACTGTATAACCTTGAAAATTGTCTTTAGGTCCCTAAATTTAAAAAGAATTGTGCTAAACGTGCTTCACACATTTGAAAATGTCTCTTGATTTCTCTTTCCAGCAATCTTTACGAAGAGGTGCTACAAAAGAAGGTGTATTTTTACATGCACCTACAGGCATGTTAGATCATGAAATATTTTCATTAATATGGGGACCAACAGTTGCTGCTCTGTCATTTGTGTTTGATAAAAGTGGAGATGAAGCTATAATAAACAGAGCTATATCTGGTTTTAGGTGAGATTTTCTTTATCTATGCTACATGTAAATTTCTTAATCTATGCAGGCCTCGAAATGTTTGAAAAAATCTACCTGTCGCTTCAGTAAATAACCTGTCACTCTCAATTGTCAAACCCAAAGACTAAGTAATAGTATAGTATCACACATATCCATACATGTAGTACTACACACACGTTTGTTTAGGTATTGACGTACATTGCTTCATATAAATATTGTAATATAGAAAACCTTTTTATTTTTTCGACATCGGAATGCCTAAAAGTTCTTGAAAGTCGGCGAATCTGCGTTGGCTCATCGAGTCGAAGATTCGTACAACTACAATTCTATCATCTGTAGCCACGTGGATTCCGCAAATTATCATAGTAGGCCTATCACACCTCCGTGCTAAATCGAATAGTTCGACGTTGAGGTGTAGAATTCAAATTTTAAAATATCCGTATTGAATTGAATATTAAAACACAAATCACACCTGTGTATCACATAGTAAGAAATATCCAGGGTGCGAAAGACAGTTAGCGCCACCTGGAATTCCCGTCGGAGCCTTATTTACGCTACAAATTATATTAATATCCGAGATATTTTTCCGACCTGATTATTTGATTTTGTTGAATTGTCTTGTAAATTATTTAAATGATTAGAAACATGAATCGTGGTGTCGTTACGGTAGAATTATTTCAGGTGACGTTTTAATTTACTTAGATATAATACTCCATAATGCTATAAACTAGTGCCAATTAGATGAAAACAAGCCTAGAATGTGTGAAATTCATTGTTATAAAATTGTCTACTTCCAAACTGAGTACCTGTTGCCTGCGAGTGCGACAGAGCGAAATGTAAAAATGCAAATGACGACTTTTCGCTGTATATCCGTGCTCATTTCTTGCATTTAGAAACGACTCTACGAATAAATAAATACGGCTTACATGTACATGACGTGGACGTGAGTATTCTGGTCAATTTACTGAACATCAAGTAAAATTTAGTCCACCTGTCGCTTGCGATTTTGCTACCCGTCGGACGAAAAAATCGCCAGACAGGCGAACATTTCGAGCCATGTCTATGCTACTTAAATTTTACAGAATTCTCTTAGACAAGCTGAAAATTGTTGAGAAATGTTGGTCAATTAAATATTGATTGTTCTGAAATATCAGAATTTTAAATTTATTTTAGTAAAATATATTAATTTTCTTTTACAGAAAATGTGCCATGATTTCAGCTCATTATGGTATCAGTGATGTGTTTGATAATTTAGGAATATCTTTGTGTAAATTTACTACACTATTAAGCTCAGCTGAGGTGAGTTAAAAAAAAAAAATTAAAATTGTAGGTTTGTAATGAAAAGTATTTTGAATATATTAATTTTTCAATAGAATTAATAATTCAGATAGTTAAGATATTCTGAATTATGATATGTTTTCTATTATATTACATCTCACCAAGCTATAGTAAGATATTAAAACAATGTGACATTTACCCTATTAGAATTGTTTCCATTCATTGCTTTTATGAAAGCCTAGTAAGATATATTTGCAGATTTATGCTTTACAACATTATTTCTTGTGATGAATATATATCAATTTTTTTTTTTACATAGGCTCCAGAAAATATTCCTACATCATTTGGTAGTAATTTTAAGGCTCAGTTAGCTGCTAGAACTGTATTTGCACTGGCTCATAGACATGGTGATATATTACGTGAAGGCTGGAAGAATATAGTAGATTGTATGTTACAGTTATATAGAGCTAAATTATTACCACAAAGTATGATAGAGGTAAGAATATAGTAGAGCTGAATAACCATTACAGTTTTATTTCTATGATAATGATTCTTAAAATCCAGATATTTATATTTATGGGAGGTGAAATAGAGCTTAGTTATGTACTATTCACTGCAGATCAGAATATGAAATAAAGATTAATGATGAATAGATGCAAAAACTGTAAGGGTTAAGAAATGTTACTGATTTTAGTGAGTGCGTAATTTATAATGTTAATGAATTTTAGATTTTCATCTTTATGTATGATAATTTCAGGTAGAAGATTTTGCGGATGCGTCAGGTAAAATATGTATAGTTAGAGAAGATAATACAGCCAATCAAAGGTATATCATCAACTTATTCCTCAAAGAAATGATTATTCAGATGAATATTAGCAGACATTAGTATCAATAAAAAATTTCCAATAATAAAATAAATGTTCATTGAAGTTGAATAAAATTATTTTGTCATATTTTGTTTCAGGTCTGATGCGGGTGTATTTAGTAGTTTCTATTCATACTTTTCGCTGTCTGAGTCTTCCAATCAGAAAGGACCGACACCAGAAGAACAAGATGCTGCAAAACAAGCACAGCAATGTATAGAAGCTTGTCATCTAGATATGTTGATAATGGACAGTAAATTCCTTAGAGAGGAATCATTACAAGAACTGGTGAAGGTAATTTATTATGAATATTATTTTGGAGATTGTTGAATTTAATGACAATTATATAGTGACATTATTATGAACTTATCTCTCGAAACATAGCAAAAAGTGAAGATAACTATATTATAATTACAGGCTTTAATAGTAGCGTGTCAAGGTAATGAAGATCAGGCAGCTTTAACTGGTCATTATGATGAAGATGCTTCCGTGTTTTTCTTAGAGCTTCTTATAAAAACAGTTTTACAGAACAGGTACCTATTTTATTCTCCTGTTCAGAGATAAGTTATCTTATAATATCTTTGTCATTATATTTACATTATTGAAAGATCTGTTAGTGAAGCCAGATGAATACTTCCAATAGCCATATCAGTTATGCGTGTCTTTATTTTACAGAGATAGAGTGAACCTTATATGGCAGGCTGTGCGAGATCATCTGTGGAATATAATTGTGAATGCAAATGAACATTCATTTCTTGTGGAACGTGCAGTTGTGGGCTTGTTAAGATTAGCTATTAGATTGTTAAGACGAGAAGAAGTGGCATCAGAGGTTTTAACCTCACTCGGAATGTTGTTAATGATGAAGCCAGAAGTTATTCACAATATTAGTTGTCAAATAGCATTTGGTTTACATGATTTATTACGGACTAATGCAGCTAATATACACTCTAGTCATGACTGGTATACATTATTTATGACATTAGAAGTTGTAGGAGCTGGTGCTAATCCCCCACCATTAATGCAGGTTCGCTCTGGTATCAATGTTAGAGAATCATTGCATGATGCTGGTACGTATTGCTTGCTTTATTATTTTTCTTTTGTGCATAAAATTCTGTCAGAAACAATAGTGTAAAATACATTATTAAAGTAAGCATTGCTGGGGAATTTAAAATTTGGTTTTGAAAGAAAAGAAAAAGGCATATTATTTTTGTGGAAGTGCAAAATCGAACAGTAAAATTTTTAAAGAGACAAGTCCCAGAAATAGTCACATTTGCATAACAGACTTATTTAAAGAATTTCATTGTTTGGTTGTATATATTTTTTGATGATTGTGACTATAACTTTGTGAGGTATATCAACATCATTATTCAGGCATTGGGGATCACATGGGAACTGAAACTATTTATTTGTGGGAAAACGTATTACAGTGCTTCAGTTAGTTGCACTGGACTTCCCTCCAAATTAAACAGTTTTATTCACTGAAATATGTCTGGCACTGTTCCATACTTCCATTTATATATGTTGAACTGTAACTGTCCCCCAATATTTTCCGTTGGATTCCTTAGGCGTCTTTAATGTTCTAGTCGTCATTATAACACTACAAGACACCCCCCACCCATCTATGGTTTGCCATTTACTAGGCAATATCATATTCCAAATTCTTTGTTTTTCAATTTACAGGTGCTCAGAGTGATAGTGAAGTACAATGTAATAATGGCCATAATGAAACTAATGATAGAGGTTATACATCAGATAGTGAGTTATATGAAACACAAAATAAAAGAGTTGGTTCTTCTTCACCCGAATTACAACTTAGACCTGTACCAGATAATGGTAGTTGGCTTTTGGTATGTATACTTTATTGTAAATGAATAAGAATGAAAAACATATAACCTATAATCTGATAAATAATTAAGAGGTTCCAGTTTTTTCTGGTCTTTCAGAATGAAAAATATGCACTTTTTCTATTTTTCTCGTTTTGTCTTATCTAGTGACCGTCAATTATTTTTTTGATTTGTTAGATATCCTCCCACAGTCTCATATAACAAGTTTTGGTCTTCGAAGGAATTATTAGTGAGCAGAAATTCACCTGTGTATCTGTTATCACTCGTCACTTCAGTCAGTTATAAAATGATTCAGCGGGGTCCCCTGTCCAACCATGTTTATTTTCTCCAAGCCCTCCCATTTCCCCCCCACTGCCAAAGACCTGTATGGGCAAGCAAATTATTGAAATGAAATTAAACCATGTTTTAGTCCAGAAATGACATAGTTTGTGTTGAGTGTATGTTTAACCCCTCCCATCTGCATTAAGCTCAGGTTATAAGGTGCAGAACCATAGGACTTTAAACCCCATTTTGTTTCATTTCATGGTTAACCCCATTTGTCTCTCTATATAGAAGGATAACTCATGTTTTCCTTTTGCATTCGTCACTTCCTTTTCTTTAAATCTTCATGACGTAAAATTCGTAGCATTGATATTTTGAAAGTGTTTAACCAGTTCTATCACATATATGATAAAGACTGACACTAATATTGCCCTTAATGTATTTCAATATGATATGAAGGATGTTTACTGAAACATATTGGTTGTCAAAGAATTAAGAAATGTTGCCTTGTTAAGAACACCATATGTGACCCAGCGCAGCTAAATGAGTCGGAAGTCGCAAAGCTAGATTCCGCAATAGAGTGCAATGATGGTTCAGTAGGTCAAAATTTTCAAAATTCAAATTTTCTCTTTAAAAGCCTCAAAAGTACCTCTTTCGTCAATTAAAAGTTTAATTTTCATGAAAAGAACATCTATTAATGTTCAAAAATTGCATTTTGTAAAAGGCAGTCAGCAAAGAAGTCATTAATTATCTTGGAATAAAGCAAAACAATCGTTCATTTACTTGCTGTTTTCAAAAAATGTCCAAGCAACCCTGAGAACACCATATTCGGCACTATACAAGCCGTATCCTATATGTTTCCCAGAATAATGGAAAATCGTGCCATTTTGGATTTCCGCCATCTTGGATTTTTATACGCCCAAATTTTCATGTGGACGTATATTGTCGTCGCCCCTGTTCGTCCGTCCGTCCGTCCGTTCACAATTGTTTGTGAACAGTCTACAGGTCACAATTTTTATCCGATTTCAATGAAACTTAAAACATAGGTTTATCACCCTAAGATCTCGGTTCCTTTCGATATTGGCATGTATCGGACTGTAACTTCATGGGTTATGGCCCCTGATTGTACGAAAAATCACGTTTTTTAGCTTGTGAACAGTTTAGAGGTCACAATTTTGAACCGATTTGGACGAAACTTGAAATGCATGTTTATAACCCAAAGACCTTGGTTCCTTTCGATAATTGCGCCAATCGGATCGTAACTTCCTGAATTATGGCCCCTGATTGTCCGAAAAATCGCCCTTTTTAGCTTGTGGTCCCTCTGGAGGTCAAAATTGTTATCCGATTTAAAAAACCGTTTGATTATATCACCGTTCCATGGTTATGAAGGTTGAGTTCGAATTTCGTGAAAATCGGACCAAAATTGACGGACAAAATGGCCGCCATTTGTACGCGAATAGTGTGAAAATATGTTAAATCAAGGTTGTGAACAGTGTAGAGGACACAATTTTGAACCGATTTGGATGAAACTTGAAATGCATGTTTATAACCCAAAGATCTTGGTTCCTTTCGATATTTGCGCCAATCGGATCGTAACTTCCTGAATTATGGCCCCTGATTGTCCGAAAAATTGCCCTTTTTAGCTTGTGGTTCCTCTGGAGGTCAAAATTGTTATCCAATTTAAAAAAACGTTTGATTATATCATTGTTCCATGGTTATGAAGGTCGAGTTCGAATTTTGTGAAAATCGGACCAAAATTGACGGACAAAATGGCCGCCATTTGTACGCGAATAGTGTGCAAATATGTTATAATATCAAGGTTGTGAACAGTGTAGAGGACACAATTTTGAACCGATTTGGATGAAACTTGAAATGCATGTTTATAACCCAAAGATCTTGATTCCTTTCGATATTTGCGCCAATTGGATCGTAACTTCCTGAATTATGGCCCCTGATTGTCCGAAAGAATGCCCTTTTTAGCTTGTGGTCCCTCTGGAGGTCAAAATTGTTATCAGATTTAAAAAAACGTTTGATTATATCACCGTTCCATGGTTATGAAGGTTGAGTATGAATTGTGTGAAAATCGGACCAAAATTGACGGACAAAATGGCCGCCGTTTGTACGCGAATATTGTGAAAATATGTTATATAAAGGTTGTGGACCTTATAGAGGTCACAATTTTGAACCGATTTTGATGAAACTTGACATGTATGTTAATAACCCAAAGATCGTGGTTCCTTTAGATATTTGCGCCCATTGGATCATAACTTCCTGAATTATGTCCCCGGATTGTCAGAAAAATCGCTTTTGTTCGCTTTTGGTCCCTCTGGAGGTCAAAATTATTATCCGATTTAAAAAAACGTTTGACTATATCACCGTTACATGGTAATGAAGAGAGAGTTTGAATTACGTGAAAACCGGACTAGAATTGACAGACAAAATGGCCGCCGTTTGTACACGAATAGTGTGAAAATATGTTATATCAAGGTTGTGGACCCTATAGAGGTCACAATTTTGAATCGATTTTGATGAAACTTGACAGGTATGTTTTAAACCCAAAGATCTTGGTTCCTTTCGATATTTGCGCCCATCGGGTCATTACTTCCTGAATTATGTCCCCTGATTGTACGAAAAATCACCCTTTTTAGCTTGTGGTGCCTCTGGAGGTCACAATTATTATATGATTTAAAAAAAAACGTTTGATTATAAAAACCAAACAAATTCTAATGATTTTCTGATAATTCCTTGATATGCGACAATTCTTGTTGACTGCCCGGAGGATTTGGCTGCTGTGTGGGCGTATGTTTCGTTGCCTGGCAACCTATTTTTTATATTATATTTTATATTATATTTAAATTTGGCGTCCCAAAAATCTCATGTTACAAAGCATGAAACCTATGTATACCATGATCCGGACATAATATAGAAGAAGTTTCATATTTTTTCCGTCAATTTTGGTTACCATCTTGAAATTCCGCCATTTTGGATTTTTGAAATTGATTTTCAGTCCTATATTTGATTACAGCGACCCCAAGAACCCAATATTTGGCACAACACAAGCCATATCCTATCTCTGCTTCCCAAAATAATAGAATATCGTGACATTTTGGCCGCCATCTTGGATTTCTGCCATCTTGGATTTTGGTCGCCATCTTGGATTTCCGCCATCTTGGAATTAAATTATTTTCTGTGCCCATATTTGATTTCTTCGACCTCAACCCCAAGCTTTCCATCAATTTTGGTCGCCATCTTGGATTTCCGCCATCTTGGAATTAAATTATTTTCTGTGCCCATATTTGATTTCTTGGACCCCAACCCCAAGCTATGTATACCGCGATCCAGACATAGTACAGAGGAATTTTCATTTTTTCCATCAATTTTGGTCGCCATCTTGGATTTCTGCCATCTTGGATTTTTGATATTTTATTTTGTGCCAATATTTGAATTCGGCATCCCCAAAAAATCTCATGTTACACACCATGAAAGCTATGTATACCGTGATGCAGACATAATACAGAGGAATTTTCATTTTTCTGTCAATTTTGGACGCCATCTTGGATTTCCACCATCTTGGAATTTAAAAAAATTTCATTTTCCATATTTGATTTCTGCGACTCTCAACGTTCCATGAGAGCTATGTATACCGTGATTCGGACATGATATGTAGGAATTTTCATTTTTTCTTCATTTTTGGCCGCCATTTTAAAAATAATAATTATTTTTTTTAAAAATTCTTCTTTATTCGTTTTTTGTAGCCCATTTCGCATTGGGAAAGCATCTGACGTTTTATTGAGTTTTAAAATAAATGTTGATTGTCCCATGAATATTGCAAAAATCTAAGTGTCATTTTCAGAGGCCGTTTTCTCCGAATTTAGGAAACCAGGGATGTCCAGACCACCCAACTTCAAATAGCAATTTCTCAGAGATGAAACGTTGTAAAGCAATGGTTAATACATCATTGAAAAGCTGAGACTAGTCTCTCTTTGGTTATTCCAAAACATCACTTTTGAACAATTGGTCACTGTGACTCATTTTGCTATGTCGGGTCACATATTTGTATTCTAATAATGAAGAAAAGTTATTTTTCTTTTACTTTTAGGTAAATAAAGAAGACCCGCCATCAGGTTCTCAACTGAAAAAATTAAACCAGTTTTCCATAGACCTAAATGAAACGCTCCATTATTGTGACAGTAAAGCATTATTAAAGTCTTCAGAGACTCTTTCCTTTCTGGTGCGTGATGCAGCTCATATCACTCCACATAATTTTGAGAGCTGTGTTCATGCTATTAGAGCATTTGTTGAGGCCAGTTTAAATGGAGGTAAGATGTGACCATAAATTATGCAACAGATGTACAAATACCTGTGAATTTGGGTTGACTGCCAGGAAGCTTAGGATCTGCCGAACATTAATATCAAACCTTGATGTTCAACATTTTAATAGTTGAGGATTGTAAAGTAACAGTTAGCCAACACTCTAACAGTATTTTCCGGTAAATTGTATTTACTTTTTGGAGCTTGACTTTTATTTCTTTCGCAGTCAAATAAAAATATATTCAGTAAGAGTTTTTACCTTCGTTTTTCAAATCTAACTGTAAATTAACTTTATTATTATTGTATTTTATTTTATTTGTGATACTAGATGTAGATGCTGTATTTATTGAATTTTAGGACATTTGAAAACTCCAACCCGACAAGTACAGAAGGAAAAGAAAGTTCATCATAAATTAACTCGTTCCAAAAAAGATCACGATAAAATGAAGAAATCAAAGTCGTCTCCAGGTGTATCATTAGTTGGCAATTCTGATGATGAAGGTGAAGGAGAGGGAAGTTCTGTAGGATTACCATCTTTATCTATACAGTTATTAGACTTAATGCATACATTACATACACGGGCAGCTTCTATATTCAGTTCATGGGCAGAAGAAGATAGTGCACGAGTAGATGCTGGTACAAGTTCCTTGTGGGCTAAATGCTGGTGTCCATTATTACAAGGTAATTGTGTTTTTAAGACTCTTTAATGTATGTTTCCTGTATATCATAAGCTGATCCTTGATAGATCATTGAATGAGTAAAGCTATTCATTCTGATATCTGATAGATTTATTATTATAGTTGTAAGTAGACCTAAGTAACTCAACCCTTCAACAAGTCCTACTCTGTATTATAACTTATGTTTGATTTCACATGTTTTAAGGTATAGCACGATTGTGTTGTGATTCAAGAAAACAAGTAAGAAGTCAAGCCTTAACTTATTTACAACGAGCTCTATTGGTTCATGACCTACAGACATTGTCAGCCGTAGAATGGGAAGCTTGCTTTAATAAGGTTAGTTATTTTGGAAATAGTTAATCTAATTGAATGACATGTATAAACAGTAGTATGTCTTAATTCAATTTCATCATTCATTATCATTTACAGATTGTTTTTATTTTACTCTAGGTATTGTTTCCATTATTGACAAAACTGTTAGAAAATATTAACCCACAAGATCCTAGTGGTATGGAAGAAACCAGAATGAGAGCTTCTACTCTTCTTTGTAAGGTAAGTTGTAATATTAGTTATATAAATAAAAGAATGTATTATATTGTAGCCCACTTGCAGATCAAGATATCTTATGTAAATGTTCTTCACACTATTTAAAAATAAGGTCAATCATCATACATCATGTATAAGAGATAAGTAGTTTGTAATTTATTAATTGGTTGATAATATTGTTTTTTTTTTAAGGTTTTCTTACAACATCTAAGTCCACTGTTATCACTGACAACATTTACAGCTCTATGGTTAACTATATTAGATTTTAATGAGAAATATATGCATGTTGATCGTAGTGATCTATTGGTAAGTTTTTATGTATATATCAGAAAGGTGCCAAACTGTATAAGAAACTCTATGATTTATTAATGCAAGGTCTCACTAGTCTGGAGTTTGAGTGTTCGATACCTGGATTGGCTGAAAAAAGTTCATTCACATTTTCTGACAAGGACAGATGTCTAGTCATTTGGATGGGACAAAAGACTGAGCTCCTGTGTACAGATTAGCGTGCACGTAAAAGATCCCTTGACAGTTGGAATTCGATTATTAGAGTAGGCTGTAGTGCCACTGTCCAGGCAAAATTTCCCTCATTCTCATAGTACACTGTATATCAAATGACTGTCTTCATTATCCCCGTTTAGTGCAAGGTCAAGAACAACTTATTGTCCCCCACCTTTCGAAGAAAGTTGGGGGACTATTAAAATGGGTTCGTCTGTCTGTCTGTCTGTCTGTCCGTCACACTTTTTGGGACACAATAACTCTCTTCGAACTCCATCAAGGCGTTGATCTAATAAGCATACACACTAAGTTTGAACATTTTAACTCAATTAGAAGGAGAGTTATTGTGTCCCAAAAAGTGGGACACAACTTTAGTTCTAATTAAGTGAGAGTGATGAAACTTGGTGTATACTTTCATTACAGTAATACCTTGACTTAAGTTCGATAATGAGCATTTTCTGCTCAGGGTAAGCAGAGCGATACGCAATTTGATTAGTCGAGACTTTGGAACACAATAACTCTCCTTCTAATTGAGTTACAATGTTCAAACTTGGTGTATATGCTTATTAGGTCAATGCCTTGATGGTGTTCGAAGATGAGCATTTTCCGCTTAGGGTAAGCAGAGATAAGCAATTTGATTGGTTGATGCTTTGGGACACGATAACTTTAGTTCTAATTAAGTGAGAGTGATGAAACTTGGTGTATAGTTTCATTACAGTAATACCTTGACTAAGATCGACAATGAGCATTTTCTGCTCAGGGTAAGCAGAGCGATAAGCAATTTGATTTGCCGAAACTCTGGAACACAATAACTCTCCTTCGACTTGAGTTAAAATGTTCAAAATTGGTGTGTATGCTTATAAGGTCAATGTCTTGATGGAGTTCGAAGATGAGCATTTTCTTCTTAGGGTAGGCAGAGATAAGCAATTTGATTGGTTGATACTTTGGGATAAGATAACTAAGGTTCATCTTGATTGATGATTTTGTATGCCAATACAATAACATACTCCTGTGCAGTGTTTCGTTTGATTAGAACTAATCCACTTCACACTGCTATCTTGAGTGAACATTGTTGTGCTAAATTATTATTGGTCAGTAGTGTCATTACCAACCAATGACCTACGTTGTAACAAACAATATCGGGGTTAACCAGACCTCAAAATATGTTACCGCAATGTATCTAGTGACAATCGCGACTGGTTTACGTCATATCCCGCGAAATTTTTTATGCTCGATTATCCAGTGTCAACATGTTTTCTTCGTCGGCCATTTTGAAAATTATGCCGAATGCGAGAAGAGAAGAGGGATTTGATTGGACGTTAAAAAGAGACACGCCCCCGCCCAATTTCAAGAATATGACTTCTATACAGCAATGGTAAGAGAGGGATTTCTCGCGCCATTGCTTCAGGAATATGATACAATAACTGCATTCTCATTCAGTAATGGATTCCACAGTAACAGTGTATAGAAACGATTGACACGGACACGAGGCCCCTTTCCCTTGGGCAGAGGGCCCCTTTTGTCAAGCATGGAGGCCCCTTTGTCTGCCTTTTGGGTCCCCCTAACTAGGGTACATTTTCATTTTTCTCATCGGTTTTAGCATTTTTCTTTATAAAACACTTTTGGATGACAGTTCGTGTACAGTTTGATTGCTCGATACGTTTGAAAAAAAATAAATGTGCGATTAATTTAATATGTGTCATCTATTTATTTTGGGATTTCGGCGGGGGACATCAGCCTCACTGTTGGCTTGTTATTTATTAGGAAGCAGCAAAGAGAAAAGAATAAGTCATTGTGTGGAAGGAACTTGAAAGTAGTATATAGTTGTTGGAACTACAATATATCACACATTTCCGACTGATTTCCTTCTTCTCTTGTATACTGTTATTTTTTAAATTTTTTAGTCTGAAGCTATTCCTGAATCATTAAAGAACATGTTATTAGTGATGGAAACAGCCAATATATTTCATACACCAGATGGCGTGGAAACAAACCTGTGGAGACTTACATGGGATAAGATCGATACATTCTTACCTCATTTAAAAGATGAGCTTTTCAAGCCAGGTAAATAATTCTTTGCCATATTAAATTAATCATTCATATTTTGTTATTTGTTCAGATATATAGAGACGTTTGTCATTTATTTCAAATACTCATTTGTACTTTGTCATATTGTTGAGTTATTAGGAGTAAATATTGTATTTTTAAACAATGTTGTAGAACCGAAGACAAAAGATATGGATCGCACAGAAACTAGCAGTAATAATAATAGTAGTGTAAATAAATGTAGTACAGTAGAAAAGCCACAGCCATTACCAGATGTACCACTCGAAGGTATTACAGTTATAAAAGGTGAATATAATCAGGAATTTGTTTTTAAATTGTATTTTATTCTTATAAAAGTGACATCTTCCTTTTACTGTAAAGGAAAGAGGTGAGTCTGTTTTTTTGTTTGTTTTTTTTTTAAAACATAGACTTTGGAACTATTTAATTGAAAATATAAGTTTATGTGCACCCTAATGGATTTATGATTGATAGACATACAGTGTTTATATTTGAATTACAGATGAAGGTTCACAGTCACCAGCTAGAGCTAGTAGTCCACTCATGTCACAGGAACCAACAACTGGATCAGCTTATATATTACATCCACCTTTACCAACAGTTACATCTATAGGTGTTCCTAAAACGACAACTAATAGTAGTAAGCACCCTCCCATACTATTAACACGTGATGTCATGTCATCTTCTGTTCATTATATCACACCACAAGTGAGTACAAACAGATACTGAGGTTCTGTTAATTATACCCTAAAATAAGACACAAATCTTTTTACAATGGTCATTAAAAATAAAAAAAAATATTTTAATATTAGGTCTACTTGGTTACAATTAATGATTCTAAGCAATAAACACATTTGGATACCATTTTGAGTCCAAACGACTTCTATCAATAAGCGGGCATAGTAATGAGATTCATGTTTCTTTGCATGATCTAAAATATTACTATGGTAACTCAGAATATATTATATTGAAATATCTAACAAGCATGAAGTGTTGTAATTTTTCGGGAGTAAAATAATTTTTACAGACCTCATACATGTATGTACGATAACTTACTTTGATGGTTATTTGCAGTATGGCAAATAAATGTTCTATATTGTTGCTGTTGTAGTTTTATTGTATACTTATTGTCCTCTGCCTCTTGAAACAAAACAAACTCTGCTCTGCTTCTAATTGAGGTAGAATGTTATAACTTGGTATAGTGTTCATTAATGTGTATGTCCACACTAGTTTCTGCATCAGGAATTTGATTTGTCATTGCTTTGAACAATAGCTTTGTTTCTAATTGATCTTGAGTGATGAAACTTGGTATATGGTTTTATTACATGTATATCAACACTTGGACATAGTTCAATGGTGAGCATTTTCTGTTTAGGCTAAGCTAAAGAAAGGCAATTTGATTTTTCAATGATTTTAAACACAATAATTCTGTTTCTCATGAGTGAGAGTGATGAAACTTGGCTAAGTTTGATCATGAGCGTTTTCTATTTATTTTGAGATTAAGGTGAGGACCACCAGCCTCACTGTTAGTTTGTTTTTAAATTTCATCTTATAACTACAAGTTTTCATTACTAACTCACTAATGTATTAAGTAATACTTTACAGCATTTATTTCCTAATCTTTAATCAGTGTGCTCGAACCAACGATTATTTATTTCATTGCATTTTATATGTTGATTTGTTTTTGGTATGACAATCTGTCTTTGTTGTATGTCTTGAAATAAAGCCAGTGTTAGATATAACCTATTTTGTGTTCCTTTGCTGGTTCCTATTTGAAATAACAAATCGGATCAGAGTAACCCAATTCAAATCTTTATTTTGAAAATGTTGAGAGAATACTCTTTCGAAACATGCCTAAATAAATCAACAATTGTTCTTCATAAGTATGTGTTGTAGTTAAATTGAAGAGATTTAAATATTTTAAGGCTTGTTTTCTGCATATCCTGTGTATTGTACAAGTATAAATGTATCTAAAATCTATTGTAATTTATGTATAACTGCATATAGATATAGTAGTAGTAACATTCATTTAACATATTAAATTCAGTTATTATTCTACAACCATAACTAGATATTTTGATTTTCTGTTGTACATGTAATTAATTCATGCCAGTGTGAGAAATGTATTATACTTTCAATCATTCACTAACATCTTAATATTTTATTTGTAAATGGTTGGTTAAAATCAATGATATTCCATTCAGGGATTTACTTTCCATTGAAGTTGAATCTCTTAAACAAATATCACTTCAAATATCATTGGCATCCTCTGCAGATAATATAAACAGGATATGGTTACAAGAAGCCAGTATCTTCACTAAAATCTATCTACCAAATTGAATTCAAACTGAGATATTATCTACCATAGATTTAATCAATTTGAGTACATTTTAGCATGGAATTAAGCTTTGGGTCTGAATCTCTTATATTAATTATTTTAAACAAAAAAATGAACTTTGATTTTATTTTCAGATGAACCTAGAGAAACCAGCCCCAGTGCTAGTGATAGAAAATCCCCAGTAAGTGGAATAACTAAACCAGCTTCTATAATACATACAATATGATAAAATAGCAGTCCAAATATTGTACCAAAAAAGAAAGATTAAAATTCCCTGAAGGTCATGTCACCTGAACTTAACTTTATTTTAAAAAAAAAATAAATGTTTTTAATCATAGTCAAGTCAGCAGGTATAATAATTATGCAAATATATTGGGTAGCTATAAGTATGTGTATATATAAGAATGAATTCTGTACATATTTCTACATATGTTACATATATATTACTACAGCAAATATTATATATGTATAAAGCACCTTAATTTTCATCTCATTTTTATGCATATTACAATATCCACATTTTTGCCAAAATATGTATTCTTTTAATGTACTATATTTTTGGTGTACGAGAAGTAGCTTTTTACTAAAATAAATTCACCTCCAAGGTCTAATGGGTTTACTTTTTAAGAATATCAGAATTTCATTGATATATTCTTTTTGATGCAATCACTAGTAGAGCTTTTTCCACAAACACTCAGTCTTTTCTGATACAATAAGTTATTGGAGATCTTCCCAACTTACCTTCAAAAAAATGTACATGGGCTTTATTGATAATTAATTTTTCAATTGGTCAATTAAAAATATTGTGTTGGCTATAAAATGTATTTTCATTTTTGGGGTTAATTCTGCATTTAAGGTTTAATTACATATTTAAGTGCATCTATGAATTGTTTGCTAAAAATATTTATGTTGTGTACATTTTAAATATCAAATATTATTTATTCATTGTCTAAGTACATATATGGATGTGAAGTGCTAGTTAAATGTGTAATAATAAATTTCGATATTAAGTGTGATACAGTATCTTAATACCTATTTAGTCATTATTTAAGTGTGTATATTAGTCAAATTGTTTATTAATTATAATATTATTTTAATAATGATTTAAATTTTTATTACCATAATAGATGTATGCTTAATGTTGTAATATTTTGACCAATGGAACTGAATATTTCAAGAGTATATCATATTTACAGACTGTGTATTTGCATTTATTCTACATACACTGGAAATGATACCTCTTAATGTTTCCCCCCTTTACAAACAAAGCAGGGGTCTATTAAAATGGGTCCATCTGTCTGTCTGCTTCTCCACACCTCTTGGAACACAATTTATTTATTGATTCATCAGGTGATGGATTTTGTTGATGCTCTGGACACAATAAATTTGATTCTTATTGAATGCTAGGTTGCAACTAACAATTAAATGTCATCTATTTAGTTGGGATTGATGTCAATGATTTGATTTTGGTGTACATTACAACAAATATGATAAGTATCGTGCACGAAAGTAGAAGCTTTTTAATGTCATTACTAGATTACTTTTTTTCTGAGTAAACCTTGTTGATTGAATCACCATCTCAATGTATAATATTGGAGTTAATGTTCAACTTTCCCTGTGCCAGATGTAGAACATGTATATTGTTTTTGATATATTATTTAAATATAAGTTAATGTATATTAAGAGTATCTTTTTATGTAAATAATAGATATATTTGATCTTGGTTGTACAGTTATGTGAAATACAGATTTATTTTATTTGTAAATATATATAGTCAAACTCAACTTTTATTGTACAGTGCACATATAAAAGCAATCTATTGTTGGTAATGTGTCAAATAAATTGTTTCATAAACTTATCATGTTTTGTAAAGTCTAGGAGTCATTTTGTGAATTTAGTCACAACACACATTCTTAGAAAATACTGCATCATTGATGGTTGTTCTATACTATTTTTGTGTTTAAAATCAAGTAATGAATTGTGAATTATAGGCAACACGCAGAGCCAAATGTTTACTGATGTTTTTATACGCCCACATTTTCATGTGCACGTATAGTGTTTGTGTACTCTCTGCAGGTCACAATTCTTATCTGATTTTGACAAAACTTCAAATATAGGTTTATCCCCATAAGATCTCGGCTGCTTTCGTTATTGGTACGAATCGAATCGAAACTTCATGGATTATGGCCCCTGATTGTACGAAAAATCTCTGGAGGTCAAAATTATTATCCGATTTCAAAAACCGTGGGATAATATCACCATTACATAATAATGAAGGCGGATTTCAAAATATGTGACAATCGGACCAAAATTGATGGACAAAATGGCCGCCGCTTGTACCTAAAAAGTGTAAAAATATGGTATATAGGTTATCGAACCTGTAGAGGTCACAATTTTAAATCAATTTTGATGAAACTTGAAATACATGTTTATAACCTAAAGATCTTGGTTCCTTTCGATACATATCGGATCATAACTTCCTGAGTTTTGGCCCCTGATTGTATACAAAAAATCGCCTTTATTAGATTGTGGTCCATCTGGAAGTCAAAATTATTACCCAATTTAAAAAAACGTTTGATTATATCACCGTTACAATGTAATGAATGTTGAGTTAGAATTTCGTGAAAATCGGAACAAAACTGACAGACAAATTGACCGCTGCTTGTACGACTGTAATAGTTAATAGTGTGTTGAACATTTCTGCATGCTATTGCTATTTATAGCCTCAACAAGAGTGCGAGACTGTCAGAAATCAGTGATTCAACTAAAGCGTGCACAATCAACGTGTCAAGAACAACTTTTCAGTAGGCATGTGGGGCACCCTAATTCTGATAGCAAACACTTGCATTCATTTAAGTTGATCAAATTTTCTTAAAGCAAAGGAATATTGTGCAATGAAAACTCAACACACTCTTTGAACAATGTCATTTTGACAAGTTATAAGTAAACTGGTAACTGCAGAAACATGTGTATCGGTGTAGCTATGTATCATTTACAGCCAAGGTAAGAGGTTTGACAGATAATAATAAATACCCCTCAATATGGAGATATAGATTTTTCAGTCTAACTAGTATTTCACATTTTGTTTCATCGAATAACCATGCAAATGACAAGAAACATTTAATAAGTTAGATGTTAATAAACTGTATTTATTATATAGCACAGACAAAGTAAAAATATTCATTTACCATTAATTTGTGATCAAACTGTATATATGATATAGCACAGAAAATAAAGTAAAAATATTCATTTAGCATTAACTTGCAATATAAGCAAACTATAATGTCTCTTTTTTAAAATAAAGTGACAATTTCTAGAAATAACTGCAGTCTTATGAATGGACATATTATATTGAACATACTGAAGAAGAATAAAAAGATATAGTTAAAGGAGCTAAATCTCTACTCTTTGGCAGCTAGCACTGGACACAAATGGGTCGCAATGTAAACAAAGTAATATGAATGTGTATAAACTGATTTACATTCAACCATTTCTGTTTTTACTCTAATTTTTAAGTTCATATTGAATGACACTAGTCTTTGGCTTTCTGGTTACTCCAGACTACACTGATAGTATTTTCCTCTGGGATATGTTAAGCCTCATTCAGTTGCTTCATTACAGATGGCATTCAAATCGAAGACCGTGAATAATATTGAGTGACAGACTTGCCTAATTTAACTGTTAGCATATAAATAATTATTTCCATGTCATAACTGTGCGCTTTTAAAGAAAGTAATATTATGTTTTTTAAACCGAAAGCATTTGATTCAACTATTAATTTGAATCTCTATCTGTAATTAGGCAATTTTTAGTCCAGCAATGCTCTTCTCTAAACTCTGAAAAAAAGAAATAACATTTTTAAAGAATATTTTCAATAAAAATAATAATTCAAGACATAGAGGTACAGCTAAGTAATCTTCAATTTATGCTTAGTTTAAAAGATTAGAATATATTTACCTTAACATCCCAGATTATAATATTACCATCAACACCTGATGTAGAGAATTTACTACAATTAGATTTAGTCCCTGAGAAAATACACACCTGACTGTAATTTAAAAAAAATAATAAATAACTACTTTCAAACCTCAAGTTGTTTTACGGCATTTTGGATTATAAGTATTGGTTAAATAATCAATCTGAGTACATATTAGCATGGTATAAGTCATGGGAAATTTTGATATTATCCAAACATCATTAAGTAGACTGACCTATTACTGTTTCACCTATATAAAACAGTCAGATGTATTCAGGATTCGTCTCCTTACAATTACATCTGATTTAACAACAGGGAGAGAAATGGGGTATAACATCCACTCGACACAAACTATATCATTTGGGGACTAACATGGTTAAATATTTCAATTGCGCGTAGGGGTCTTTAGCAGTGGGTGGAACCTGGAGGACCCAGGAAAAACCCACAAGGTTGGACATGCGACCCTGCTCCTTGTCACGTACAACCAGGGATTCAGATTTAACAAAAGTATATCCTGCGAAATACATGTACTAAGTACTATTACCATAATCTTCCCTAATGTTATACTCAGCACATCAATTCCTAACCCTTTCAAGATTTCCATTTGGAATTCAAAACTTTCAACAACAAAAGAATTATTAATTATGTTCTTATTACGTGATTGTATTTTGGTGTTGAGTCTTTAGTTCACTTGTTGAGTCACCAGCAGTGGCATGCGAGTCCAGACTCTTGAAACGATTCATAGCACTGAAAATATAAATCAACATGACAATAAAACATGTTGATAACACAGATTTAAAATAATACATCTAACAGGATTAACAAGTGACAGATATCTGCAAATAAATGTATGATAATATAAAAATAATTATGAGAAATTTATTAAAATTTATCTAATAAGACTTTCATATTTAATTTTTGATTTTATTACTCATGCTATTAGTAGTGCATTCAAATAAACATGATCACGGGGTGGGGCGTTTTTCAAGTTCATGCTAAATTAAATATCAGATGTTCGTGCAATTTATTGTTTTAATATTTTTTACGGGATAAGGTACTTCAAAGTTAATTAACAACACCAAACAATTGCAATTCAATTCATTTTCAAAATTAACTTATAGATAACATGGAGTTGAAGTTTAGAGTTCAACCTAAAGTGGTTAAATCACACTATTCCAGTTGACAATAGAGAAAATACTTTTTATAAGCCCACAGTATAAGAGGGAGTAAATTGTCTTTCAATCAAAAATTCTTGTAAATGCTCTACAGGTCAGATTTTTTCTCAAACCTGTTGGGATTGTTAGGCTAGTCCTATGTAGGAATCCTACCACAATTCAGGTTTGTGCAACGATTTGCCGCCGCCTATAAAACCTTGTAAATACTTTAGAAATAAAAGTTTTTGACTGGGAATGTTCAGGGTTAACTGCCCTCTAAACATGCTCTACCTTAAGTTTTTAAGATTGTCAGTTTTATGCATAATTATGTAGTTAATTATTGCCACTGATGGTAAGCCTATATTTGTTGTCTGGCAGGTAAAAGTAATTCTATATTAGATGGAAGTCCATAGTATACTTCTAATTCATACAGTAAGTCTGCATACAGTCGTAATTACATCTATCTACATTCTATCTATCAATGTTATTAACTTGTATTAGAAATATAATCACACACATATTGCAAGTCAACTTGGCATTAATCCAAACCTGAATACGGAATATTCTTCCTCATTTTCATCTGAGTTATTTTCATTATCGAGATCAAATGAACTAATGGAATTATAGCTGTCTTGTCTGTAAACAATTATCTTATATAGTCAGTTAATTCAGAAAAAAATTGAGTAAATTCCAGATATCTAATCATTTTACAATAATAAATCTTTGAGAATGTAAAATATCTTGACATAATGAACAGTGATTAACATGAAATTACATGTATAACAAAAATAGTAGATCGTGAAGAAATTACATTTTACCAACCTCATTGTGCCTGATTCTTTCTTCTGAGCTTCATCTAATTTCTTTATTAGGTTTAATTTTCCACCATTATCGTAAGTGAATAACATGGGATTACAATCATAGCCCTTAAATATATATAATTACAGATATATATCAAACATTACTCTTTGTGACATGATTCAGCATATTTTTAGTTTCAAAAGTACATAAAATGACCATATGAAAACAGTATTACACCAATTTCAGACCAATCTAATCATTTTGATCAAAAGGTTATAGGAATATGGCCACAGTAATTGTCTTGGTTATAACAAATTCTAATAGTATCTACAATCAAACCATCTTTTAAAAAGCTATACTATGCTTTCACACTTATTTTACATAAAACAAATTATTACAGGTTTTATTTTGTTTTACAAAAGCGGATTAAGAATCATTCAGGAGAATATTTTTCAAGGGCTTCACCCCCAAACCCATTACAATCACTGATCATGTGCTGCCTTTACCGTGACCTACAGTTTGCAAACACCAAGACCTTCAACTTAATACCACTTGGTGGAATATTATATTAACATACTGCCAAACTACTTACGGAAGCTACAATGCTGTTCTCTGTAACCCATGTAACACTCTTAAAGGGAAGAAATGTTCCTTTAACTGTTGCCAAACTGAAATAAATAAATACATTACATTAAATATATCTCTTTCAATAAATGACAGTCACTTTAAATCCTCCACCCAACCCCTGCTTTAACTTACAAATATCTGCTGACAGGTGTGAAGTGTAAAAAACTTACAATAAATTGAATAATCTTATGGTAGAGTTAATGAATGACCACAAATACTTATGAGTAGCCAGAAATAAAGCTGACAGACAGTTTAGATGTATATCTTATGTTTAAAAGCCTGCAATCATAACAAAGAATATGGAACTTACAGTGATTCTTTAGCAGCATCAACCACATTGACACTAGAGTCATGTCCTACCCACACCAATCGATCACCACTTGGAGAAAAGGACACAGAGTGAACCCAGCCTCCTGTAAATAAAATACAGTCAAACTATATTAAATTGTTTGTATATTAATCAACAATATATTCAATATTCACTACCGTAATTAGTTAATGGAGATCCCTATTAATTTACTCAATATCATTGTTTTGTTAACAGCATTACAATCTTGTTCTGAGCCCAAGGGTAGCAGAATCTACTGCTTATTTTCTCTCCAGTCAAAACAAATTGGATCAGAAACTATTGATGATACTTCTGCTTATTTAGTAAGAGTTTTATTTCCTGCCAATACTCACACTTTAAACTGTAAATAAACAAAATAATTTCAAAATTGTAAATTGTATAATTTATTGCTATAGCAGTATTTATAAAGGTAAAAACTTACCACTGCCATTTGAGTGTTCAGCTAAGAGGGTACCAAATGTCATCTTTGTTCCCCAGGAACTTGCATCAGGTTTTGTATCATATTCTTTGATATAACCAGAAAATACCCTGATAAAAAGATAAAATCCATGCTTTTAAACAGTAAATTTTATTCGTGCCACCTGGCTTGACAAAAATGTGTGCTTGAGTATTTTTATTCTTCAAATGTGCTGCATAAAATATGAATGAATCGATATTTCAATAAACATGAATGAATGTATATGTCAATAATCATATTTCCAACATGGACTCACCTAGCTTTAAAATCTGTAGATCCAGCAGCTAGTAGAACACTGTTAGGGTGCCAATCTATGCTGAAATATTTATACTATAATGCAAACTTTTTAATAACTAGAGCCATTCATTGGTGTGTATAAATGGGACAAATAACTCTTGATAGCTCTCTTTATATCAATTCATCCTGGTTATACATGTTTTTAACCTTTGATATGGTAGTTTAAGAATTTATGAAGAACAATCCACATTTAGAAACCAAAATCATATAATTATTTATAGCTGATCATGAATTGGCAAGCATTTGAATTTGCATACATAGATTCAGAGTCTGACCATGTAATATAAATGGTTGCGACTTGTAGTAGGAATATGATAAGAGATGTATGACAATGAGATTTCTATATCTTCAAGTTGCGTTCATATTAATATACATACCATGTAACAGTTGATCTGATTGGTTTCTTGATATGTTTACTGACCCACCAATTATTTTCATCCTCATAATAGGAAACAGATATCAATCTAGCTCCACTACCGACAGCAAACTTTCTTTCTACAAACAAAATAAAATACAATGCTGCAAATACATGTACTGGATTAGCTTTCATATTTAGGTATAATAATGAATTTTTATAGATAAATAACCTTTGCATTAAAGCTATTGGTATCCAAGCCCCATGAACCAATTTTTCCCTTTCTGATAGATGAAATTATTATCATTGATGTAGGCAGTGCCTTCTCTTTTGGAAAAATCTTCCGCAGCCACTGATGTAGTGTAGTTCCAAATTGCATTAATTGTTTTGATTCAAGTCAAATATTCTTTAAAAAATAAATTTCTCAATATACCACAACAGATGTACTCCAATAAACTTGCTGTATTGCAATAGCAATATTATTTTGGGTCACAATACAGAGCATAGCTGAATAAAACTTGCAATGTGCACAATTATTGTTACATTCCTTAAACATCTGATGAAGTAACAGCCCCACAATGACTATTCATGTTTCAATACCAACATAAACAAATATAATATATGTAATTTATCATTACAATGAATTTAGTGAAACAAAGCAAATTTACCATTTGGTGACCACTTCACAAATGTAGCTGCTCTATTTATCCTCAAAATAACGAGATTAGGTTTCCAGCTTCCGTCCTCATTCATGGTCCATACATAAGCATTCCTGTCCTATAAATACAAAGTAATTGTATAATTTAACTAACAACCCCTATCAATTCATTTTTTCTTTCAAAAGAGTATAACTTTGCAGATAGGAGTTTATTATATTAATATTTTTGAAAATGCAGTAAAATTGTTAAACAAATCATATATAATACAAACAATACTGATATAATGTTTTCTATAAATTACTCAAAGATATAGTACAATAAATATCTTACAGCCCCACAGGTGACAATCTTGTTACTATTAGCTGCCCAATCAATACTTGTAACTCTCTGTCCATGTTCTGTTAAAGTGTGGGTTGGCTGCCATTTATTTGCATTCTTTTTATATAACTGAACTTCAGATGAGTTCAGAGATAGTGCCAGGCCTATTAAAAAAAAAAATAACATCATTATTGTTTGTCATGTAATTAAACATGTTCAAAGTCTTCCAAGAATTTCACATATATCACATCCAGTTACAATACTTAGTAAAATCAAAATAAATATTCCTATTCTTTACATATTCAGAATTACAGAGTGGTTCTTTGTACCTGTTCTGTCTTTATTCCATGTGTGACAAGTCACAGGTTGGATTCCAAAATTGTGTTTTTCAGCCATGTTTTTTCTTTAGATATAACTGTAAAACAATTAATAGAAGCATGAGGTATTTATGTTTATTTTATTTCAAAGAAGATTTCAATTGGACAGTTTAACTATATCTCAAAATATATAATGTTTTCCTGGTAGTTAGGATGTTTACCAATGCATTGTCATGTATTTAAGATCATGACTAAAATTGTGTTCTCCGGGATTCATTTAGTCTGACTGTATTATTTCATCATGTAGCCCAATATATCTGAAGCTTTTGATTGATAATTGGGCTATTTCTTTTTAAGGTTTTATAAAAGGATGCCCTGTGAAATTTAGGATCATTCCTTGAAAAATGCACTCTTGTATCAGTGTGTGTGTGGGGGGGGGGGTCTTTTTTCCATCTATTAGAATTAGATACAGTTGATCATATTGAAATGGTTTACCTAGAAGGATTTTCAATCCATCTTTACATAGAAATTGCCTCAAATGGGTCGCAACGCATATAATAATGTAATATGAATGTACAAACTGATTTACATTCAATCAACTAAAATCATAATACCAATCAAAAACCAATACGTGGTGGTTACTTCATTTGGTAAATATAACAAAAACGATGAGTAAACTATATTTATTCCATGTGGATGTATTTGTTGTGGACGACATAGCCAATGCTTTGTGGATGACTTAACCAAATGGTTTTCAATGAGTTCGCTGGCACCCTTCTGTACAAGTAATTAAGAAAGAGGAAGAAAATTGTATAAAAAAGTTAAATCTTCTTATCTTATAGTATAATTTGTGACCGAGTTACAGAAACCACACCCCAAGTATATGTATGTTTTCTTTTTTATGAAACTCAACAAGGAAAATAAGTGCTTAACGCTCATTCAAATACTTTACCTGTGTGTCTTTAAGGAAATATACAAGAAACTATACAAAATTGAGAGAAAAATCCGCGGACTATGGTCAGTCAACACGAACTTCCTTTTCTGGATATTGACCACGCCTACCCCAAAATGATGCACCGCCAGAAATAAGTTAAAACACTAATCTCTCTTCAACATATTTATCTGAATTGTTCAAAATACTAAATAACACGTCGGAAAATCAATATGTTTATCCATAATTCAAATTAGATCAATTTAAAATTTATTTGTACAATTAATTTTAACAGAGCATCGTGATATTTAGTCGTGATTGTCACATAATGTAAAGATAGAAGTAATCAGAAACTTGTTGATCACGGCTTGACCTTTGATGCGTTTTTCAACCAATCAAATTACACCACATAACAACAACAACAAGCGCACATGTAAAATTCAATTTCGGTTCTTGTCATTTTTGCTTCCTTGTCATGAACATTTTCCGGGTTTTAAAGTGGAAATGACGGCCGTATTTCTAGCAACAATATTTCTGTTCATTTTTGTTGCACGCACACACTGTTCTTCTCAAGAAACTGATGATGGTGTGCAAGAGCCAACGTTGTGTGAAGGTATATTCATAATCATAGTCACACATATATACATGTATAATTAGTCACGTGTTAGTTTGCACAACTCCAGATGTTGAATGGGGCGACAAAAATGTAAGGGTTCCCTTAATTGACATCCCGACGATAAGGAATATTTGCACAATTAATATGCAGTATTAAGTATTGTTTGATGGTTGAGAGCGAGATATTTTAAGTAATATATTGTAACAACAAGAGAGCCGTGAGTCCCAAGTGTTTTTACAACATATTGTGCAATGTCTAAAGCCCGAAACCATTAAACAACTTAAAATACAGACACCAGCTTGTGCTTTGCAATGAAATACGTCACTCGGGTTCAATATTGTAACTAGTTACACTTGGCACACTGCCCGTACCATTATTTGAAATAATGGTACGCCAAGATAAAAGGATGACGTCACATCTGCAGGCCTGGAAATAACTGACATTTTCAACATAGTGCCGGACATGTATTAATAATATCAATACAAAAGACAAATCAGTGCCGGACAAAATGACAGACACCAGAGGTTTTGTGACAGACAAAGCCTCAATCTGTGCCTGACATTGTCAGTGACAGGTGTATTTCCAGGCTTGCATATCTGTATTTTAATGGCACCTAGTTGACGCATATTTACTGTATTTTTAGTTTGTAAATTTATGGCCACTGAGTTACAGACAAGATTAGATGAAACTGGTAAATCAAAAGAGGTGATTGAAACTGGTCATGGCTTGGACAGCAAGAAGAAAAGAAAGAAATACCATGTCTCGTGAGTTTTATTGGATTCCTTAGTTTCAGTGTTACACATGTGTGGACTGTCAACTGAGTTACATGTATAAGAATGGACATTTCTAAAGATTTTGCAAACATGCAATGGGTGGTTTTGTTTTGGACATCTCATGCAACTTGTACTGGGATGCATATTTGAGAAAGTGGCTATGAAAGCTTTTGATTAATGTATAAATAGTATTTCTTGAAGGTAATTTGTGAAAATTCTCAATTCCTCAAAAAGGTTTGTGTCCCACATAAATCTGCTATATATAAAGGAATAGCATATATTTTCGTTCTTATGTTATCAATGCATTAGTTTTTTTTTTAGGGTCTTGTCAAACTTGTTTAATGTGTTTTTTTTTTAAAAACTTAATAACAACACAGTATTCCCATCAAATTATGATCAATCTAAACATAAATCTCATAATTTCAAGTTGTGATCTTTTGTCCTAGAATAATCAAGATTTTGATATTAATGTGGTTATTTTACCGAGTTATTTTGTTTAAGTCGTCTTAATTACTATCTAAAAAAATTTTATCATCCCCTATTATTATACGGTAGGGCCATATCTAGCGGGGGTGGAGGGGGTACATTGCACCCCCAGACAAATGTGGCGCCCCAAGAAATGGCACCCCCTCAAAAAATATGATCACACAGTGATGCTCTTAAGGTACTGATGAGTCATTCGGTTTTAATGGTGCTCACACGCTAACGTGTACCTTATTTGTGGAGGCTATGGGTCGGCACCAGAGGCACGGATCTAAGGTGCGGGGCACCAGGAGCAGATGCCTGTACCCAAAAGTCTGCCACGCCTGAAAAAAAAATCGACCATATTAAATACAAAATCAACTCCTAGAATCACCAAAGTGGCCGAAAAACATGATTCCTTTAGCGTTATATATAGGGCCTTATCGGTAAATGACATTAGAGGTTTTTGTTATTGGGGTTTCAGTCTAGTTCTAGTTCAGCCCCCCCCTCCCTACACACACACCAGTTGCCATATCCGCAACTCTGGCATTAGCCTATATTGGCACCCCCACCACTTTGTAGCACCCCTACTTTTAAAATCCTACATACGGTCCTGTTATACGCTCACATTTCAAAGTGGGAGTATTATGTTGTCACCCTCTGGCTGTCGGTGTGTCTGTTAACAATTGACTTGTGAAAGCAATAGATGCTACATTATGTGATGGATTCGATTCAAATCCAGCGTTCAGTGACCATTCGTAGAAGAATAAAGGCCCTTTTCACCAGAAACCTTGTGAACACGATAGGGGCTGTAGTTTTAAAATTTGGTGGAAGCATTAGGGTCATGAGAGGACAACCCCTATTGATTTTCCATGTTCCTCTACTTTTGGTACATATCGGACCATAACTGCCTGTATTATGTATGACTCCTGATTGTACAATAGAGGCAATAATTTTTATTTAATCTTCGATATTCAATTCTAGTGTTACTCCATACTTTGCCATGAAAGATTTGGCCATAGGCCTATACTTGTACTTGTGTGGCTATCATTTTTAAATGTATAGTTCAGAATCCACTAGAGATGGTTATATTAACTTCAAATTCATCTTTTATTTTCCAGTGAGCTAAGATTAATAGAGGCTTTGAACGAGCCACATATATGTGATAAAATATTAGAATATAATGTACATAAAGAAAAAAAGGGCAGTTTAAGATTTGCCAAAGGCAGGAGTGAAACTATGACAGCATTACATGGTCTAGTGTAAGTATATGAAACACTGTAGCTGTCTTTTGTTGAGATGTTTCGTGATGTTTTATTAACTGAGTGTCTTGTCCTGTTAAAATGGGATCAGATCTTCTCAAGTGTTATACTATCTTCTCCTTCAGTCATTATATTATGTGACACTAACATGCTATCTTGTCTAAATACCAGGAGATCACCATGGCTAAGTAGTTAAGATGCTGACTCAATAACCTGGGGGTCAGGTCTTCGATCCCTGCATTGGCAGAGAAAGTGGATCCAGATTTTCCCCTTGTCAGTGATGCAGGACGAAGGACCTGACAAGGCCAGCTGTCTAGTCATTCGTATGGGATGAAAAACCGAGGTCCTGTGTACACAATGGGGTGCACGTAAAAAGATCCCATGGCAGTTGGAAGTCGATATAAGAGTAGGCCGTAGTGCTGCTGCCCAGGCAAAATTTCCCTCTTAGTAACATTGTATGGCGTATGCCCGTCTTCATTAGCCCAGTTTAGGAGCAGAACATTAGGACTTAAACCCCCATTTCATTTGTCTAAATACCATGTTAACTTCTCACTCTATGTGACATATTACCTTCTTATATATATATATATATATATTGTTTACATTAGTGAGAGTATGGACCTTATATCTATTAGCAGGAGGTCTAAGGTCTATATGACAATGAAACCTTTGGACTTTCAGATTTATTGCCTGTGATCCCTTTGTAGAATCTTATGAAACCCCTGATGACAAAAGTTATGGTCCTTGTTCGTTTGTAGTGTGATCCCTCTAGCTGCAAACATCATCTTCTGATTTGTGCGAATTTCATGTGCATTGTTAAATGCATGCAAATACATATAGAATTTTGACAATTTATTGTCTTTATTTCTAGAGTTGTACTCTAGCGACAAAAATTATTATCCAAATTGATTTTGATCATTCAGTTTACTAGAATTAATGGTCCTTTGTGAATGTGTTCACCACAACAGAGTTAATCATGATTTCTCCTGCACAGTTCCCCATTGACAATGTAAAGTTGTTCAGATGGGACAGAAAACCGAAGTCCTGTGTTCACCTTAGTGTGCACGTAAAAGAGCCCTTGGATTCAATGAAAGAATACATCCTAGTGTCACTGTCCAGGCAAAATTTCCCTAGTGATGGCACGCTATTTGGCAAATGCATGTCTTCATTAGCCCAGTCAGTGAATCAGAGTAGGACATTAAACCCCATTTCATTTCTGCTGGGGATGTATGTTGGGTTGCCTGGCAAAATATCCTTTATAAATGTACCATTACATTTATCTGAAGGAATAGGTTGGGAAAAGGGATAGATCTGAATGGTGCTCATTATGTTTTGAATAAATGTCATTCAAAAACTCATTATTGTGTATAACTGCCCTGTCTTCATTTGTTGTCATTGATATTGCAGAGATAAAGGTGTTAAGGTAGAATTAGGAATGCCGTATGAAATGTGGGATAAACCATCTGCTGAAGTTACTCAAATGCAAAGAAAGGTAGATTCAAACATTCTTATTAGAATTTCATGTAATTTTGAATTCTAGAAAACTGATTGATTCCATAATTATACATCCCTAAAATGTGAAATCTGCCCCACAAATAATCCTATGGTATCTTTCAAAAATAGCAACTCTGCGATTTTTATTTTTCACAATGTAGACCATTGACCATATGATTGTTAGTTTATGATATATATATATATATATATATATATATTCTCGATTGCAGTGTTTCAATTTAGTAGAAAAATATGAAGAAGAAATTGAAGACTGGTATTTCAATCATCAAGATAAAAACTTCATGAATTATTTTTGTAAAAATATGGTACTGAGTCCAGATAACAATGGTAATTTAGATTAATCATTTATTAAGGGCATTGAACAATGTGGAATTGGGCCTCATCACCTCCCCTTTATCCATGGGCTTCTGTAGGTGAACCCTTCTTTTAGTGTAAATGGCAAAATGCGTACCCATTACCCTAATACTCACATGGTCTAACCGTTGCTTTATGTCGTCTGCCATTCCAGTATAGTGAAATAAAATTATTATTACCAGTACATCTTATCAAACTCAATAAAATTGGTTAAAATATTTTAGTTTTTGTGTTGTTCAATGCAATTTTTCAGCCTGTCTAAACGAATCACCAGAATTGCCAAATACCAGCAAAGAGAGTGCAGAAAATACCAAATCAAAGAGAGAAAGTAGGTGCTTTAAGTTTAGTATAATGTCAGTAATGGATTGCATATTTTGTAAAATAAGAAATTGTTAGGTGATTGACTGTATCATACTTTTTAAAAAATTTTTTGAAGAACCAACATCAGATAGTGACTGGATGACTTATAATACATTAATTTTTGACTGGTATTAATTCCTTACAGTACGCTGGTGTCTTATATCTTATACCCTAATACAGTCCCTTTGATTATTAAACATTATCTACATCAACACCTCCCCAAGACCTGCCATGGGGATGTTCTTTTAAGATTAATTAGGTCATTGTGCAAATCCACGAATATGGGTTTCCTAAATTTTAAAAAATATATTCTCTTAGCCAGTGCATGGTACATAGTTATATCAAAGTAATATGCGTTAAAGATGTATTTTAACAGAGTAGGGCCAAAAAACAAACAAGCATTGAACAGAATATTTAAAATACCACCATTACACTCTTACAGCTGTCACAATGTGATGGGCGTGGGCATAGCTATATATATGTTACACTCCTATTCAGTTTCTAGTTTACTTTTGTAAGTTAGAAGAAATATACTTTTAGTTCAAAATAAGTTTTCCTGTTACACAGTGTTACCACTAGCTAGAGTAGATGACCTACACGTAATATATCTTTTAAAAATAATTGAGCTGCAGTTGCTCATTAACCAAACGGTCTGGGTGTGGTTTCCCCATGTCAGTGGGTGCCAGACTGGCAAGGACTGTGTCTTAGTCATTCAGCCATATCCAACAATTAGTATACTGTTTTCTTCTGCTTTCACATCTGGCTCACACACAAAGTCTAAATAAACCTATTCAGAATAAATACTTCTGAAAATTATCAAAGTTTACTTAGTCTTTTCAACTAAAATCGTTGATTTAGGTCTTAAAATGTCGGTCAACTAGCTTTGTGTCTGTTCTCAAGCAGAGCTAACTGTTGACAGATGTACAAGACTGCCCTTCACAGTTGGAATTCACGATAAGTGCAGAACATGGCTCAGCCCTCAAGGCAAAATTTACCTCATAGAAAAGATGCTGGGTAATAAATAGATTCTAAATGACATTTTCATATCAAATACCTAAACTCCTCCAGAAAGTAAAATTCACTGGAGGTTCCACAGATTTTGTTTACTAATAATTAGTCTTTGATGGGTTATCAACATTTCAGAATAACAATGTCATTGGCTAGATTAAACAGTTGTTTATAATTTTCATATACAAAATCTACTTTATTTTCAGTTCGAGAGCATAATATGAGAGGTAAATAGCCTTAAAACAAGATGTTGACAACTTGACGCACATGAAATTAGTTTATGAAAAATCTATTTGCATTGCCTGTTCAATAGAGAGAGAGTGGTGGGGTTTAACCTAAACTCTATACAAACTAGATGATTTCGGGACTAACATAGTTCAATGAATAAAACCATCAAAGTTGGACAGATGACCTTACTCCTGAATTCATTAATTTATTTATTTCAGGTAACAAATTAAAAGGAGACCATGGTAATGGACCAAATGGTAAAACAGAATTATAAAGGGTGGGGACAACCCCACAAAACACACAAATTCTGAGTGAAGTTATGAATGTTGGAAGTTGTTAATTATTGTAGCAATGGTACTGGACAAGCAAGACTAAATTTTGATTATTCATTTTATAGTTAAATGTTTAAATCTTGTGTCCATTTTATATAAATATAAATCCAATGATCTAGAATGTCATGTAAATAAATGTCTAAATAATAGTTTATATAACATTTAAAGCTAAAATAAAGACATTACCGGTAGCTCTTACATAATGCATCTTAAGCTACTTTTATTTATCTTGCTTTGAGAAATCAAAATCACTTTTCTGCTTTTTTTTCTGGAAATAATTTTGGTAGCATTTATAAACATTTTGATCAACCATTTACATGCAGCTCACTTGTCGTTTTTATAAAACCACCATACATGTACTTATTATTGTTTGTTTTATGTAAAATATATTTTTGTTTTAAAAAATTTGTTTATATTCTATATTTTGTTATTAAAGACCTATTTCTAATATCATTGCGGGGATCACGGTGGCTAAGCGGGTAAGTTGCAGACTCGCTAGTCTGGAGGTAGGGTGTTCGATCTCTGCTTTGGCTGAGAAAGTTCATGCAGACTTTCCAGCAGTTTCCCCTTGTCATTGATGCAGGACGAAGCACCTGACAAGGACAGCTTGGATTGGAAGAAAACCTGAGGTCCCATGTACACATTGACGTGCATGCAAAAGTTGGAATTTCATATAAGCTCACTGTACTGTATGGCATATGCCCGTCTTCATTAGCCCAGTTTAGAAGTACATTAAACTTTACATGAAGCTCTATCGTGCCTTATCTACATTGTCTCAATTAATAAAGGGACATGGTAATGCCAAGATCCCTTGGACCAGTCATAAAAGAGAAAGGAAGTAGTCAATGTTGGTTATCAGATGAATGTGACTTGGGTCTGGTCATTATTACAAAGTATCATCAGAACATTTAAACAATGACACAAGTCAAGGAATGGAGTGAATTACTAGTCAGATTTCTGATGTAACAAGAGACTAATCTTACACTAATATTTCTTATACGCCCACATCATGTGGATGTATATTGTTGTCGCCCCTCTCCGTCCACTCTACAGGTCACAATTCTTATCCGATTTTGACGAAACTTGAAATATAGGTTTATCCCGATAAGATCTCAGTTGCTTTCTATATTGGCATGTATCGGATCGAAATTTAAAGGATTATGGACCTTGATTTTACGAAAAATCATGTTTTTAGCTTGTGGACCCTACAGAGGTCACAATTTTAATTTGATGTTGATGAAACTTGAAATACATGTTTATAACTTAAAAGTTACATTATGTGTGATAAGATAAAGAGATGGTAGTTCTCAATATTATAGTTAAAAACTAGATAGTGTAATGGTAATTTGCTGAAAATTTTAGTCAAATTGATCCACTATTAGCCGAGAAAAAAGCGTTCGAAATATTCACATAGCCTCGGTCATCATTACTTAAATCATTAATATAAAAAGCATAGTCTCGATTATCCACTTGATTGATTTAATTATCAACGGCCATTGAGCGGCATATAGGAATTTAATCCGCCAACATCGAAAGCTAGCCTTCACATAGAGAGTTTATTATGGTCTGGATATGTTAATTAATGTCCAATTGATTATTTAGATAACATTTCAGGCCTAAAGAAAGACCTATAATAAGCAGATTTTGCTCTTGCATAATGCTATTTTAAAGATCTTGGTTCCTTTCAATATTTGCACACATCGGTTTGTAACTTCCTGAATTATGGCCCCCGATTGTCCGAAAAATTGAATGGGTAATGAAGGTTGATTTTGAATTTCGTGAAAATCGGACCAATATTGACAAACAAAATGGCCGCCGTTTGTATGCGAATAGCGAGAGAGAGAAATGGGGTTTAACGTCCACTCGACACAAACTAGGTAGGTCATTTTGAGACTTACATATGGTTTCATTTTATTTCAATAATTCGCTTGTGCATAGGGGTCTTTAGCAGTGGGAGGAAACCAGAGTGCCCGGAGGAAACCCAAGAGGTTGAGAAGGCACCCCAATCTCCATGCCACATACGCTCACACTAGGGCTCGAAACCACAGCTGCAAACCAGAGGTGACCGGCCAGCTAGAGGTCGAAGCGCGGCACTCTAGACCACTAGGCCATCCCACCCCCCCTGTATGCGAATAGTGTAAAAATATGGTATATCACGGTTGTGGACAATTTTAATCTGATTTTAATGAAATTTGAAATGTAAGTTAGTAACTTAAAGATCGCGGTTCTTTTCGATATTCAGGCACATTGGACCATAACTTCCTAATTTGGGCCCTGATTGTATGAAAAATCATGTTTTTTACCTTGTAGACACTATGGAGGTCACAGTTTTATTCCGAATTAAAAAAACGTACGACTATACCCACGTTACACATTAATGATGGTTGGGTTTGAATTTATTGAAAATCGATAATTGAACAGCTAAATCCATAATATTAAATGTTTTGTATACTAAACGTTAGCATGGGGCAGAACTTTATAAAAAACAAACAAATTCTAATGATTTTCTGATAATTACTTAATATGTGACAACTCTTGTTGACTGCTCGGACGATTTAGCTACCCTGGGTGTATGCTTGTTGCCTGGCAACCTATTTCTTTTTTATTAAGCAAAATATTTTACTATTTCTGGACCTATATTTTCAACTTTTCTGGCAATTTCTACAGACTAATTTGCTGTTTAAAGCTAGAAGTTTAAGATTGCACAGTCCTTTATGGCACATGATAACTGAGTTTAACTATTTTTATACCAATATGAAATGAACAGGGATGTTGGAAAAGGTAATATCTCTGATTGTATTGTGATGGACAATTAAGTCTTAAAAAGTGGAAAGTGACTTTTTCCATTCAGTAAATGGAAATTGTGGAAGAAATGATGTAGCAAATGCAAACGCTTGTTTTCGTGTACAGAATCCTGAACAAATGCAAATGCATTATAAGAGATTGAACACATGAATGTTTCTATGCAAAATACTATATCTTGAATATATACAGGGGTTTACCATAGGCATCCTAGCAAAACAATTTTTTTCAGATGTTCATCAAATTTTTCACAGTGGCCAAAGCAAATGAAGAAATTTATTGTAGAAACATTGATTTTGATTCAGATTGCTGTTGTGGTTTACCATTTTTAATTTCACTAGAATAGTGTGTATATATACAACAATTCTTAAGATCAAAAGGAAAACATAAGTTATCCCTCTATTTAGCTGACAGAAGTGACTAATGATAACAGATACACAGCCGAATTTCAGCTCCCTAATAATTCCTTCAAAAACCAAAAGCTGTTGTGTGAGACTGTGAGAGGATATTAAAGATACATTTAATAACGAGTTGGCCATTCTTGCTATAATAATTCAAAAACAGATGATAAAAAAAGAAAATATTGAAAATTTCAGTCACATTATTTTTTTCTGAACCGAGTTATCAGTGTTGGAAGTTTGGGCAAGAAATGGGTACAAATTGCCTCGACACCTTCAACGACAATAATTGTTGATCGTTTGATTGACAGACGATAACTCCAGTTACTTCACCCACATATTCTTGATTATCCAGTTACGTGCCCAATAGCAATAGTACTCTCGCTTAACAAGCCTTTCAAAACCAGTTTCCAGTAGCGCATGTCACAGAATAACAGTAAACGTTATCTTGGTCAGCCATTTCTGATTTAATTATAGAAGGACGACTGTTTAAATCCATGCTGTATCCAGGCCATCAGTGGGCCTACAGAGTTGATTTTGTGCTTGTTGTCTAAAGGCCTAATTAATCATTTCTATAACATCTGAAGCCTAAATAAAGACTTTCAATATGTTGATTTAGCTCTTGCATAATGTATGTGTAACAAGACCATAATTAACTCTTGATGGCATCGGATACTCAAGATTTAAACTAGATTAGAATGCTTTGCCATTTCAAAATTTTCATTTTACATTATCTATTTTTGAGCTATTTGGTCAGCTCTTTATCTAAATCTTACATAATGTATCTTTAACCAAGAAAGAAGTAATAATTTATATGAAGCAATTTTGCCAGAAGTAGATAGATTTATGATACCATAGTCACCAGTTAATTGTTTTAGCATTGTGTTTATTTTTTTAAAACATCAAGCAGGTAAGTCGACTATAATAAGCTGATTAATATCCATGGTTACTATCTGTTGACTTCCTGATCCTTCTGACCCAAAACCATGAATATTCAACAAAACCTGGCAGAAATATTTTTTATATATAGTAATTACAAATTTATGTAAACCTGCAAAATTGTATCATTGAGATATAACCTTTTAAATAGGGGTAGCCTTTTACAAGTTTTGAAACTACTATTATATGACTTGATTTTGGTGGTACCGATTTTATATCTTCTAGTTACCGGTAGCCAATATTCTTTAAATTTGGGGGTTTGTAACAGAATGTGATATAGATTAAGAATACACTATCAAATTTTGCAGAACAAGTACTTTGTATGGAATTGATACTTGAACCCCCCCAAAAAAAAACAACAGTATTTCGATACTGTGTAGAAATTTTACTACACTAATTAGAAGTTGTTACTTATCAAATGTATAATGTATCAATGGGTATTGGTTGAACAAACATAATCAAAAAACATTTTTTTTTTTGTTTCTTGTAAAATTAGCTTTGAAAATCAACTCGCACATGAAAATAGCTTAAATCACATGTTGCATGTACATGTGTCTGTCAAAGATGAAGGGCCCAACTTAAACATTTTAAAAGTAAATTATGATTTTTTCATATTTTGTCGATTTGAATGGATTGCAATGATAATACTTCTTATTGCCCGATCATCAGAAAACAAACCAACCCTCTTCTGCACCTGACCTGGGCTAATGGAACGCCATACAGTGTTGCTATGAGGGAAATTTTCCCGGACATCGAACTCCGACTGCCAAGGGATCTTTTATGTGCACGCCAATGTGTACACAGTGCCTCAGTTTTTCATCCCATCCAACCGACTAGACAGCTGTCCTTGTCAGGCCCTCCGTTCTGCATCACATACAAGGGTAAACCACGCCGGAACATTTCTTAGAATAAATGCCTCTCAAATTAATTAATGTGCTAAATAATCAAACTGGAACAAATTAAATTGTTGTTAATAACAATGGAATTGATTTTTCAGTAAATAAAACAGGCTGAAATGTGTCATCACAATCTACATCAATATCTCAAATGTATATATAAAAACAAATATATATGGTTTAACCATTTATTATCCATTTTTCCTAATTCAGGAACATACAGATCAATATAGATACACTGAAAGCTTTAATACAATAATAAACACTCCCTTTTAGCTTGTAGAGCTAGAACCATGACTGATCACAGTCTATATTATACATCTTTTTGTCTTTGATTCAGATTTAAAATACCAACAACTCAATATCCATTCTTATCTACTGAATCTAAAAACTCACAATAGTGGAAAAGAAATGGGTAAACGAAACTTTAAAAATTGTGAATGAAAACAATTGTTTTTTTCATTCACTGCAAAACTTGGATGTTCTATTTGTGGAAACAAGTAAATGAAATTTTTACATGTATATGAGATGCTTTAAATGAAACAAAGGATAAAGACACAAAAAATTAAGGTAAAACAAAATCATACTATGCTTATTTCCTAACTCATTCAAAGTCAAGATAATGTTTCAATATAACATGAATACTGAAAATTAACAGTCTCTGTAGAACATTTAGCTGAAATGAAAATCAAAACTGTGGATATTCATTTGTTAACTCCCATGCTTTTTTGTTGAATATATAAGATAAAATAAAGATGCTAAAATGAATAAAAGCTCCTTTTCTACGCTTCATAACAGTTTGATTATCTCTTACATAAATCAAGATGTATACAACACTAAACCATATCAAGTTATCAAATGGATAATAAGCTTAAATTTCTCACTAGAAAATTCATCCCATAGTACAAAACACCAAGTCAAATATTCACTATATCCATAATTTACAAAACAATTATATGAATTAGCTGAAATAAAAGCTGAAAAAGAAGAATAACCCTGAAAAATAATATCAGACACCTTCTTCACAAGATTAAGACTATTTCATTTGGTATACACTATATTTAAAAATATAAGCAGTACAAATTATTTCTTACTGGCTCATACACGTTCTAGCCATTACATAAAATCTCAAAACCACATAATTTTAACACATGTCAATTCATAAAAAATAGATGGTATATTATCTGTGAATATTGTATGGTCAATTTGTGATCATTCCTTTTGATTTCAATAAATAACTATTTTAAAAGTTTTCAATGTTAGAAATTACTTTTTTAAAGTAAGATGACCTGAAAAAGAAGCAGCTGTAAAAGAAAATTTAATAATTTATTTACTTACTCAAATGTTTGTAAAAATTATGAATATGTAAGTGCCGAAAATTAAACTGAGTTGGTAAAATCAAACTATCACAAAAAAAAACCCAAAACATTTTATGTATATGAAACAAACAATGAATTAAGTCATTTGACCGTACTCAAATCTGAGCTTCCATCAAAGGTAAATTTGAATGATATATCTTCTAATAAAGTGCATTCAATTCTAAATTAGATACATGTATTTATGTATGTACAATTTAGCGATCAAAATTAATTTCTTTATACATCTCAACCAAATAAATAAAAACACTTTATATATCATTATATTGTTCATCTTACCAAATAAAGCTATTTTCTTTTATTGCACACTAAATTTGAAAGTTATATTCTACTTAGGGAAAAGCTCATTAGATAAAATGATATGAATAATGCATTTGGAAGAGAGTATCAGATGTCTGAAATATTTAATATTGATAAGTATCGCAAAGAAATGAAAATACACATTCACAGAACTTCAAAATTTATGGGCCCTGTAGCTTTGAAAAAAAAAATAATAATACTGTTCCACTTAGTAACTACTACAGATGCTGCTAAAATAATGTTTAATAGAATCATATTAAAGACTTCAAAATATAATTACTTCAATTCTAAAATCTTTGTAATTACTACACGATTTTAATTATTTAAAACACACATTTGATAATAAACTGTTCTATAGTCTATCTAGGATTTTGCCATCTCATTCCTGGTGGTCTAGAAAATCGTTGTCCGTCACCTCCAAATCTAGGATTCATTGGGCGTGGTCCTCGGTGACCTCCAGGACCTCTTGGACCGCCAAATCCCCTCGGACCCCCTGGACCTCTGGGGCCACCTGGACCACCTCTAGGGCCACCTGGACCACCACCTCTAGGACCACCAAATTGTGGATTATTCCACTGACCAGGACCCTGGGGACCTGGACCAAAGTTTTGTGGATTTCTGGGGCGGAAATTTCTTGGGCCATCTGGTCCAGGACCAAAAGGAGGAGGAGGGGGAGCTCCATGAGGTGGAAATCGTGGTGGTCCACCAGCAAATCGAGGTCCCCTTGGAGGAAATGGAGGTCTAGGTCCCATGCCTGGGGGCATGTTGGGAGGCATACCAGGTGGTGGTTGGAAATTATCTGAATTAGGAGGAAGATCTTTCGGTTTATCAGCATCACTTGGGGGAGGGGGAGGTATTGAAGAATCTCCTGAAGACAGAAGTTTAGCTTCAGCATTTTGATGATCTTTGCCAGCTTGTTCTAACTTTGCAATAATAGCACTAAGGTTCGCAGGAGTTTTAACATTAACAGGATTTATTTGCGGACTATCACTATTAGATTCTTCTCCAGGTGTATCCCACTTAGATTTTCTCTTTCTAATTCTTCCACCATTACCAGCATCTTGGTTTTCACGGGGAGGTGCATTATGACGATCACTGCTAGTATTTGTAGTATTATATCCAGATGTTCGGTCACTACTTCTATAATCTGAATCACGTGACTCCGGTCGAGATGAAGTGTCTCTTGATTTATCTGAGTAACGTGACTCTTGACTACTTCTTGAATTAAAACCTGAACTATGCAATTCTCTATTACCTCCACCATAACCTGAGCTTTCTCTATTTTCTCGACTATCTCTAGTATCCCTTGAGTCTTTTCCAAAAGATCTATTACGGGAATCATATCCACCAAAGGACGGATCTCTATCTCTGTCTCTATCTCGATCCCCACTTCCCGATCGGCTACTGCTAGATGATCTTTGTTGATTCTGGTCTCTTTGGTTATAAGACTGATTTCTGGAATCACTGTCTGATCGTCTATAATCTTGGTTCTGTCGATTGTACTGATTTTGATTGTCTTGATCCGATCTGCCAAATGATCGTTTCTGATCCTGATTACTTCTATCATACGCTCTACTTTGATCTCGATTGTAAGAGCCCTGACTATGATTGCTTTGATCTGATTTAGCTTGGGGTTGTCCATAATTTTGCTTATCAAAAGATGAATTGGAGTCTGGTCTATCAAACTGACTTCTATCTGGATTAGATGGAGGCGGTAAAGGAGGTTGACCAAAACCTGGTTGTTGCCATTGCTTTTGTTTAGCTTGTCCAGCTGAAGTCCAATTTCCAGGTTCATTTCTTTGCCTATCAACACCAGCAATACCAGAACGTTGATCAAGATAATTGAAACTCTGTTCAGCTTGTTCTTTTGGGGGCCAACTGTAACTTGGAAAAACTGGATTCTGATCTTGTTTATCGGGAGTTGGTGGCCATGATGGCTGTTTCATTTGAATCTGTTGTCTAGCCAATTCATTTAATAATTCTTGTCTCTGTTGTCCATATTGACCTGCAAATTCTCTAGATTGAAATGGTTCTTGTTTTATTTGACCATATTGATCCTGAAAATGAAAGCTAGCTGCCTGATTATATATATCGCCACCATAAATATTTTTATCCCATTTCGTTTCTTCCTTCAGTGTTTTCTCTTTTTCTTCTTCAGCATATTCTTGTTTGATAAAATCAAGAGCACTGCCTGGTTCTTGTTTTGCTCTCTTACTTGGAGGCTCTGCACCATATCTTCCCTGGAAAGCTTGTTGACCATAATATTGATCTTGGGATCCATAATTACCAGGCCCCACTCCAAACTGAAAGAATTTTAAAATTCTCAACACACTGGGTAAAAAATCCCAAAAAAACAAATTGGATACATTTATATACAATGATAGAAGTCAGGCACAAAAAATATATACCGCAAACTTTACATGTAAATGTGGGGGATCGAGTGGTCAAGCATTGGATCATTATGTCTGTTATTGAGGCAGGTGACATGGTTTCAAAAGTGTCACTTACAGAACCCTTTAGCTTTTTACAGGTCCTCCCATTCCCAAGATCCCTACCCACAAACGAATTAATGAAATAGAATTGTGCTTTATGTTGGTCCTGAAATAACCTTGTTTGTCTTAAGTGGACATAAAGCCTGATTTTTCAGTCTCTGAAACATATAAGCTAACAGTGAGACTGATGTCTTCCACCAAAATCCCAAAATATATAGATGACACATATAATTTAATTGCACATTTATACTTTGTTGAATCAGAATTGTTCACAATCGGACCCAGTCAATGTTTTAAAGTACCAGGAACTGGTAGTGAGACTCTACAATAAGTTTTATTACTCTCCATAAGTTAAAATTAACGTTATCTTATCGAAAAGAATCAATCAATGAAATTGCTTAGCTTTAGCGGAAAATGTTAATCCTTGAACTCAGTTAAGACATTCACCTTAAATGGACATCTTCCTCAAGTTTAAACATTCTACCTCACTTCACAGCATAAGCTGCTGAGAAGCAAGACTTTTCTCACTTAATTAGAACCAAAGTTATCATGTCGAGAGCATCAACCAACCTAAGCAGAAAATGCTCATCTTCAAACCCCATCGAGGCATTCACACAATAAAAACCTACACCAAGTTTGAGCATTCTAGCTCAATTAGAATGAGAGTTATTGTGTGAAGGACAGATGGACATACCCATTTTAATAGTTTCCTGCTGTCGTCAAAAGGCAGGGGGCAGTAAGTATCCATATACATGAGTGATATTCCTGGATGTTTGGTTTAAAACCTGCTACGGTCAAAGACATTGAGTTCTACAAATATGAGTCACTATTAGTCACTGTCTGGCAACACTAAATTAACGCTGGTAGTATCACAGGATCTTTTAATTAAAAAAATAAAACTGGGCTAAGTTTCTTAAAATAGACAGGAGATATCTTTGATGGAATGTCAGTATTCAAATTTATGAAATGTGGCATAAATAGCAGCAATATAAAGTGGATTCATAATTATGTGCGCCCTACAACAATTAGTTTGATCTACCCGATATAGTTGAGTAAAACATTCACCAAGTTGGTAATGGTTAATATTTGACTATTTTCAAATTAATTCTATTGAAGATCTGTTAAAATATCTAAAAGCTAAAAGAAACTTAATAACCTATAACATTCCTTATTGATCAAGTTGGTCTGTGAAAATGCATGTATGGGGATCCATTTATAAAAGACAGCCACATCAAGCATGGACAAATCTACCTACACAATAGCCATGCCTCCAAAACAAGTTGCCACAGACAGTAGCTTATTTGAAGGGAAAACTTTAATGTTGAAAAAATATGAAAAGAATCTTTAATGCCTTTAAGAAATCGGATCTTTACGCATTCACAAGCTACTTTTCTTGATACATTTTTCTCTGGAACTGAAAGTCCTACAATGCTGAAAATCAACAGGTTTCATCCTCTCAAATCCCAACGCTATACTCCAATTTTTGAAAAACAATTCCAATAAAAACTGCAGCTTCTATCATGCTCACAATGTTTTCAGAAAAGGAAGCATAACTGTTAAATTTGTTAAAAACTGTAGGTGTTTTTGCCATCACAAACTTTTCCCACTAATTAAAAAAAATAATCCACTAAAAACAGTCGCATCTCTCACTTTCAGAAGGATTTTGAAAAGGGGGTAACTACTGAATAGAAGGTTGCAGAGTGGTGGGTGTATCAATAGGGTTTGCTTCACATCAAATTTGAAAACGAACAATTGCCATGCAAGATACGACCACAGTTCACAAGATATGAACGGAGAGAATGGAAAATCAATTGTACGTTTCCTCTCATTCTGACTATGCTCTCATTCTGCCTATGCTTCATATCAAATTTGAAAAAATCTGTGAGAGTTTTAGGAAAAAAATGCTATCTACGGAATAAACGGTCATGGAACGCTAATATTGATGGGGTTCGTCCCCTCACCATTCTAAAGACCCACACTAAATTGGAAACAGATTTGTTAAAAACTTATCCTCTATGGCATAGACAAGCCAATTGTTGAAGACAAGGGTGATAACATACTGCGCTAACACTTAAATGTGGGCATATAGAAATGGGAAAGTTGAAAAGTATCACCCCCGATAGATAGCTGGAAATCCAATCAACTTCCATAACAGCCTAACAAATAAAGCATTTGATGTAAATACCTGTCTTGAATCCTGGGTAGGTCGATCATTGCGGAATGTTTTCTTTAAATGTTTCAGTTCTTCATTATATCTGAAATATTATTTTTCATATTTTCTAGCTTTCCAACCATTTATTTACAACATGGTAAAAACAATGTTAACCCCAAATTTAATCAACTACTGATTTAAAAAAATATTGCATCAACCAACATGCTACATATAATCATTTATACACAATAACTAAACATATAATATCTTTAAACATAATACACACACAACCCCTCACCTCTCTGTACATAGAATATAAAGTAGTAAAATATAACAGCCAGCTAAGACATTTAAAAACGTAACATCATTTGGGTTTTTAACACATTAATACGGAATGAAAAAAAACAACTGAATAAAAACAAAATTCTGAGCACAGCTGCTTAAAACCTGAAATTTTTCAATCCTAGAAAATACAGGGATTATGAAAACAGTGTTAGTACTAGTAGTGTAATTCTAATCTACTGTTAATTTACTAATAGTCCATGCTGTATCAATATTTGGATTTAATCAAATTCCTTAATTGATGGAAGTAAAATAAAATGAATGGTGTACTATAAATAAAAATTCAAACTTAATGTGCAGCATTTTACTTACTGTCGCACCAAAGGCTCTGCAGCCTCACGTGGTAGTTCAATGAAGTCAATTCTATCAAATATATTTTCTTCATAAGTAGGAAGAGAGTAGTTAGCTTTCATATCTTGCACAGCAGCCTCCGGCACAAATTTTCCTGGAAACATACACTTTCATTCATGTTTGTTCTCAAAGACATGTATTCACATATTGGTAATTAATAAATTATGAAGCGATAAGCATTGTCAAATGGAATATAATGTGCAATGGTCCAAAGTAAGACTCTTGGATTAGCGATAATATAGCTAGCTGTCCAGTTTGTTGTTCCTGCAAATAAACTCAATCATTTGTCGATTTTTTCAATTAAATGTATTTATGTGCTTAAATCAAAAACACTCACTGACACTTTGTTCATGAGATATACTCTTGAATCATAAGTATCAAAAATTAAGTAAAATTTGTTTCCCAGGCTGGGAAACATGAATGTTTTGCTACTGCGAAATTTTCAATTTGAAAAAGGCAGAGCTACTGTATTAGGTTGATATGTGTACAGAGATTTATACAGATATCTAGAATGGTTTATAAGAAATGCTCCAGCAAGAAAATCAGTCCAGTGGGATCTTATTTCAATTTCAATCCCAGCTGTCTCCCCCCCCCCCTTGTATACGCTGAGAAAGTTACTCTGGATTATTCTGCGTTGTTTCCTCTGATCAGATGAACCCTTTACAGTTGTAATACAATATAAGACTATAACGTAGCGCCGCTGTCTAGACAAAATTTACCTCAAAGCACACAAAATATGCCCGTCTTCCATTAGCCTAGTGTGTGCAGAGAAATAGGATGTTAAACCTCATTTCTTTATTTTGGCACAGGATAATAATACAGACACAAATGCATGCCTCTAAATTTTGATTTACCATATGCCATGATTGGTCTGTAAATCAAAATTCTATTACAGATACATTATGGGAGATTAGAAAAAGAGTTGGCAGTGCTCACTGTAATAGTTAAAAACTAGATAGTGTAAAAGTAATTTGCTGAAAATGAACCGAGCACTAAGCATTTGAAATTTCCACCTAGTCTCGATTATCAAATTTTTAATTTAATTATCAATGAGTGTTAAGCAGGACATATGATTCTAATCCAGCCAACATCGAAGGCTAGCATAGACATCGAGAGTTTATTATGGTCTGGATAAGTTAATTAATGTCTAATTGATAATTTAGATAACACTTCAGGCCTAAAGAAAGACTTGTAATAGGCATATTTAGCTCTTGCAATATGCATGTTTAATAAAATCATTTAAAGTACTAGTGGTAAATTGGAATGACACAGAAGAATAATTGATGAATAGCTCTGAATGTCAGTGAAGTTCATACTTCAAAAGCAATTTCAATAATTTCAGAAGGTAATTAAAATACCCTCAAAAATCCAACATTCAAATGAACTAATAATAAGACAAGGTTGTGACACTATATGATCACATCAATATTTGGGCACATTAAAAGTTATGTGATCACAAATACAGCCAGCGTAGAGTCCCCTAACCATGGATTATATACACATGTCCATACATGTTTTAAAGCTGAAATAGCAGTGATAATTATACAAGTATAAAGCAAAAACTATTTCTGTGCATCTTTCAGTTTCTAGTTTAAATTACAATAGATATAATTTTATTCCTGAAATGAGAACTGTAATGGTAGAACAATTTCTACATGTAATCATACATTCTGTGCTGAAAGTAGCTATAGATTACGTTATTCAAACACCTCTCAGCAGCTTTGTCACTCAGATAGCAAAATTATGTGAATCTCTGAGTAGAACAGTTTCTCCAAGTAATAATCTATTCCATCTTTACATAATGTTTATAAGTTATTTCATTTTGTTTCTAGACATAACATGTTATTATAAAAATTACTTTCCTAAATCAGCAAATTTCCCCTCCAATATTTTTGGCAACATCATTAAATTTTTAATGTATGCCCTGATATGTTATTCTTCAATCAGTTATCAACAGTTGGATCGTACTTGGTTGTTGTTAACATAAAAACAATCAATCTGCTATAACACTATTTTATCTGACATGTTTTGAGAATACTACTAAATTGTGTTTTGGGATTTGATTAAACAATATACAAAGAACATAGGATTTATTCAAAATTCAGAAATCGATCAAATTTGATGGATCTGTACTCTTTACTTCAATAATGCAAAGAAATTTCCTGATCAATAGAAGGTCATCCACACAAGTTTTGAATTCATTTTCAATTAACAGAACTTTAAGCATAATTTCCAGAAGTATTTCAAGATTTATATCTAACTTAAAATAATGAAGTACATTGTGGACTACGGAGAGGAAAGCAATTAAAGTGGGAGTAGATTTTAAAATAATCAATATACATTTAATTGTACAGTTTTTCCCTATTCCAATGCTTTTGTGGACGAAACAGACACATTGAAATTCTGTGTATAATAATACGTTTATTTTGACATTATCTGTGTCTATCTCACTGTAAATAAAGGTATATACAATAATTTAATTAAGCTGTTTCTTGAGTTGAATCTGAAAATATTTTGTGTACTAATACATATATAAGAACCAGAAGCAGAAATGTAACTTATCGTATAATAAGCTTATATATGTATCCAGTAGAAAATATGTAACTCAAAGAACAAAAATATCAATCAGAACTATCCAAATACAATGTCAATCTACAACTGTTTAATGCTTATATAGTCATAGCTACATGTGTCAGAATCGAATTTCTAAAAAAAACCAGAAGTTTTTGTACAGAAATACAAATTAATCCCCTTCAAAAGATTTATGGTTATGGTTATGTCTCCTGAAATAAAAATTTATGTCTCGAACAATTTTGCTGAGTTAGTTGCTGTAAACAAACGCATGGGGTTTTAAAACTATATCTGTAGATTTTGTGACAATTATACACAACAATTTATTATATTCCTTATCCTTTTTGGGTTGATAGTAAATATTTTATCTTCCATATACATTTCTATGACATAGGCAGACATATCAATAAAGACCAAATATTGAGTCTTCCCAAAGCCACATAACTGGGCAAAGAGGAAGCTGAAGATAATAGATTCAAATAAACTGAAGAAAGTAATTCTCTACCCAAGCTGCTGATGAAGGCCATCTGTATGAACTAATGCAGATAATTTTGGTATAATCGATAGATATAAAGAAAAACAAATCTAGTCATGTCATAACAAAACGGTGTTATATATATATATATGCACTTTAACTTTTTCCTGAAACACCTCTGCCAAACTCGTCCTGTGCCTTATCTACGCATGTGCCTATATGGCACTTTTTAGTCTACATTAATTTAGTGCTATAGTATAAAGCATGAAATTAGCTAAACATGATGAACCATCCATGCTCATAATATCATTTAATGTGTAAGAGTTTGACTACCACTTGTCAATACCTGTAATGCTTTTTACAATTTATTCCTTGTGATTAGTGTCTTCAAATAATATTGAAAACAACATTTTGCATTGGTTTTAAAGGAGATAATTTTCTATTCTCTCTTTTTAATGTAATTTATAATCACTTATGTTTAGAGAAAAACGCAAAGAGTTCTAATTGAACGACTTTCTTTGGTGTCTGGTTATTCCAGTCTACACAAATAGTATTTTCCTCGAGCCATGTTCAGCATCATTCATCGAATCACTACATTACAAATGGCATGCAAAAGCTGATAGCATTCTAGCACGCAAAATATGTGTGCCAATTTTTAAATTTTCATTTTGACTTCAATATTGGATATCAGAAGCCCATCTTTTCATGGTAAGATAACATGTCGTACTTTTGGTTTTGACCCCCCTGACTATGTACCACTGATTACAGATTAAACATCAATAAGTTTACAAATGTGTTGTTATTGATGTGTTCCCATTTGAATAATATGTTCACAATAAGAAGCCAAATAAATAAGATATCTTTACAGGATCATTTTGTTATACAAAAACTAAGTGATGGGTTTTCTATGGCGCTCAGTATATGTTTGGATACGTGCAGGTACACCTGAAGGCTACAACTGAACTTATGAATAAAACCACCATTTTGTGATCGTGGGAGTCTAGCATTATCAAATTGGAGAAAAACTAGCATTATCAAATTGGAGAAAAACTCTTTAGATCTAGTTACATCAGTGTTGTGATTTTTATATTTCTTGTATATACTTATAGCCAAAAGAGAAGGAATAAGAAGTGATCAAGTCAGCATTTCATAATCTATACAAATTTCAAAAAATTATCAAACTCTAAAATAACAAATTCTACAGAAAATCCCTATTCACAATACATCAAAGAACATTTAACAGAAAATATATAGAAATCCCAGATGCACATCTTTAGAAACCAAAACAACAATTAAAATGACATGTTTGATGCATAAATAAATACACATATCAAAACTCCTAACACATACAGTATACTATTAAATGTAAAAACCATACATTCTGAAATTGTTTCCTGAAATAAATAATGCTCAATAAACATCTGTCTCAAAATAAAATGACAAAGCACAATTTCTGAAAAGGAGAGAGAGAGCTGAAAAAAAGTAATGCGAACAGAAAATCTTGCTCATAAAAACAATTCAAATTTTTTCTTGGAACAAAATAAAAAAAATACAAACTGCATAAAACTGACAAAATTTCAAACTGCCAATTGTAATAAGAAAAAACCCTTCAAATTGTCAATTCAAACACAGAGAAAAATGTTTTTTAATAGCCACAAAACCGGTCTTTTTGAGATAAGCATACAAAGTATTCTATTTCAATAATTTGTTTGTCCCACATTTCATTTTACCAATGGAAGGATACTCAAAAAGGCCTGACACTACCATGTCTGATAAATCTTACCAACTAGAGTGAACCTGTATGTTAATGCCCGGAAATGTAACCCCATTGACCCATAGTATTAATAATATTAATACTTGTTATTCTTAACTTTATTTCAGCACATCGTCATCAAACTAGTTGTATGTATCAATGCTTTTGTTATAATCTACAGAGTGCTTGTTAACATAACATTAAATAAGCTAACTTTTTGAAATTGGTATGATTTAGAATTCATTTATGTATGGCTTTAATGAACGAAAACAATGTGGTAACCACGATTCCTTGGTTTGACGGACATATATGAAATGAAAATGAGTATCAGTTAGTGTATCTGTATAACCAAATCAAGTACTGTCAACTGAATAGCCATTCAAATCCTAAGTTCGCAGAATAAATACATATATTACATCTGAAAAGTAAAGATCTGAAAACAAAATATTTTCCTCGGATCGATAGTACACTAGGACCTTTTTTTTAGATGAATGTAAAATCAACCCTTACCAACAAGCACCACATTTCATGATCTACTAAGTAAAACCGTTATTCTACAGACAGATAGAATACAACACAGACAAGTATGTATTGAAAAATCTAACAGTGTTTCATGGTGGTGTATTTTATAATTAATAACAATTATGAAACATGTATCCTTTAGCAAACTAGCTTAAAAAAGCTTAATATGGTCATGTCAGTTGTCTTGTACATATAAAATTTAAAAAAAAAGCCTGAAATAAAACACTGAAAACAAAATTTATTGTAAATTTTTTTCTTTCTTCCTTAATCTATTTCAACAAAAGTGTTTTTAATTGAGAAAAATGTCAACTTCAGATGAGAGATGAGCCGATAGGGGTGTTTATAAATAAAATCAATATAATCAAATACTGAAATTTTGTATACTAAAAATTTCTTGATGAGAAACCATTTAAATGTATCATTGAAGATAAATTGGGGGGAAAGTCACAAATTCTTCTATGAAACGACAGTTTACTGTAATATGAACTGAAGATAAAATGATAAACAGAGTTATTTTAGACTGATGAACTGTCTAATTATGGCTTTGTATAAACTACATATTTTCTAAATTCAATTGAAATTTATCAATCTTGAGATTACTATATGCATTTCTTTAACTACATATGGTCACCGCATTTTTCGCTATGAGGCAATAAAAAAAATAATCAACGAGCAGACTACATTCATACACGCCCATACCAAAAATAACTATGGATCAATAATGATACCACTGTTAACAGCAATAGTTACTATTAGGTAGTTCAACTGTAGATGATGGAAGATGCCGAAAGTTAATAATAAAATAAAAACCAAGTACGAACAATCCCAACCAATAGACAAAATTCGAAGTCCTAAAATTTGGGAGTACTGTAAATTTATTAAAGAGGATGGCAGTAAAGCACTGCAATAATACTGTTTCTCGGGACAGGAGGAAAACTAAAATTTGGGATCCAATCATGGCCAGAATATTACAATGTTCAAGAATAATTGCTCAAGCTCTAACAATAATGTAAAGAAGGATGAATATCTGAAGCCCAATCTCATTTTTAACAAGGACCTGTTATATGCTGCATAATCTAAGATGCGTACAAGTCACATCTTAAAGAGCACAATATAACTTCTTTACAATTGAATATATTTAGAAACATTGGTCATTTCCGCCATTACCAATATTATAACCAATAATCGGCTCATCTCTACTTTTATACCCTGTAATAGAATGATAAACTTCATTTTATTTAAGATGAGTCAATTGTTTATAATATACAAACCATCTTCATGGGTTCTTTTATATGATCTTCTCTCTAATTCTTGGTTATCAGGTTGAAGGACAGCAGCAATGCGATAAAATTTTTGAAAGTCTTTCATTTTGCGTTTTCTAGCAGAAGCATACACATTGGTTTGATCTAAGATATAATTTCTCTTCTTTTTACAAGCTAGAAATATAACAAAGTCATTTTACATGAAAAAAGATATCAATTTGAGATGACAATGTAACATTAAGTAAGAAATAACTTTATTCCTATAATACACTGATAAACCAGTCAGATTGATGAACTGGGTCTATTAGTCATATCACACAATAACAGACATTATAGTAATCCTCATTCTTTAGATTGTCTGCCTGATGTTGAGCAGTTTTCTGGAATATCCTATAAACTCATACCATATTTAGGCGACAATTCAGTTGAGCTAACACTCTTAAATCTAGGAAAACTGAACTATTATTCTGAGGTATTGATTGAGTTTCTCTATTCTTGTTAAAGTGAGTCATGTATTTCCTAAATATTAGTGAATGAGACTGTTTCCCATGTCAAGAAAATAGCTTACTCTGCAAATTTGGAAACCATCAATCATTTAGACTTATGGTGCGTCCAAGACTAATAATTGATTTAAGTCGCTAATAAAATAAAACAAAAGAGAATTTTTAAATATAAAAAAAAAAATGGCATCTCCAATAATCCACCTACCATAACACCCTGTTTACATCCGAGTCTGTGGCTACAAAATGATCAATTCTAGCACAGTATTCTTGAATATAAACTATTACATGTTTGATGTTATAATGAGTTATGGAGATAACTATTTACAGACCAAACAAAAAATAATCTACCTATTTTAAACAATCTATTTAAACATTTAGTTGATTTATCGATCAAGACTTCCCATCTTCCATGATAGTTTCTTTTTCTTGGCAAACCCATAACTTTCATCTTATCAATAAGTGTATCAGATCCAATAACATTGTAACGTTTTTCAGGATGAGATTTCTCCATATTAACACCCCACAAGGTTTTGCCAGCTCCTGGTAATCCAACTATCATTATCATCTAAAATCATGAAAAATTTTACAAATAAGTTTATATATTTCTTGGGAAGTGGAATCGTATTCCTGACTACTGTTCTTTGAATAACAGATCATGTAGTAACTTTAATTGCAACTTGTTACACATCAAAGAATGTGTTAAAGGCATTATGTCTGCAATGTGACAACTAGTTGGAAAAATGTCACATTTTAGTTGTAAGTTCACATCCCTAACCACAAAAATATCACAGAATGCAGATGATTAGACTACAATCTGTGAATTTCAGAACTAAATGGCTGCCATTCAAACAGAATATATTGTTTACCTCACAATCTTCAAACCTCTCTGGCTCCAATAAACCACGTACTAGTTGAAAACTAGGTAATTTATTAATATATGTATAACCTCTTGGTGGTGGAAACCAAGGATCTATCTGACCAAAATTCACTCGGAATCTGAAACAAACATAAAAGTTTACTGCATTTTATCTGAATTTCTATGTTTAATTCTTTGATAATTGTAGGATGTTAAACCCCATTTGAAGGAGCTAAATCGCTAACATTTGGGACCTAGAAATTTACACAAGTGGGTCGTAACGCATATAATACTTTAAAATGAATGTATATAAACTGATTAACATTCAATGGCTTCCGTTTATACTTTAATTTCAAATCAGTTATGTTCGGCAAGTTAAGCCAGTAGTCTCAATCGAATACAAATTTCTAGTGTCTGGGTATTCCAGTCTACATGTACCTACGCCTAATGATTTGGTGCAATTTGTCTAGCCCCGTCCCTCAATCTTTTGTTACAACTGGGGCTGAAACGCATTATGGTACACGATTCGTGTACCAATGGTAAAATATTTATTTTGTCTTAAATATTGGATATCAAAAGCCCATCTTTTTCCGTTAAGCATCAATAATGATTTAAACTGACAAATAATTTGTGTTTTCAATGCTGAAGATTTTGGATGATATTGAGTTAGAGACTTAGCTACTTTAACTTCATTTCTTTGATAATTAAACAGTGTTTGTAGTGGCATACCATATTGCCACACAAAAATCCATGCCGACAGCAGCTAAGATTCTGTGACTCTATCAAAAGCAAATAACTTTATAAATAATGTCGTCGTCTGTCTAGATACATTATAAAAGACACAAAAACACTATGAATGCATAATTTTACCTAGAATTTTTAGACAGGACATGTGGAAACAGAGCCATTTTATCATTTCCAACCTGGTATCCATGAATAGGCATGGCAATTCCTAACCATGTTCCATTCTTTAAGTAAGATATAGTAGCTGGAGTAGAATCTAGGTCCAACATAGCACCTATAACATCACCAGCTCCAAATATTTCACCATAATTACTAAATTTACAATTTGTAGAGAACTTCCCTGTTCCACCATATCCATATGACATTGGTTCTTCTCCTGGCATAAATAAACAATAACATTAAGCTACATACAGCTGGTGTCTAAAAACATTCCTTGTATAAACTACACAACTATGCAGCCAAATGTAAAGGAACGGCCTATTTACTCTGGCTGAAAGATCCAATTTAAAATATTTAGAAATTTGGAAATGATAGTGATAGCCAGATTTAGGTCTAGTATTTTTACTCTTCAGCTACATATTTTATGCACCAAATACATAGCCAAGTGAAACTTAAACTGATATATAGTGTTAATCTCACAGCAATTATAAATACTTACCTAACTGAAAGGAACTAGAGTTAACAGACCAACCCACACGTATAACATGTGGGTTTGTTTCTTCATGATCATGTCCAAAATCTACAGGCAGGTTTTCTGTAATATGCACTTCATAAAATACCTATAGTAGTATAAACATGATTTGATATTAAGTCATTAGAGAGATATCAGACACTTATTCATTTAATTTTACCAGAGATAGAATAAAGAAGTTTACTTCCACTACTCCATATAAGTCAGAAATCTTATAAAAATGTTCAAATTTCAGGAGTGGGCAGTAACCATCTATATGTCTTTGAGTAAATCAGATTTAGTTTTACTGTTCCTAAGTATCAGATTAAAATATTCGTACCTTTCCTGTACAAACACCATGTGTACCTCTAGCACCAGCCCACGTAAAACAGAATCCTGGTGGATCAGTTAATGGGCACCCACCATACCTAAAATTAGAGCAAGACATTCATCAACTTGAAACAAGGGCTTGCCATGCAAGATACCCAACAATTTGCAAGAGATGGACACAGAACAACTTAAAAATGAGTTTTTCCGTACAATTAGGGGCAATAATCCAGGAAGTGATGGTTCGATACTCACAAATTTCGAAAGGAACCAGGATATTTCGGTTATAAATATACATATTAAGTTTCATCGAAATGGGAAAAAAAATTGTAACTTCTAGAGCGTCCAGAAGTTAAAAAAGACATTTTTCATACCATCAGGAACCATAATCCAAGAAGTTACAGTTTGATTTATATTGATATCGTAAGGAACCAAGATCTTTGGGATATGTTTTGTAAAATTTGATAATAATTGTGACCTGTAGAGTGTTCACAAACAGGGGGACTACAATATATGACATCATTATTCAAATTTGTTTCCTGAACTGTTCCTTTGAAAAAGTTAAAATTTATTTGACGAAACTAGTCAGGATAATGGACATGTATGATGGTTTTAAATGGCAGTTTTATATATTTTAACCACTACACTTATGCTGTTTATGTATCCAGTTACCTAGTAATTGTGATCCCATCAGAAATTCGTTGGAAGATTGGTTTGAGGATGCCTACTGTAAATATTTGTGGATTTTCAATATGAAAATGTTGGCGTATAAAAAGAACAATATATCACACCTCAGTATCCAGTAGTTCTAAACGACGTTTATAACAGATATTGAAAAGATTTATGATGACTGTATTGCTTAGTTTCAAGAAATGTATATCTATTTGAATAAAGTACAGATATATTTACCCATCATTGTCAATTTCAAGATGTAGATCAGAGTTGTAGGTATCTAAAGACATAGGTGCTTTATCTCTGGATCTATCATCAACCGTATCAAGGGTTTTAGAATCAATTTTTTGTAGTTCAGCACCTGCATATCTGAAATAAAAATCGGGGTCAGTAATTCCTCTTACAGAAAACACCTAGTGCAAATGAATGCAGATGAAATGGGATTTATATTACTATTTTGAACAGGACTAATGAAAACAGTGAGCTATGAGAGAAATTATGTCTACTCATATTACAAATCCCATCTGTCAAAGGTTGTTTTACATGCACGTCAATGTGAACAGAGGACCTTGTTTTTCGTCCCACCCATGATCGCACCTCAGACAAGGGGAAACCACGCCAGAAAATCCCGATGAACTTTGACAGCCAACATGGAACAGCCAGAAAATCTCTAAGCTAAATCTCTAATTTTTCAAGTTCCATAATACACCAAATGTTGAAGGCAATGCATAAGAATAACACAGACAGACATACAATTAGCATCAACAAGCATCCTTACAGCCATAACCTATCCTCCAAAAGCATATATTGACAGCTAAAAAAAAATTCAATTTTTGGTACAATCAGGGGCTATAATCAAGGAAGTTACAGTTCTAAATGCATGAATATCGAAAGGAACCAAGATCTTTTGGATATGAGCAAACCTTTTTAAAGTTTCATCAAGATCGGATAAAAACTGTGATTCTAGAGGGTCCACAACCTTGGTATTATTACATACTTTTACACTATTTGCATGAGCAGCCATTTAGTCAGGCAGTTTCGGTTGGATTTTCACAAGATACAAACTCGGACATCATAGTGTGTAACAGTGAAATATCTCAACAGTTTTTTTTTTAACGGACAAAATTTGTTACCACTAGAGTGTTAACAAGCTAAAAACATGATTTTTCGTACAAGCAGGAGCCACGAACATTGAAGTTACGGTCTGATACATGGTGTAAATTGTGACCTGATAGTGAGAATGTCCACAAACAAATTGGAAACGGAAGGACGGCCGGACAGGGGCGACGACAGTATACATCCGCATGAAAATGTGGGTGTACAGAAAGCTATAAATCATGATGAGTCACAAATTACCATACTACATCATGGTTTTCTTATGAACAAATTTGATGTAATAAACTTAAATTTCAACCAGTGGTTGTTCTGTACCCATTATAGGTACATGTACCCGGTTTCTGCTACTGATGAAAACAAATCCTTACACTATCATCAAATCATGAGCAAGTCGAAAATGTAAGCTTTAATCGAAAGAGATAAGACTCCTGGTGGACAAAAATGACAAACTCATAAAGCTTTGACATTGGTATACAAACTTGAGCCCCTTTGTTGTCAAAATAAGATAGATGTCCAAATTTCAGGACTTTTAATTTTTTAAAGGTTCAACTGTAGACGAATTTTCTATTCAAGCTCATACTCATACCAGTTTACTTAATCTTCTTCACTATTCATCTTTATTTCCATAATCTTGATACCATGTAAATCACTCAACTCTTTTTGTCATGATCACATTATTCTTATAGTTGACAAACAAAGATATGAATTTGAATCAAAAATACAAACTATATAAATGAAAGTTCACCTGCTTGCATCTTCATTTCCAACTAAACCTCTTTTCAGATCCATCAGATTAGCCATAGCACCCATTGTTAAACCCGGTGGCATCTGCATACCACCTTGTAGTCCTTGAGTCATTCCCGAAGCAAGTCCATGGGTCATGCCGGGGGACATTGATGGTGTCATTCCTGTCATTCCAGGCATACCAGTTGCCATAATGGGCATTGCCCCTGATGTTGTAACAGGATTACCATGAGCTACTGCGAGTTGTGCTGCTGCCAATTGTTGTGGATTCATCATTTGTAAAGATGGATGGGGAAGAACCCCTGGCGCCATTCCAGCCATTCCTGGTGGAGCCATTTGTAACGCATTAGCTGGCATGGCCACCATATATGGCCTTGGTACCACCATTGGTACAAAAGCAGGATATTGATTCATTTTGATTTGTATCTTTACTCTGTTATTTTATCATTTCAATTCTGAAAAGAAAAATACATAATATATTCCATAAGCAAACATTGGTCATTATTAGCAATGTAAGACAACAGCTACATCAGCTTAAAATTGGAAAATAGGTTGCCAGGCAACGAAACATACGCCCACACAGCAGCCAAATCGTCCGGGCAGTCAACAAGAATTGTCGCATATTAAGGAATTATCAAAAAATCATTAGAATTTGTTTGGTTTTTATAATCAAACGGTTTTTTTTAAATCATATAATAATTGTGACCTCCAGAGGCACCACAAGCTAAAAAGGGTGATTTTTCGTACAATCAGGGGACATAATTCAGGAAGTAATGACCCGATGGGCGCAAATATCGAAAGGAACCAAGATCTTTGGGTTTAAAACATACCTGTCAACGTCAAGTTTCATCAAAATCGACTCAAAATTGTGACCTCTATAGGGTCCACAACCTTGATATAACATATTTTCACACTATTCCTGTACAAACGGCGGCCATTTTGTCCGTCAATTCTAGTCCGGTTTTCATGTAATTCAAACTCTCTCTTCTTTACCATGTAACGGTAATATAGTCAAACGTTTTTTTAAATCGGATAATAATTTTGACCTCCAGAGGGACCAAAAGCGAACAAAAGGGATGTTTCGGACAATCCGGGGACATAATTCAGGAAGTTATGATCCAATGGGCGCAAATATCGAAAGGAACCAAGATCTTTGGGTTATAAACATACATGTCAAGTTTCATCAAAATCGGTTCAAAATTGTGACCTCTATAAGGTCCACAACCTTTATATAACATATTTTCACAATATTCGTGTACAAACGGCGGCCATTTTGTCCGTCAATTTTGGTGCGATTTTCACAAAATTCATACTCAACCTTCATAACCATGGAACGGTGATATAATCAAACGTTTTTTTTAAATCGGATAACAATTTTGACCTCCAGAGGGACCACAAGCTAAAAAGGGCAATTTTTCGGACAATCAGGGGCCATAATTCAGGAAGTTACGATCCGATTGGCGCAAATATCGACAGGAATCAAGATCTTTGGGTTATAAACATGCATTTCAAGTTTCATCCAAATCGGTTCAAAATTGTGTCCTCTACACTGTTCACAACCTTGATATAACATATTTTCACACTATTCGCGTACAAATGGCGGCCATTTTGTCCGTCAATTTTGGTCCGATTTTCACGAAATTCAAACTCGACCTTCATAACCATGGAACAATGATATAATCAAACGGTTTTTTAAATCGGATAACAATTTTGACCTCCATAGGGACCACAAGCTAAAAAGGGCAATTTTTCGGACAATCAGGGGCCATAATTCAGGAAGTTACGATCCAATTGGCGCAAATAACGAAAGGAACCAAGATATTTGGGTTATAAACATGCATTTCAAGTTTCATCCAAATCGGTTCAAAATTGTGACCTCTACACTGTTCACAACCTTGATTTAACATATTTTCACACTATTCGCGTACAAATGGCGGCCATTTTGTCCGTCAATTTTGGTCCGATTTTCACGAAATTCGAACTCGACCTTCATAACCATGGAACGGTGATATAATCAAACGGTTTTTTAAATCGGATAACAATTTTGACCTCCAGAGGCACCACAAGCTAAAAAGGGCGATTTTTCGGACAATCAGGGGCCATAATTCAGCAAGTTACGATCCGATTGGCGCAAATATCGAAAGGAATCAAGATCTTTGGGTTATAAACATGCATTTCAAGTTTCATCAAAATCGGTTCAAAATTGTGTCCTCTACACTGTTCACAACCTTGATATAACATATTTTCACACTATTCGCGTACAAATGGCGGCCATTTTGTCCGTCAATTTTGGTCCGATTTTCACGAAATTCAAACTCGACCTTCATAACCATGGAACAATGATATAATCAAACGGTTTTTTAAATCGGATAACAATTTTGACCTCCATAGGGACCACAAGCTAAAAAGGGCAATTTTTCGGACAATCAGGGGCCATAATTCAGGAAGTTACGATCCGATTGGCGCAAATATCAAAAGGAACCAAGATCTTTGGGTTATAAACATGCATTTTAAGTTTCATCCAAATCGGTTCAAAATTGTGTCCTCTACACTGTTCACAACCTTGATTTAACATATTTTCACACTATTCGCGTACAAATGGCGGCCATTTTGTCCGTCAATTTTGGTCCGATTTTCACGAAATTCGAACTCGACCTTCATAACCATGGAACGGTGATATAATCAAACAGTTTTTTAAATCGGATAACAATTTTGACCTCCAGAGGGACCACGAGCTAAAAATGGCAATTTTTCGGACAATCAGGGGCCATAATTCAGGAAGTTACGATCCGATTGGCGCAAATATCGAAAGGAACCAAGATCTTTGGGTTATAAACACACATGTCAAGTTTCATCCAAATCGGTTCAAAATTGTGACCTCTACGCTGTTCACAAGCTAAAAAACGTGATTTTTCGTACAATCAGGGGCCATAACCCATGAAGTTACAGTCCGATACATGCCAATATCGAAAGGAACCGAGATCTTATATTTTAAGTTTAATTGAAATCGGATAAAAATTGTGACCTGTAGACTGTTCACAAAAAAATGTGGACGGACGGACGGACGGACGGACGGACAGGGGCGACGACAATATACGTCCACATAAAAATGTGGGCGTATAATAAAAAGTAACTTTGTTACTTTTATATTGGCAAGCTTTTTACATATAAAATAATTTAAAACAAACTTTTTTGTATTTACTTGTAGTTTTTATTTTTACTAAATTTTAACTTTCGTTTGGTTGGATGAAAGCGAAAGTAGGAATATGTATTATGCAAGTTGCTGAAATTTGACTATTAATTTCGATATTATTATCAGTGTACATGTATGAAAAGTATGCAATTACAACAAAGGTTTTGTTTATTCAAAGTTTCAGCTATTATTTGCAAAAACATGTTAATGTTATGCAATTATTATTCGCAATATGTTATGCAATTATTGATGTGAATAAAGTATGCATAAGCCAACATGTCTGTTGTTGAAAATATGACTATCCGTTAGGCCTACCCGTGGTCAGTTCATTTCAAAATGGATTAAGAACCCTGAAAAAGTTAACAGATGATTTTGTCTGTTACCAAAGATGCATCGGACACACTGGCAGGAACTTTTAGCGTAAGTAACACTTAGTGTTAGAACACTTTAATGAACATTAAGACAAATATTGAGCATTCCACCTCACTTGGAAGCAGACCCTGATAGATGATTAGCTGCATCTGCATGTACCCTAATAATTGACATATTAATGAAAACATCGTGAATCATGGAATGCCACAAGCAAACTTGTCCACACAAAAATTCTGGTTAAGTCATCCACAAATATCAAAATATACTGTTGTGTTGTCCACACAACATTGCTTATGTTATGGACACAGATACATGTAGTATTCATAGTGATTATAATTAAGTGTACTAAGTGAAGCTTTATTGTCGTATCCATGTGTGGTTTTCATAGTGTTTTCATGATGTCAATTGGCAGGCTTAGATTGCCATTTATAGAGTGGTCACATTACATCTGCTGATAATGATAATCAGACTACCACTAAATTAAATTTAAAATGATTGCCTTCAATTTGTCTCTTGATTTCGTTTCGTTATTAAAGAATTCCGTTCTTAATGTGCATCTTGCTTGCCATATTTCACTCATCACCAATGTAGGTCATTTGCTGTTTCATTTGTTTGTTGTTCGTTATCTGCGAAGATTTTTGTGAAAATCTCTTAAAACGGACAGCAAAAAAGATTTTGCAGTAAATAGATGAATATGATATACATAGATCTACATGCAATATGAATATGCATAACTGTAAGTACCATATTGTATTGTAAGTTTAATTAATGAATGTGCAGATAACTATTTATCAACTTTTGCAACAAATTTTTGAGTGTTCGAACATTAGATCTTCCGTCGTCAGAATATCAAAGAGTAACATCTAACTTGTTGGATTAAGATTAAGTATGAAGTCATACGGTTGGGTACGCATGACATGTCATACTCATTACAACAGCCCGTTCAGATGCTCAAGTTGAACTGGTTTAAAAAACCCTGGGATTATTAAATCAGTTTAATTTGGTCATCTGAACACAAATGTGGGGCAAATAAACTGGTTTAAAAAACCCAGATCGCAAGCTGTCGTCGAAAAGGCTTTTTATCTAAACTGGTTCATCTTGGCCGTCTGAACAGTTTGGCTTAAAAAACTCAGCTCCAACTCGTTTTCAGCATGCACAGTACACAATAAGTTAATTCCTTAGTAAATGTCAGGGTTAGGCAGTGTTAGTGTTATCTAAGTCGAAAGTGTGCAAAACCGAATAAAAAAGAATATGAAGATGTTCAAGACCAAGATAGTAGATACCCATATAATAGGGTAACAGTGAAGTCGTCCACAAGCAAAGTCGTCCACAGTGAAGTCGTCCACAACCGTTGGTGGAGTCGTCCACATCCGTTGGTTGAGTCGTCCACAACTATTGGTGATGTCGTCCACAACTATTGGTTAAGTCGTCCACAACTAAGAATAAGACTCGTACACAATTTAATCGTATCCATAACAACTATTGATGATGTCGCCCACAACTAAGAATAAGACTCGTACACAGTTTAATCGTATGGAAGAAATAGCTAGTACTATTTTGTTATTTGATTTCAGATCGAATCACGGATGTTTTTGTACTAAAGTTAATCGTATTTTTTGTATGATTGTTTGATTAGTATTGACGATTTTTTGTAATAAAGTTAGCCTAGATTAGTCGAATGTGTCAATACGTACGTAACTAACGTAAGAAAATTAAATG